>OY987264.1:28677432-29214035 GCA_963920665.1 Straminergon stramineum | reverse complement strand
CACACGTCCACTTGTCATCAGACATTGTGGACCCCGCGTCTGCGTCTGCGTCCGGACGTCCGAACGTCGTGTCAACCCTGTGGTACGCCGGTCAACTCGTCGTAAAGTCGTAAATTCTTTAAAAGTGCAATGTCGTTGCTGATTCTAGTACCTAGGAATGTCAGAATGTCTTCAAACTTTGTGGAACGCTTTATTAGCACACAACACACTATTTTAATTTTTAGTGGGATTTTACCGCAACACGGGTAATTCCTAAGAATTTACGACCATGTTCAAAGGCAGTTGACTTCCCATGGAGTCATTGTAATTGTTTCAAAAAAATCCGAAACTTTTTGGGTAGTTTCTAGAAAACTCCCAAAAGCAAAGTGCAACATTATATTTCACTTTGCACTATTCATAGGGAAGCTAAAATTAGCAATTCCCTTTTAATTTCTGCCTGAGGGGGAAATTATTCTTGTATTAGGGAATCTTGGAACAACTGGCTCCAATGTCGGCTCCTGGCATGCTTTTAGAGTAAAAGCACCTTTCTTCATACTCTGGTCACTCTCCCATCACTTTATTTGCAGATTGGATCATTCTTCCATAAGTTACCTGCAAATAAGACTTTACTAATCCAAATTCTTTATAAATTGGATGGTGACCTATACTAGACTCTCTAGACCTAAAATGGACTTAGCCAACTTGTCACATGCAATTGTAAGACTTAGTTTAACATGGACACTACTAGGACTAGCTAACACTCAAACCCTTAATTCTCTCCAAAATACTTAATCAACCTCTCAAACTCTCAACTAGGCATTAGAAGTATGAAATTTGATTATTTTTTATACTCTTCACTTCTAGGATGACCCCTCACTGTATTGGTAGGGACTTCTACCAAATACCACTCAAACACTCTTTTTATGCATTTTTGCATATAATTGCGCTAAAATACTAACCAAAACAAAAAAAAAGAAAACCCTGAGTTCCAAGTGCCAACTTGAGGGCTCACACTTATTGGCTGGTTGGGCCAACTTTTGGCCTAACTAAACCAATTTTGGGGTTTTCTGCAAAAGAAACCCACCAAAAAAAATGAAAAAATGAAAACTCTTAAAAGTTGGTACTAATGCAAAGCTTTGTCATTCGGGGTAGGTCCAAATTTTTAAAAAATACAAAATGTAAGTGAAGAATTGGACATGCAAAATAAGGTACAAGACAATAGCTTCATTGTTCGGGTGTTTTAGGCCCAAAATTTGAAAACAATCAAAAGAATCTAGTTAGAAAGAAGAATTTGGAGAATTTGGATCCAACCCAACCCTCTCCAAATGACACTTGACCACACCTAGACCACACTCACAATGTCAAGGCTTTAGGGGGGATTTTTGACAACTAATGTTGTGAGATCTTGCTCCAAAAAAGCTCAGTTAGAAGTCTAAGACACCAAAACACAACTGTGACGACATGAAACTGTCAATTTTTTTGGTTTACCTAATAAAACTAACCGGAAACTAGAGATAGGTATCCGGGTTAAGTTAAGGAACCATTGGGAGTTAAAATAAGAAAGGAAAATGAGATAGTGAGTTGATTTTCTGAATCCGGTCCTAGGAAGTGAACGGATAGGAGCGGATGTCTGACCGAATAGGTGATGGACCGGATACTCTATAGGAACCGGATCCGGAATAGGTCATGATGAGGTGGCAGGGAAGTCCAACGGCTATAAAAGGGTTGGGCTGCTCAGATCAAATTCTTTTTCATTTTCGTCTTCCAACGTTCTTTGTGCTCTGAGGTTGCAGTCTGCGCCTATCACTTAGCTTTCTATGTTAGTCTTTTGTGTTAGTGTCTGCTGCTAGAATTGTGGTTTTGAACGTTACAGCTTTGGTTTCCGGTTGAGATTAGAGAGAGAAAGTGAGAACAGGACATGCGGCTGAGAGAGTAAGGCAAAATCGGAAAGGGATCCGAGAGTGCTCATCCGTGTCCATGCCGCAGCTTAGGAGAAGTAGAGGCGAACAGGCTAGTACATCCTCGGTGGAGGTAAAGCTCTGGAAGGTAATTCCAGTTGTTCCCTCCACTGAACTAGCCAAGTCCCAATTCATGGAGGATTTAAATTCCATGGGTTGCCTGGGGTTTGCAGAGAAACCCTGGGGCTTTAGAGAGGAGTCAATAGTGAGAGAACTCCTGGGCAAGTTGTCCAATGAGTTTGATGACACTCTGAGAGCGGTTCCACATCTCTAGACAGAGGATGTTTTGAGAGCAGTTTATAGTTTCCGGACAAGAGGGTTAGGAATGGCGAGCCAGAAAGACGAGTTCGTCCGCGGGATGTTCTAGGGTGCAGTCAACCCGAAGGACAAATACGCGGTGGAGGATTGCATCAATGAGCGACAGCGCCAACTGCTGCAATTCTTAGTTCCGGTCCTACATCCAGAAAAGCCGACGAGGGTGATAATCTCCCTTGCCAACACTATCTTTGACGCTTTGAGAGGAGACCGGAGAGTTGACTGGGCCCAGATCATTTCCGATCTGGTCGCCCAACTCGTAGGTAGAGTGGGAAAGAGTAGGGCCACTCCGGTGTGTCCCTACCTTATCCATCTCTACCATTCCCACCAACTCCTGAGTGCAGGTGAGGAGAAGGCGTGGAAGGCTCAGGAAGTTCTCTTAAGGTACGGAGAATCGGAAATGGATGAGGAGATGGAATCCGGTTTCGAACCCGAGGAGAACAGCGAGTCAGAGGAGGAGGAACAGGATTTGCCATTGATCAAGCAACAAAAGACGACCTCTCCCAACAAGCGGGGGACGCCACCCGCTCATGATACCTTAGCCCCGAAAGAGAAACCGGAAGTTGAGAAGACAGTATCGGAGGAATCGGATCCTGACAACCCATTCAACCCCCTCATTAAGATCCTGTGCGACGTGAGAGCAGATTGGGAGTTGAAGAGGAGGATCCTACTCTCGATCGAAAAGTTGGTGGGAGCAGCACCAAATAGAGAGATACCAGAGAGGGTAGCCAGTTGCATCTCCGATCCGGTTGAGTCCCGGAAACTAGAGGCGGAAATCTGGAGACTACAGGAGGAGTTGGATCGAACAAAAGTGGAACTCCTTGTCCTCAAGGACAACTTTGCAGTTGCTCGATCCATGGCCGAAGAGTCTCAAAAGATGGTGGAGCGGGTGAAGGCCACATTCAGGGAGACCGGAATGGTTGCCGCCAAGGCAAAGCTATTTGACGAGAAGGTACACAAGGAGAAGAAACCATCCAGTTCTCGGATGGTGAGGATTCTCACAAACTTTGCCGAGCAGGTAGAAGCGGCAATGAAGGAGGCGCGGAAGGCAACGGACCGGATGGAGGAGAGTACTTGGATACTGTCGAGAGCAACTTGTTCTTGCGGGATTCGACTCTCGGATATTTCTCTCCTAGATTTGTTCCTGGACATCATGGTAGGAGACGAGAAGGATGCAACCCCCAAATCCAAGAGATCGGAGGTTAGGACGACTGAGGCCAATACGCCCAGAACCGCCATCGACTTGGATTCAACCCTAGGATCCACAAAAGGCAAACAAGTTCCAAATCCGCATAAGGGAAAGCGGAATCGGAACTTAAACGAGATTTTCGAGTAGATGGAGCCGGGAACAGATAGTGCCACCATCGAATCTCGGGTGGACACTTAGGATGTAAATAGTAGGTAGGTTAGGAACGGATCCGGATCCTGTTCCGATCCGGTTAGGAGTAGGTAGGAAGCGAAAAATCCGGCCCAAGTCGTGGCAGAACTTTTGCAGGCATTTTCACCCACTTGTACTTTTTGACTTGTATTTAAGTCAGGCCCGCGAAGGGTACTGAGAGTCTTCTTTTTTCAAATTCCTTGTACCTTTGTATGTGCTCTTCTTTTGTATGTATCTCCCAAGCTTGGCAGGTTTGCATGATGTGGAATTAGGAAGGTGTAGGGCAGATTTGTGACTTAATCTCTCCCTTTGGTGTGATAGTTTCCGCTCCTTAGTGTGTGAGCAGGTTGTAGGAGTGTTGGGAGTGGACTTCAATGCCTCAGCAGATCTAGAGTTGTGAATTCCAGGTGAGATAGCCGTTGTTAGGCTAGGCGAATAGGGAGGGTATCTTTAGTCGCGCTAGAACTCCTAGATGGGAAATCCGGTTGAGTGTCCGATCTTTTGAGAGGTCTCACCACCTTAGTTGGTAAATGGAATAATTCTAGTTAATGTTGGAACGGACGAGTACACTTGTAATCACCTAGCTTCGCGCGGGTAGGATCTGGCATCAAGGTTGTTGTAGTAAGAGCGGATCATACGGGGGATTTCTGTGTGACTTGTAGACCGGATTGCTATCTGGACTGTTGTGAGGGATCAAACCGGATCCAAGTTAGATTAGGAATAGGGGAAATAGACCAATGGTTCTTCGACCACTATAATCCGCGGAAGGAGTGGTGGGCCTACCACTTACAAAATCAAGTGGCGCCCCCTCTGATGATCCAACAAAGGCAAAATTAAACCGAAATAGAAGTGAGGATACGTGCTGGTAATCTGGACCGGATTGGTTCAAAGGAGTACCAGGACCGAAAGTGGTAAAAGTCCTAGAGTAGTGGTAATTGTGGAAACCGGGAAGTTCTAGGATTGGGACGGAAGTAATGTGGTCCAAGATCATCTGGTTGTTGGTTGTTTCCGGTTATAGATCTAAGACCGAAAAGGAAGATTTGGGAGTTATGAAGGCTTACTCGCTTAATTAAAGTAAATACTTCACAGAATCTCGTGGGTTCGATCTTTAAAGTCACTTATGTTCTAGGGTGGTTTTTGTGAGTATAATAGGGAATTTACTTGCTCTGTGCTGCGACAACAACAATGAGTAAACTAAAAGCAACTCTAAGGGATTCTAGCTAAGGGCATCAACAAAATTCAACTATAATGGCCTTAAGATTATTACAACAATCAATAACCAAAAGAAAAAAAAGATTTTAGGAACTAAACCACTTAAAACAAAAGGAAATGCGGGTTTTATTATTCAAAATACAAAATACACCACCAATTTGCCAAACTTTCTAAAAGGACTCAAACATCCTTTGAATAGGCTTCCAAAATGTTCACAAAAGGGGAGCTAAGTGTTCCAATGCAATTCCAAATCAAGTGTCTTGGTTCAAACAATACCAACGAGTTTGGCATTGATATATGAAAATCGTAGAAAGACTTTTGGTCTTGAATTAGCAAAGCAAGAAAATGAAGAAAAGGGGTGCAAAGTGAGAGGAGAAGAGTCCTTTTACATGTTTCCAAGGCCTCCTCCCTCCTCAAATTACCTAACAAACTACTCCTAGGAAAAACTCAAAATAATTTAACTTTTAAAATTTTATCCTTCTGCTATGATCTACTTAACTTTTGGAAAATTGCTCCAAACACTAAACGGATTGTGCCATTGTTTTCAGAAGACCTAGAATGGAGTAGATGAACTTGTATCCCCTCCCCTAGGCCATTTCCCAAACAAAAGCTAGCGATTTGCAAACTAGTGAAAAAGGTGAAAATAAGAAAACTTAGAATTTGCCTTTTCTCAAGATTTTGACTAGCTAGGGTTGTTTAGAAGTTCCAAGAAAGTAAGAAAAGAGTCTATTTTGATTCCATTTAAACATTGTATGCTCTTGGTATGCTAGTCAACTCATCAATTGTTTTGAAACTTCGTTAAAAGTCATTGTTGCTGCCAATTTTGGTACTTGTCTATGTCAGAATGTTTCAAAATTTGGTTGGGTGCTTATTTATACTAAAATAAAGTATTCTAATTTTTAGTGGAATTTTTCCACAAACTAGGTAATTTCTATGAATTTCCAAATGCCAATAAATGGGGTTGACTTCCCATAGAGTCATCTTTTGCAATTTAGAAAACTATGAAAATTTTTTAGTAAGATAGGAGGCTCTGAAATCTTAAGGGCATTAAGAATTGTCCCTAAGAATGGGCCATAAATAGTGCAGATGCTTCTTTAAATGGACTACACTTTGTGAAGAAGTTGAATGTAATTGCAAATGCTTGATTTTATGATAATGAACAATGGATATTGCACACTAGTATGTATGTTTCTTGACTCATAAATGCGTAACTAAATACTTGACACAAAATTCCAAAATGCAGTAAGAAATTGCCCTACACTATTATTTACAGTGGGGTTTGCAATAAATGGATGAAGGATTTCCTTATTTGAAATTGTAATGAGTCATTTATGGAACTTTGAGGAACATCTTAAGCCTCCTATTCAACAATTCATGGATTGACATGCTCTATTCAAAGATAGCTTATATTTCATTAGTGCTGAAGTCTACGAGCACCAATAGCAACCTACGCTGTCTTCACTTTGAAAAAGTGTAACTAATTCATTTTAAGTCCAAAATTTGCAATTGAAATGAGTATGGAATTGTTTCCCATTTCTCTCTCTATGAAAAAAAATTGAAATCATTGGACAAGCTACTTTCCCTATAGATGAATATTTCTCCTTATATGTGCCATTCATGAGCCCCTACCCTAACTTCAAAAAAATCCCAAAATGCTAAATGAAATTTTTTGCATGACTGTACCTTGCACTTTTTAGTGAAGGTATTCAATTAATACCTATCGTTTTAATTCTTGTGGGGAAGAATCATTCGTGTATTAGGGAATCTTTGTGAACTAACTTCACCATTGAGCTCTTGGCATGTTTTTCAACGAAAAACACCTCTCTCCACTCCTTAGTCACACAATCTTTGAAATGGTGGAATTTACCTGTAAAAGGTAAAAAATAATTTTTTCAAATTCTTGTGAATTGAATGGTGAACTCTATTTCAGTCACCCAATTGTGTTTGTAGGACTTATGGAGAAAATTCCCACTTTGACCCTCTTATTCCTATAATCTAAGTTTCTATCACTCTTAAGTGGAGGTTTCATCCACTCATATTTTTTTTCCTATACTAGCCAATGGAATATAGAACTATCCCCAAACTCCTAGTTGACCTTTTAAACACCTAATTGCACACTTGAAGTTGGAAATGGAAGTGCTTAATGCACTTTCCAAACTTTTAGGATTAACACACCATATTTTTAGGGACTTCTACCAAACTCGATGTAAACACTCTTTTTTGGTATTTTTGACTATAATTTGGCTAGAAAATGAGCATAAATGAACAAAAAAAATTCTGAGGTCTAAGTGACAACTAGAGCTTACATCTTTGCAAAAAAGTCATTGAAACCTAGTGCCTTCTTAAAATTGAAAAAATGTAAAAACTCAACTTTTGGAGTTAAACTTTTCTGAAAAAATTAATAAGCCTAGGTTCTTTGGAAGGTATAAGGAAATAAGAAAAAGACCTCAATTCCCATTCTAATTTTGTATGCCTTGGAAACCTTGGTCAACTTCATGAATCATCTTCAATTTTGCCATTTCAAAGAATCTTGCTAGTTCAGGTAATTCTAGATGCCAAATTGTCATAAAACTTTTTGTAGCATCTTATTATCATAAGAAAAGCTAGTCTAAGTTTTAGTGAGATTTTACTACGACATCAATAATTTCTAGGAATTTTTCATTGTAGACATTAGATGAGATTTGGGGAAGAAGGAAGGTTGTTTTAGGCTTATTCCCCATGTTATTCCCATAGCGGTGAGGGCACGATTGATTAAAATCAGCCATCATAAATACTAAAAAAAAAATTTGCCCTGTAATTGAAAAAAGAGTTGAAAAAAAGATTTGTAAGAAAAAAAAATATGATATGGTCACCTCCTAACCACATAAGCATGTTGCAGTGGTGCAGTTCATCGAGTTTCCCACTACCAGGAACTTGTAGTCTTTTAATGAGGCCAAATCTCTTCTAATGATTAATGCAATTGACCACTTGAAAGAAGATCTTTTGCAAGTCAGAAAAATTCCACAACATTTTATAAAACCTCTCATGGAATTCCACAAAAGATGTGCAAGCTCATTTTTTACTTTGCACAATTGTTAAAGGAGAGTAAAATTCCGCTATTTTTTTTAATTAGCATGTCCAAAGAATCTTCCATACGGAGAAGAATCTTTACAAAACAATTTTGTCATTGAGTTTCTAGCATAATATTAACCTTTGAACATCATTCTTTGGTTGTAGATATCCTCCACTGGGTTGTCTTTATTTTATTCCATCTGTAGATTATCAATTGGTATTTCTACTAAATTTAGAAATTGATTTGGAAATTAAAATCTATCTTTGAAACTTGACTTAGGGTTCTCACTAGGTTTCTCTATGACCAATGTAGCTAGATTTTGTCACATGTACGATAGGTTTAGGCTATTTGGGCAATTTCTACTTAATATCTATAATTTGTAAAATTTTTTGGATTCTAATCTATGTTGTCTTTGCATGAAATCCTCCAATCTATTCCAAGAAATGTCTTCAATTTCAGATTCAATGAAAGATCCCTTCCTAGTGGTTGTATGAGGAAGCCAAAGAAATAAGCGTATCTGATGAATCTAAAATTCGGATTCTACACAATGTCCTATAGTGCTCCAAATGAATGAGTTCTCTCTTCCTATATGGATCATAAGGTCCATGAACATTGGGCCTCTCCTCTTCAAATTTAGGTGGAGGACAACCACAAACCGACTCCATAGGCCACACACACAACAGAAAGATTAAGTGCCTGTAAATTGAAGCACAATATACAAGAGACAACACTATCATCGACAAGCTCCAAAACTCTAGAATATTCTAAAGCCTAAAATTGGTGAAGTAAGACAAGTAGATCCCTTAGTCATCAACCATGTACAAGGTAGAGATCATATACTATATGATAAAGCTTCATATAAAAGAGTTTAAACTACATGAAGTAGAATACATCCTTTGAATACACAAGTGAATTGCAATGCGTCATCATCCTAAGCCTCATCACAATCTCTACTTGACATAAGGAAGCTCATCCATGAAAGAAACAATTAAGAATACAAGAACCACATGAAGCCCCCTTCAAAACTCTAAAGGAGTTAAGGGAGTTGAACTCTTCTATACACTGAAATCAAGGACATTTTAAATTTGAATTACAGTATGAACGCTTGACTCCAATGGTCTATTTTTTGAAGTTGCAAAACACATGAAAGTCCTAAATTTGCCACTTTCAAATGGCTTGATCCCTAATGCAATCCACTATCCATTCTCAAAGAGAGATGTTGAAGTCTTATTCTATTGTATCACACATCATCCTGCTCAAAACAAGGTTGACACATTAGAGGAGAATTGAAGGCCTCAAGAGCTTGTTTTAGGGATGTTCCCTGCATTGTTCCTTGCACTGTCATAAATTGGGAACTAACCCATAATAGGCTGAATTTCTGAATTTTTGACAAAATGAAAATAAAAATTAGTTTTTTCCAAATTTAAAAAAAAAGTATTGATAAACCAAAAACTAAAGTAAAAAAATAATTAAAAAATGATTCAAAATAATATTATTTTCTGATGTGGTAGAGTCTGTGCCATGTCATACTAAGACCATATTTGTTACTATTGATGTGGTGAGTTCCCACACCTTGAGAACTTAGAATAACTCGTAGCTTCTTCATGCCCTCAAATATCTTCTAATGGTTTTTCCTTCAAGCATGATGTTAAATCCATACAAACGACCATCTGCGGATTAACTAGCTTCAAATCCATCATGGTGCTATTCCATTAGGGCCATGATGATGTTCTGTTGGGTGGTGTGCATCACATCTGGTTCCATTTGGAGTGGATTGACTAGCCATAGGATTGTGGCCACGCCTTGAGGTTTAGCTCGTACGCTTTGTCGGCAAGGCCCACCATCGAATGGAGGATTTAACATCTTGCATACACACTAGCCCTCATGTTCAAATCAGGATAACTTAGAAATTGATTATATGTAAGGTAGACTAGCCTATTACCACCTTGATTTACAATTTGAGTATATTGGGATAAACTCTAGGAAGGGCACATATCTTTCAGAGGTGTGTGCATGTTTCACGAATCAAATCCAAGTCAAAATATAATTTTTCGATTCAAATTGTAATTGCTATGAATTTCTAAAGTGGTCTGCCCTGAAATTACAAAACTGCCAATAGACTAGACTCATAAATGTCCTATTCACAACCTATAACCACCATTCTATGTATCTAGGAGCACTTGAGTATTCACCAATGAAGGCTTCACACATTAATCCTTGTAGCCATTAATGCACTGAAATAGTCAAAAAATGGACAAATTTAGGTGAATTTTGTGGTGGCAATGGGGCCAAAAGTAAGATGGCAGGTATAGGAAGTAGGCAGTTATGGGTTGGTTTACTTTAAGCTTAGCCAGGATAACATAAAAATTGGTTTAGGGTAAGGTTCTCTGTCATCTCTCTCACTCTGACACCCTGGTCCAGCACTTGAATGTCAATCATTTCTAACAATGATTGGAAATTTTCGAGTCATTTAAAGGTAACATCTCATTGCTGGCAATTGCACAATTACTGTGTTCATCTATTATCAATGTATATTAATCCACCCCCCTGTTAAACAAATACATTCAGATGTTCACGCGTAAGGACTAAGGAATCAGGAATGATACGAATGGTAACAATAATAATAAATAAGTAAATAAACAATGCTACGGTACCATATTGAGGCTTGCGCGTGCAACTCATGTCCCGTACTTGAGTGCCAATCTGCGACTCTGTAAGTTAGGTCTTCGTCAAACGAGCTGGAATCCCACTCAACGGAGAGCGCTTGAAAATTTCGGAAACACAATTGCTATAGCAAAGATAATAATTCTATTCCAAGAAAAAGTTGTTAGTACAAAATAATCAAACCATAGGTGTATCGTGTTGAACTAAGGTATGAATTCAACACAAGCTTCAGGGGACAAGACCTGAACCATCAGAAAAATGATCTGGTTGATCAGATGAAAATTAAGGAATCTAAATGTGAATCCAATTTCACCAAAGAGAATTGCGATCATTCTTTCCCTTCGAAGACCAACTCTTTCGAAAACCACACTGCGACTCTTCAAAAAATCTACACACAACAAGAGTAACGTTGCCCGTAGGAACATCGTAAGTAAGAAGACCATAGATAATAAAAAGTCCGCTGAAGTAATTTCTACTAACAACGCCACAGGGACATAGGTAGCAAGTGTTAACTTGAGAAAATCTACAAATAATTTACCATGGCTCATTCTGGTGGGCACAATCTCAATGTCCGATAACCCTAAAACTCAGAAGTCTTCGACTTTTGGAACAGCAGGAAGCCAAATCTCAATGTAAGTGCTACCACCATCAACTCCATCATTCTGTACATGAGAGAGCATACGAATAACACCCCCTAGTTGTTGCTCTACAATATCTTGAACAAACTGGACACCTCCTCCTAAAAGCGCCTCTTCAAGATCTGTGCCCCTCCACGAAGGAACAGAATCACCGTCCTGGGAATGCAGAAAACAAAACCTGGTCAAAAACGCCTGGCAAACAGAAAAGCTTCAAGAGCAATGAGTGACTGCCGTGTCAATTCACATTTCTGTCTCAAAAAGTTACAATCATGGGGTTTGAAGCTTATGAATTATGCATACAATGAGCTGACAGACCCCACTCTCTGCAGCATTCGTAAATGGAAAATATTCCTCCAAAACTCAATCCAGATGACCAGATAGGTCTTTGTCACTGATTATTTTTCGAGCTTACCGTAGTATTTGTTCCACTGTCCTCAAAAATTATAAGGACCCCACCTCCAGGTGCCCTCATTGCGTTCGCCCTTACAATTCCTCCCTTGAGTGTATGCTGCAGAGCGATCTCAAGAAGGTGGCTGCAAACTCGATGAAGACCGGCACAGTCTACGGCTGCATGTAGGGGAGAACATGATGTGATCTGTAGATTCTGTCCCCTTTGGTTTGCTAGGCCATTCGCAGCTTGTCCAAGCTGTTTCAGTACCTTAGCTACATCACATGGTCTACAATCGAAAAGAATTTCAAAGACCAACCAAATGATAGAAGTAGAAGCTACATAATAGCATCTAAGCTCAACCAGTTTTCTGCACTTTCATTTGAAATTGAATTGACAGCTATAACAAACGAAGTAACGAAAACATAACAGTCCAGCGGAAACTTGCAACCCACGATGAATCGCTGACGCTTACCTCGTCATATCATACTCGGGTACAGGAGCCAGTGTCAACGGAGGCATTGGGGCTTCACTGTCTCGACCCTCTGACTGAGCAGCTGGCAGCGATCCTTGTCTTCTAATAGTGCCATTATTCCCCCCACGGCTACTCAAACGCCTGCTTTCACATGCCAATTTTGACTCGGGTAACTCTTCTACATTTCCTTCATCCCAATCTTGAGAGGACTGTATGATGTTAGGGCCACTCTGCACACAGATAAAGGAGGAAGTCAGCAACTGCCCGAAAAATATTCCACCGAAATTTGAAACGTCCCAGCCAAAGTGAAAAACGAGCTCTGTCGTGGTCAAAAAACTTGAATAGTGACTTTAAGTTTACACAAGAACTTCAACAAGAACCACTAAAAAAAGTATTGAGTCTCTTTCCACTCAAGCCTTCTTAAAAAAAAGTTTGAAAGGATAGGTATTTACTTGAGTCACGTTTTGCAGTTGCTGTAGAACGTCTTTCATGCGAGCACCTTGCACCAATATATTTTCAATGAAGTCACGAGAAATCTGCAATTATCCAACTTAAGAGTAAGTAGGAGCTAGAGGAAAATCGTTGGCATACTAGGACCCAATTACGGACAGGTGGGATATGAGAATAATAGAACTATTGACAAAATCTATGTGCACGCTTTGAGTATAGAGGTAGCTTAGTACCTCGCCTCTTTTGAGCTGAGGAAGCATAAGTTGGCTCAATGTCCTAATTGCTTGCAAGGGTCCTTGGGCCTTTTATACACAAATACACAATCCAATTAACCACAATTAAGGTAAGGATAAGAACAGCAACACACGTGAAAATCACAAAGGGAATCCAATTAAAGATTTAGCCGGAGCTATTGATGCATCAAAAAGGATTGGAAGGGATTATGTAGTTTTACCTGCTCTAAAAGACCATCAATTTGATCAGTTTTTTGCAAATTCGACTTCTGTAAAAGAAGTGCCCGCTGCCAAATTCACATATCACAAGATATTAGTAGATAAACAGTAGTCCAATAAGTCTTATCAGAGGTCTTCGGTCTCCACAAATTTACTCGAAATTGATTTCTGTGTTCACAGACGCGTCATCGAGGGACTTGCTACTGGCACAGCGTTAAACACCTACGTCCGGCGAGACATCGCCTGTTTTATTTTTCACAATTCAGCGTGATTTTTTGGTACACATGTTTCGTATAAAGGAAATAACAATTCCACTAACACAGTTGTACCAGATTATTCTGACTGCATGGTCAAGGACGGCAGCAAGTTACTAGGCGGTGGTTTAAATTTACCTGGTCCACAACACATGCAAGAGCCAAGGTACGAGCAATTTTCGGAAGCTCAGTCAACTGCTGTTTGCTCAAAGGAATGATGGCAACTGACGTCCGTGGCCCTTTCTTCGGTGGCCATACAGGTTTAACAGGTCTCAATTTTGCAGCCTTCGGGCCAATACTAACACCTTCCACGACTACGAATCCTATTAAAAACATTTCTTTCACCATGGGAAGTATGATTGCCGAGCCACTCGCTACCTCCACAACCTGTGTACATTCACAGCCGACGATAAGCAAGTTGCTGTCCGTATAAGCTACATGGAATTTCAGCAGACACTCTCCTCGACACCATAATATACTTTCAACCACAATGAGTTTGTACTCCGTCAGCAGTGCGTTGAGGTTATAGAACTTGACAGACCTCTTGTTTTATGAGTTCTGCTTCATCCAGGTCGACGGGGACAAGAGTATCGGATTGCTTAAGCACCAGCTGCTCCTCTTGCTGACTTGGATACACTGCCATACAATGAAACTCCAGCTGCCCTGTGCTGTAACTTTCGGCTGGCCTAATGTAAACCTGCAATTGGACGGTCAGTTAATATGTCGCAGGCATGAAGACCTCCGTCAGACGATGTGCAAAGCAGCAATCACTCCACCTCATGTTCAAAATACAGATACATACTAAGATGCGCACGCAAAAACCTTACTGACAGCTGGACAAATGTCAACAAATTTGATCGAGAGAGACGGAAACATTGTAAGCCTATGGTACCGCACATTGCTCAGCCACATCGACTGAGCGATGCAACTTGAAACTTTCAAAGCGCTCCTCTACTTACAGCCTTCCACAAGCTGCACGTGAGCTTTCACTGAATTATAAGAATTAAGGTCAATATTCTACAAAAAATCAGCGATAATGAACGCAAGCTAAAACCTGAGATACTCCGTCGTAGACGTAAAACAGCGATAAAAGGAGTGCGGCAATGTACCGTAAACCGAGCAGAAGGGCCGACAATCTCCTGGCAAAGTCCAAGCTGCTCACTGCAGAGAGCAAAAAACTCCGCACTAGCCGTCGTACACGACTTCTTCAAGTCCTCCGATTTCTTCACAGCAGTAAATTTCGTACCAATTACATCCGCAATTGCCAATGCCGACGTCGGAAGCTCCAAAGGCTTAGGCACAATGGTCTCTGCCACATTCAAATCAGAAACCGGTCGAACGGTGCACAAGTCATCACTATTCGAGTACGCTACCGGCGCTCGCGGTTGCCCTTGGAAACACAGAACACCTAACGCATAGCTCTTCGCCTTCTGACGAAATTTGACGCCTGGATTTCGACTCTGTGATAAATTTACGCTCGAACCGAGAGCAGATTGCGACACCTGACAGTGCAAGAACAAAGCGCTCGAAGTTGCAGTCGCCATAGCTAGAATTCACAAGCTCGCATGACATGACAATTTCTGACCACTTCACGCACTCAATCTCTTTTCCCTCGTCGTCAAAGAAGCTTCTCTCTAGGAAGAAAACACCATAAAATCAATCAAAAACCTCACGACCTCATGGAAACCTCTTTATCAACTCCGGGATTCAAAAATGAATGCAGGAATAGCGAGAACGTGATCCAAGAAGCTTTTCCTGCACCCCGTCTGTCACGTTTCTCCGAATTCGCTCGACCAAACCCTAAGCAGACGCAAACAAGTCCGTTGCGCCATGGCAGAAACTCAACAAGACCTCTCTGAACGTGATTTTTTTCCAGAGATGCGTGAGGATGTGAAAATTGGCTTGGAAAATGGCCTCGAATGCGAGAATTCAAGCACGTTTCGGGGGATCATCGAGGAAGTCTGCGAGAATTGGTCGCTGCAACTCACCTGATGCTTTGTACCAATCCTCTTTCGATTAAAAGTTTCTTCCGGTGGATGAAAACTGGGATGACGATTATATTTTCTGTTCGTTAACCCTGGAAGAAGGCGACCCCCATTCGCCGGAGTAGTAACCAAAACACTCTGATTATTGGCCTAATGCGTGCATTCTTTGTTTCTAGAGTTAACCTTTAACCCATAAACGACTCCACAGCCATTTTTTAGTGGATGAATGATAGAGAATATTTCTATGTAGGACAAAAGTGCAACTATTCATCCCTAAAATCTTGTTCAAAAAAGAAAGATCTTCAATAGTAGTTTGACCTCCAATGAGTATTTTTGGATTTTTTAAAGTAGATGATGTCACGGAGTTCCAAAAGGGATGATTTTCACAGTCACTAGCTTGGTGTTTAAGGATTGAATGATGTTGAAGCTATATTTTGGATGATGAATGGCATTGAAACAACTTACTGAAACAGTGCCATATTGTGAATGGACACATTATATGAGAATGCATGTTTATATGCTACTTCGGTGGGTTTCGAATAGAATAGTACAAAATAGAAGATGACATCACTTGACGTAGCTTCAAAGTGACCCCTTCTCGTTGGCATGTACATGTTACTATTAAAAGAAAACAAATCATCGTTGAACCTCATCGTGCTTTTGGTGTAATCTTTCTAAGTTGTAGAGTCTTATTGCCCTTTTTTTGAAATTTGATATGTCAAATTGGAGGGGGGTTGGGGAGTCTCAAGATGAAGAGCCTCAACCAAAGGTTGAATTTGATCTTTTTCTATCACAACTATTGAATTAGCCACTTCTACCATTGGATCTTGTACCGCCACATAAACATCCATAAGAAAAAGCTGGACCTTTTTTACCATTGAAGCAACTTTGTATAAAGCAATGGTGGCATGGGAACATCTAGAGCAATCCTCAAGACTTAGTAATCTTATTGCAGGTTGAATTTTTTTGAGCTCAGCAATCGAAAAGTGACATTTGGAAGATGTTTTGAAGGTTTAAATGATGATCAATATTATTATACGGTCAAGACTATCAAAGTGAGTCATAGCCACCAATGTTGATTAGAAGGTCAATTTTTTTTTAAACTAAAATAGATCTAGTAGATTACATTGCAACCACATTTAGATACATTTTCAAGTTCTTGTAGATAGAGTGATATTTTTCTTGAAACTTTGTTCTTTTTTTTTTGAAACAAGTGTATTCAAGAAACACATTGCAAAGGGTTCTGTTAGGAAGAGAGGTTGATTTAACGCAAGGTAAAGAACTTGTGGCCACTAGGTATTGAACTCACAACCATGCCATTCAGTTTGGATACCTCACTACCATCACCTAGTAGTTTAGGGTCATCTCGGACCAAAACTTTGTTCTTTTAACTTTAGTAGACAATGATTAGATCCTAGGTCTTTTGTTTAGGTATTTAGAAGTGTTTTCAAACTTGATTTTATATGTAGTAAGTTGAAAGAGAAAAAAATGCCTTGGACATTGTTTATCCTTTCATGGACTGAAGGGGTGTTGTGGCTAGAATAAAGGATAGAAAGAGTTGTAAGAAGGTCAAAAAGGGTAGCCAATTAAAGAAAGATATCCATGTGACTCGCTCTACTTGGATGTGAGATGTAAAAGTTATGTTTATGGAAGTGACAAAGGGTTAGCTATCAACTAGTTTTGAAGGTAGTAACTTCGAAGGCTTCTAGAAGTTTGGTTAGAATGTTTTAGAATTTGATTTTTGGAGGAGTTGTGCAAAAGATTATTACTTTTCTATAAAGATATAACACCTTTAGTTTGGAGTTGTGATGAAAAAGTTACGAGTTTGGAGGTGAAGTAGGAGTACAGTTGTTGCCGAATCTAAATCTTTAAAGAAGTCCCAACTTTGACAAAACATTGAGAGTGGATTTTTTTATTTTCTAGAGCTAAAATTTTAGCAAGATGTATGTTATAAAGTTAGCTTTCTAAGAAAATATGGCTCAAAGTATTTGGAGCTCTTATGAGGCCAAGACGTACTTCGAAAGGAGCTATGCACAACTATTATCTTCAATGAGTCATAAAAATTGAATAGTATCTTCTTTGGCTTTGAAATTTAGAAAGATTGCACAATATTTTAATAGTTATTTGAGGACTAAGGTGCATTAGATTTGAAGTTTGTATGCAATTTTGGTACTTATTCAAAGTTTGACTACATCTTCAAGAAGATTTAGAAGGGTTTGTGGTTTTATAAGTAGCTTATACGGTTTTGTATACAATTGTATAGTATTTATATATGTTTTCTATGAGAATGGGTAAACTTGACCTTCATGTACTATATGAGTATTCATATACATGGTACTTATATAGTATTTAACATGCAAATACAATTATGGGTATATTCTACTTATATGCATCATATAAGTATTGATATGTAGCATATATACATGTTATATATAGAGTTGTATAAACATATATACAAAGTTTTATATATACATTTTTATGTGATATTTTATACAACAAATAAAACTTATGTTTTTATCTTGAAGTGGTACATCCTACCACTTATATTATTACATCCCCGTATATCTTGGGATGAATCTAGTTGTAGCCCCAAACCTAAAGTTTTTCCAAAGCAAAGGCCTTTCTATGCAACAACGGAAAAGAACCATTTGTCATCCATTTTTTAAGTGGACTTGAAGCCGTGCACCACCATGCCATGCAAAATTCAGCATCACTAAATGAACAAATGTTTATAGAGATCCCCAAATTTTTAGAAGAGAGCAATAGGCCCACACTGCCAAGGTTTTCTAGCTCAACGTAACATTGGTTTTCACATCAAAATGTCCACCAATGTCGGTCAAGATGCATCCTAATGTATTAGGATTCATGCTAGCTAATTTTTATTTTTATTTTTCAATGTTCCATCTATCAATCTAGATGGCATGTATGTCTTGTCAACAAACAAGTTGTCTCGATCAAAAGATGGATCATCTAAGTCAACAAACAAGCTGTTGAAACATTTTGTTGGTTAGTTGTAAGCCCAGATGTGACATGGAGCTAAAAACCCTAGTACACTCCCCATTTAATAATTTCCATATTTGGGCTACTTTCTCTACTGAATTATGCTACATTTCACATCCTTTTTTATTTTGAAATAGGATGGGCACATTTGCATATAATTGTGACAGACAAAGTAAAGTGTTTGGAGTCACTAAATATGGTAGTTGCCATCTTGAACACTATTCATAGCCATCTTCTATAATAAAGAGACTTGAAGAAGCATGGCTTTTGGTATGTTTCAATAAATTTGTGGACAACTATCTAAATTAATGAAGTCATCTTGTCGCTCACAAATTTTGCAAAAATTAGTACTCACAATTGCCACTTGAAGTCCATACCAAGTTCATACTGGTATCTCTAGGACAAAAGGGAGAGACCTAAATCTACCTCTTCCTCTCCCTAGTCTAACTTGGTGTATCTTCAATGCCACTGAAATTGTCAATCATTTAGTCCACAAGCACAATGCTAAAGCCATGACAAGTAGATTACATCATAGGTTGTCTTAGTAAGAAGTATCTTTCTAGTTTGCCAAGATTCAAAAATAACACTCATGATCACTATGATACAAGCCCTACACACCTTTGATGGTTGTTCTACTCCTAGATAGCTCATATCCTAGGCTGGACAAAAGAGGGAAGAAGGATATGCTAATAGTAAGATTGTCCTTTGAAGTACTAAGTCATTCAAAAAAGCTTGAACTCTTTTTGAGTTCAAGTTTGAGTGTACAATTGAAACTTTTGTTGTTGTTTGGGCATTGCCTAGCATAGAAGTTGCAACCAAGGGCTATCTACCACAACCATTTGCAACATGTAGTCTTCATAGTGATATTTTGAAGGACACAAACATAAGTGACTACTAGGTTCAATACTTCCAATATGAAGGAGACATTGACAATTATGGATTCAAGTAGGAGAACAATTTCATAACAGAAATCAATGGGTGGAGGTATGTTTATGACCTACATTTCCTTCATTTTTATTGGTGTTGGTTATGTATAACAAGTTGTTGCGATGTTTGAGGAAAAAAACTTCTTTGATGTGTCTTTGTAGCTGAATGTGTGAACTAGTAAATAAGGTTCTTAATCAAAGTACTTGCAAACAAAGAATTGTGTGAGAGGACCTTATAATAGGAAGGACAAAATTACTTTAACATGGAGTTATAAAATTCATCCACGTCAACAAAAATTTGACGGACACATTTATTACAACCAATGCAAACAAGAGAATGTTAGGTCAATCGTAGCATGCCTATTTCATAAGGTTGATTCCAAAGGACTATAAACAACTCTCCTACAATGGTCAAAACCTTCCCCCTGCTACTAATTAATGAAGAAAATCCATGAGCATGGTTTCTTAAAGAAATTTGGTAAATACATTGAGGCAGATCTCTATAGTCAAGAAATTCAAGGAATTCTCATTTACTGTACAAAATAGAAGAAGTGAACATTACTAGAACTTGTATTACAATATGAAATTGTATGGAAACTCATGCACACTACAAAACTCTTGATGTAGTTGATTGTTTCAATCTTAAGTGCTTAGTATATTTTCATTACATATCTTTTATTCCTCTTTTTACAAAATGACAAGGGGCATTCTGGTACCTCTGAATACTCACCATTTGTTATCTAATGAAAGGGAATATGAACTTAATATCCAAAAATTCAGCCATTAATAAACAAGAGGGATAGGAATATACTACAGATGCAAAGAAATAAAAGATCAATAATGAAGATGCAGAGAAATAAAAAATCAATAATGAAAGTTCACTAATGCTTGAGTCATATAACTCATAAAGTAGAACATGTTACATACATTTTGCTTTCCTTAGAAGTCTAAACATTAGCTTTTCCATTCTCTGTACATGTACTTCATTAAAAGTTTACAAAAGCACTATCACTTCAAAAACTTCCTTGAGAAGGCTCTTGAAAACATGGAATGCCACCTCTTTCTTCTGGATACCGCTGATATGGTGGCAATTACCAAAGTCATGACTGCAAGGATCCATATTGCCATCATTCATTGTAGTGAAGTATCAAGGAGAAAATATATTCTCCTACCTTGGATGTTGAAGCCAAAACTGTCTCACAACTCTCCACCCTACCAAAACAAATCAAGAGTCTTGTCATTGGGTCCTCCTCCACCCAAAAGGTAGAAGCTCTACAAGAGCACACAATTTATTTCAAAGCATCATTGTTCTATTCTAGTCTTAGAGTCTACAATAGCTTCAACCCACCTAGGAATTAAAGGCGGTAGGGAAAACCCTTATATGTCTAAGGAAACTACCAAGCACACAGAGATATGGTAAGGAGAAAAAATAAGAAGTCATTGTAGAGAACGAGGAATCCGATATTTCATTGAAAATCACAAGAAACACTTTAGTGAACATAGAATTGTAGTAAAGTACACATCATGAATGCTTCTACAAACTCTTTGCAAAATGGTAGAACAAAGCCTTGAAGACACACAAGTCATAGTAAGTGACAATCTAGAATTACACAAACTATACATTCAATTCCCAAATTGAAGAAGACAATTGTATGAAAATATGGTACTTTTAGAAGGTGAATTTCAATATGCATCAGAAACCAAAGACAAGCAATTATGCTTCAATTAAGGTATCGTACCTTCTTGCCTTGCAAAGTGTGGAAGTAGGTTGTTGTCAATGGCATTTAGAAAATAGACCCCTTCTTTGATGGGATGCAATCACTGTTTGATGCAATGGGAGAATTGACAAGCGTCACCCCAATTCAAAGAAACAAAAAGCATCAGAGGACTCCTACATTGTCATCTAACAATGCTCTATAGCAACTCAAACCCACACGTATCAAGCTTGTGCGCCTTTGGAGACTCCATCTCTAGTGACTCCCCCCTACATTTTAGGAGTAGCTAAGTAACTTTACCTTGTTGTAAAACTAAATGCAACAAAAAAGTTCAAGTCCAATATTAATAATATTCTTTAGAAATTGTGAACTTGTCTCTAAAGTTTTTTTGTGAGCCTTCCTTGAAATTTTTGGCAGCTAACAATTCTAATTTTCCTCTTGCAACTATTGCATAATTCTAATCTAAGTTTTTGACTTTATTTTGTCTTTTTTGCAAGGTTTGCTAGATCTATGTACTTGGAAGTTCCTTCTAAGAATAAAAGATATAATTACATTCCTCTTTTGAAAATTGGTTTAAAGTAAAGCATGTTTAACTTTGTTTACCTCCCAAGTACTTGAACTAAATATTGTTAGATTAATTTTATTAAGAAAATCACAAAAATCACAATAAATAAGTGTAATCTCACTAAAATGTATATACCATTGATTCATGAGGAGCGTTTTTCTTCTTTCCATTGATACATTATATGATTTTCATTGAAGCTTCTTCAATGTATATTGATTGGATGAAGTGCACTTTCCCAAAACCTCATTATGTACTTAGTGGATGGTGGAGCATTTAGGGATTAAAAATGAATATCTATAATATATACATAAATGATGAACAAAGGCTTGGTAAATTGTCAATAAAGAAGCCATTGGGAGAACTACTTCATTGAGTAGGTATTGTTATGTAAATCCCACTATTTGGGTGTTCATTGTATTTTTTCCGGTATTGATTTTGTGCTAGATTTATCTTTTAAAGATGATACTATTGTTATTTATTGGTGTTTTTGCTATGATGAGCTTTGGAAGTGATTACCTCTTCATTTCAATTTGGAGTTCAACTTCAACTCACCTATAATTGCTTCCAATTGCTAAAAGACATATATCTTTCCTTCATCCAAATTCCAATTATTTTTTATTGAATTGCAATTTGGATTCATATACCTTACTCTTCTTCTTGACATTTAGATAACAATGGTCCAAGTTAATATAGTACCATATGGTAGTAGTATAGTGGATTAAATACAAAGTAAACTAATTTTTTTTCATAAAGTGCCTTCGGGCATTTCTTCAATGGTCAAGACTTGCAAATGGACTATAAAGGAATTTATTTCAACAAAAAAAAATGCCAAATTTGCAATACAATTATTATAGTAGGTACATCATCCAATCATTACATTTTTGAATAGCTTAGAGACTATTCCTTAGATAGGCATTTTTTTAATGCAATGATCTTGATTTTGTGACTTTTAGGGTTATATAGAGCTTCCTTCTATTTTTTTCTAAGACATTTGATCAATTCACTATCCTTTATATAGTTCTCTCTATCATACTTATGATTCTACAAAGACTATACATGATATTTTTTCCCATAAATGTAGTCTTCCAACTAAACTAGTTTATCCATTTAGCTTTATAGCATCTACAAAAGTGTATATTATAATTCTTAAAAGAAAATCGAAATTAGAAAAAATACAATATTAGTTTAGTTGGCACTAATATAAATAGCATGTTTCTTTAACTTTGGTGCCACCCAAGAATTCATGAATGACAAAAAATTGTAGTAAATTAGTATTCCATTCACTAGTAGGACAAATTTATATCATTCAAGAACTTTTCAATGCCGTTTATGAAGAAATAACCCTAATTCTTCTATCTATATAAAGTATATAGAAATTGGGTGTTTTGTGGCCTTTAATGTTCAAGATTAAATTTTATGCTTCTTAAATTCAACAAATTGAACCCCAACTACTTCAATTTCCTTGACTCTAGACAAGGATTTATAATTTCTATAAGTACATCTTGAAAATCTAATGAAAGGCAAATAGTGGAATTGGGCTTAAAAAAATTATAAACTCAAAACTATTGCCATATATTATGTGCATATATTTTTTACCATTTCTAGATTTTTTCCATGTTTAACAATATAGACCCTATTATTTGAAGAAAATACATAGAATATCGTTACTTGACACAACCTTCTTTGAGACAAATGCCAACCTTCTATATTTTATTCTATTATCTTGTCTTTATAGAATAAGGTACAAACTGACAATAATTAGAACTTCAGGTTTCACACTTAGTAAAATGAAATTTCTGTAAAAACCACAAATTTAGAATCCACAATCAATTCTAGAAGGAACTTTGAACAACTTTTTTAAAAAAATATTTAAAAATATTTAAAAATATAGAATTATACAATGGTAAATCTATCCAAATAGGCATCTCTAGGACCCATCCAACCAAATAATTTATAATCCAATTTTTTGGGATATGTTTAGCAACGTACTTTGAATCTGAAATTGGGAAATTGAGAAAGTCTTACATATTTTAAAATAGTTGTCAAAAGCACATGAAAGAGCTCCTCATCAAGATCTACATTTGAAGCTTTGTTTGGCAAGTTAAAGTGGACTCCTTAAAGCTTTCGTGGTTACTGCCAAAAAGTTTCCAATTAAGTGCAACACAAATTTTTTAGAGTAAAAAATAGCCTCAGCTTACAGTACACAAGAAGAAGATCTATAGCATTTCGATTGATTTGCAGAGTTCTAGAAAATACAATGAGAAATTGGGACTGCAGTAAAAGTCTCAAAAGGAAACATTCATTTAAGAATACAGAATGAAACCACGGATAAAATTTGATAACTTGGAAGGTGATTCCAATATAATGCACTCCGAATCTAAAATCCAATTTCACTTCTCCTTTCTAGAAAGCTGCTGGAATGGTTTCAGACAGCCGTTGTAATTAAGACACATCCAAAAATCCGACAATAATACACTGTACTGAGGCTCCGGCCTTTGATGAAAAGAATACATTTTTTGTAAATGCACTTCAAATACAGATTTCACTTCCAGCACCTGTGGAAATAAAGCCATTCACCTTGTAAGAGGAGTGCATTAACTTACAGCAGAAAGACATCAAAGGCAGTGTCAAATCCCCCCAAGATAGTTGGCAAAAATCAGTATTGTATATATATGAACATACCTTGTGAAATACTTCATCGTCAACTGGTACAAAGTCTCTACTTCGTTCAAGGTTGGCTGCCAGTAAAGTATTGCGAAAATCCAAAGTACATTGCATGATAATATCGATGCAATTCTTTGCGTCTTCCATGTCCCTTGATAAAAAACAACTGGTCCAAAAAAACTTCCAAGATTTAGACGAGAAAGCATTTCTTCAATTCCGACAGCTTCCATTCTATGCTGGCAAATTGATTTTGAGAATGTACACCAGAACTCAATTATAACATCAGGAGAACTCAAGTTAGTTGTAGATGATCCACGAATAAAACTTTCATGCTTTACAGTATTTGCATACAATATCCAAATAATGCTTACATTGGGGCATTGAAATCCCCTTGCAATTGCTAACAAGAATTAAGAAAAAATTGATCAATCCAATAATAGGAACAATAATTCATGCTTAAAGTGCTACTCTTACGGCCAGTTTATATTAGTAAGTTTGTTGGCCCAATATAAATGTTGGCTCAATTTCAAAACCATCGAAATCAACTAATACGAGAGCTTAGATCCTTGAATCAAACCCAAAGGCTCATATTGAAAGCCTGCCCAATTTCTTATATATAACATGGTTGCTTACGAGACAGTGTTTTGGCACCAAAAAATTGGGCCCAAGTGCTAAAAATTGGGTGGCCATGTATCCTTGACCCCAGTTTTCTACTTGGGCCCAGTTTGAGTTGGCCCTATGTTTGTAAAATGGGTCAACTTGGAATTAGGACTGGACCCTAATAAAAAGTTGCCCTGAGTTGTGGTTATCAGGAGCATAAATATTTGGAACAGTATTTAGAATAGGTAATGTCAGAGAAAACTTACTGGTGATAGGCATCATCCAAATAGATTGAGTGCACCTTTTCCAAGTCCTGAATATCATTAACCTGAGTGACCCAAAGAAACAAATTTTAATTCTTTCCAAAGAGTGTGATTCAATTGTAACGAAAGGAACTACCACATTCAGTAAAAGTGAATTTCTTGTGAAGAGGACCTTCGAGAAAGAAATGAGACGAAAGAAACCAGAGAAAATAACTCTGTTCTGACTTCGAATATAGGGGACAAAAACTACCTCCATTTCGACGGAGTAGTGGAATTTGCTCCAAACAGCATGAAGGATTTGGGACTCGGTGTAACGTTGAAGAGTGGTCACGACATGTCCTATCTGTTGCCTGTCAAAGAGAAGGGATATGTTTAAATTTGCAACAGCAACATCGTTCCTCTGATTGCAATCATCCCAGATGAGGCTTCAGAATCCAAGACAAAAGCATATTAGAGCTGGACGCACTCATATTATGATTAAAAATTGATACCTGAGAGTTTCAACAGAAAACTCATCCGTTTACACGATCGTCTCGTGCACATCTCCAATAAGAGCCAACACTAATTTCTAGGAAATTGAAGAGAATAGCTCAAAACGCAACCAACAGAAAAGAACAATCTGGACAAGAACAAAGGAACTCTATCATACAGACAATTTCTTTGGCAAACATGACAAAAGATATATAAGAGCAATTACCATTTCACGGAAATTACCTAAAATGTTGAAGAGTTCGAAACTTTCTATTTTGTTCTTGATATTCTGAAGACCGTCTGCCCTTGTTCAAAGAGTAACCCATGACCTGCAGAGAACACAGGTCGCCCTAATTGACTAGACTTGCGAGTGAACTTAGACCCTTTTACCCAATCCAATTTCTCTAATTACCACTCCCGCTTGCAATGTGTGTACTTGTATATTAGAACCGTAAAATTTAAAGTTACACCATGTAAGAAAAAATGTCAGTCAGATCACTTGAATATCTAAGGGAAAATTAACAAATTGGTTCTCAATACTGGAATGAGGAAATAGAACAACATTTTGAATTGATTGCTGAATGCGTCGGTGTGATCAGCACTTCAGACAAGTTGCTCAAACGATAGAAGTAAATCACCTGAAGGCTTCGCCAGACGTCAGCTAAAGCACCGATTGTAAGCTTCAAGCGCAACAGGAATGTGAAGATTGAACTGTACCGACTGATAGCACTCGGTGTGATTATTAGACACAGAGGCCACTCGACCTTGTACCCCACTTTTATGAAGTCAAATGCCTCGAGTTCTGTAAAGGAATGTCATCAGTATACCGGAGGCAATCGTATGTTCCTTCTACATCCACAGAAAGAAAAAAACTGTCGTACCCTCAAGAAGTCAAAAGAAAACAATCAAAAATTAAGAAAAATGCAGGAACAGGACTTACTATTACAATCCACAAATGTGCCAAGAGAATGCTGATGATTAGAGAACGCCAATAACGGATTGTCCAAGCCAGAATTATAGCCATCAAATCCACTCTGCACTACATAGAGCCTATCTGCAAACTCGTCTCCTTCACAAGATGAATTCTGTAAAGCAGTTCCCAACATACTTTGAACCTCCAGTAATTGCGGTTCACCACCTAAGCGATTCCATTCCTGCATACGTCACATGGTTTCATCAAATTCATCCACATTTGGACCTCATGATAAATATAAGAACCTAATTCAAAAGCCAGACAAGATGTTAGTCACGCTCTTCAGTCTAGGAACAGAACCAAAAACCATTTGGAAATATTATCCATTTTCAGTTCATCAAACTCGACAAATATCTTAGCTCTTAAGTCAATATACAACAAGTACATTTGGATCTAGAAAACAAAAATTAAAGAGCAAGCATTCGTTAACCCTTGTAGCTCTCCGACAGTTTCGGACAAAGAAAGAGAATTGCGGATTCAAGACACACCCGAAAAGTAAAAACATTACAAACATTCATCACAGAACGTGAATGAATAAAGTGGACTATTTAAAAACTAATGAGAAGAATTATAAAAAAGAAGTGACAACGACCTCACTTGTTCTCCATATATCGTACTCATCATTGAAATAATCATGACATGAATTATTACTCTTTTGCCATATCAAAGGAGCAAGTTTTGCTAAGCTACACTACAAACATGTTAGGCTAGAATCATCTTAAGCACGGAAAATATCACAGCAAGGAACGATAATGCATGCTACGCAATATACTGGGACTTGGAAATGTTCCTGAACTTCTACAGCAGAGATTAGTTCAAGAGACTAACTAAACTCACATATTTACAAAGTGCGCTTAAGAAATACTCGGCCCAGTCGCCTCTCTCCATAAAATAATAGCGTCGAAGAGCTGCGAAATGGTCTTGAAGATGTAGTCTCTCCTGGAGTAGCCGTATTGTTAACATACTGGTCCGTTTATATCTAAATGCTGGTTAAATCCCCAAACAGATATTTCAGCGGACGACGTGGATGATCAATGGCATACTCATACAATAGAAATAGAATTACAGGAACAAATTAAGATAGATAACAGTAAATGAAAATGCAGAATAATTTGATGAAGGAACTCATTTTGATGAGGATACTGGTACAAAATCTCCTCGTCTATCCACTGCTTGACTGCAACAGACAGAGGAATCTCCTCCTCATCGTCTTCATCGTCTTCAAATGAAGGAATAGGTCGAACACACTCCACATCCGCAATTTGGTGATACTCAGAATGACGATGCGACTCCCATCTAGCACCATTTCCGACGTAGCAGGCACCTGACATGATCTTCCCACCTTTACATGGACTCTTCTCAGTCGATCGATCCATTTCATTGAGGCCTGGAAACTCAGTGCCTGATAAAAGAACAGAATCCCGAACATCCACTTCAAGCGGGATTGGGCTCTTCTCATCTTCAACCTCCAAAAAATCAGTTCCTGAAAGATGCTTGAGCTCTACGTCGTCATCATCCCCACCGGAATTTAAGGGTGGAAATGTGGAATCCCCACCCGTCTCTTTCTTTCGGAGCAAACAATTATCATCCAAGTACTGCTTCTCAAATGTATCCATAATAGAACTATCTACAAACTCCCAATCTGGAATACACAAGAAGTTGTAAGGGACTGCTCATAAAAATGGGATAAAAAAAAGTACATACTAAACAGCTCTTAATGCCCATATTGATGTACTTCTAAAACATAGGTTGATAACAAAGATTTAGACATTAATTACGAAGATATCATTCGCTTACTTTCGATAGATCTTCCTCAATCAAAGCAAATTCAACAATTTCGATGGTCAGCAAAGGAAATTTACGACTTGCACTGCACCAGGATAAATTTACCCATAATGAAAACAAAGGATGTCAATAGATTCTCCATATGCATGTCATACGCTAGCATAGAAATAATAACTCTAATCATCTGCGGCAAGGTTGCAAGTAGGGATCACTAACTAACATGTATATATCACAATTCCATAGAATAACTTGAATGCAAAGGGATTCATTACGACTTACAAGAGTTTACTTGGAGACGCCTCCCTGCATTTCGTTGCAGTGCAGGAGGTTTCTGCAAACGCATGTTGGAATCCCATGGCTGAAAACCAAGGCTGTAGGCGCTCGGGCAATCATCGTCTTTCTCAAAATGGTCATTGAAACTAGCATAATCTACCTCTAAAATTTGTTCGTCTAACCCCGATGTCAGTTGTTTCCTCATATAATCTTCCAAATTCTTCAACCAATGAGAGTGATCACCGTCAACTTTCGGTTCGTCCGCCACAAATCTCGATTCTGATGTAGGCCAATCTTCTTCTACCGTCACGGACTGAACTCTGGTACCAGTGACAGAGTGAGTATCATTCCAGTGTATATTCACATCCCAACAGCCATTATTCTCAGGAAATACCGTGTATGTGTAACTGAAGGACTGGTCTCCTTCATCCCTGGAAGAAAGAAAAGGGTTCTTGGGAAGGCCCAGAACAGGCCAACTTGTGCCTCTTTGAAAATCGGAGATGAACGACGTATCAGACTCAGAATTGAGGAGATCAACTTGATTCAGTAACCTCGACTTCAAGCACTGGGCAGCGTGAAGCTCTTTGCTTTTATCTTCCAATAATGTACATGACTGCAGAAAGGACTCAGAGCTATTTTCTCCTGTTGGAGAAGTGATAGAAATGTCATCTACACCTTCTGCCCTCAGCAGAGCAGCCCGTGCCCTGAGAAACGAAAAAAAACAACCATACATCAAGAAGCAGTAAATGATAAGGATGCTTGGATAAACTTATGAGAGAATGTTTGGTAAAATTGAAACATTCTAGCCAGTTCAGGGAATGTGACTTAAGAAATAGGCAATAGAGAATTCAACCATGTCTGGATTAAGCACCCTAACATCAAATCAAACAATCAATTAGTTTATAGCTCAGGGTGGTATACATGGTCTCTTGGTAGGACTTGGCATTGGCTTCTCGAATTTCCGTTGTAGTCCAGGTCTTCTTTCCAGACCTATCCTCCACACCGCTGAGCCAAAATCCATTTGATGATATCTGAACCAGAGAATTTGAAAAAGCTGGAGTGTGAATTTTCCTTTGCACGGGACTTGATAAATTTTCATTCAGGTACAGCAACAGCAACTTGAATTTCAGCCAAGTGTTCGATGAATTACTCAATTATAACTAGTCTAGACTTACCACTGTGCATGACTATCTAGGCAGGGTCATCAAACTAATCACGATGCCACAATTCAATTAACTAAGGAATACCTCATGCACATCATCCGTACTCTTAAATGGAATAAAGAACTATATCCAAAATATGTCACAGGAAAGTTAGCACTCACAGTACTTCTCGTAACTTCCGACCCCTTGACCGGAGGTGAATTGGACAGTCCAGCAAGCGAAGCATCGTGAAATTTTTTGAACATTTGACTAGACCTCTTGAACTGTTGCTCATCACCTTGTATGTCCTTTCTGCCGGAAACAAGGAACTGACCATCAAGAGTACTCTTGTTGATGAGAATCTCTGAGCAACGTAAGAAAGATAATTGATTATCCTGAAAGCTTCCCGATGATTTGAAAGGGGAGTCAACAAACTTTGAAGCAGACGGAGTATCCAGTAGCTTGGATAAAACTTGAAGTTGTTGCCCCGCACGAAGCAACGGCGTACAAACCTCTTCCAAAAAACATGGTACAATGACTCCTTCAGGAATCTGCAGTAGACCAAAAGAAAAAGAAATACCGTTCTCTGCATTTAGATTTCGTGAACCTCAAGAGCCAGCTTTACATCTCAAGTTTGATTACCATGGTAATCAAGATCAAATTCATATGTCAGACAAAAATTACGAAATCAATAATGAGTCAACTAAAGTGGTGCAAAATAAAAAATTATAAGAGAGATAGAAATAATGGAGCCTAACCTGGTGTGATAATAGGGCATCTTGTTCACGTATCTTTCCAGGATGCTTCTTCAAGTCTGTTGAAGGCACTGCCTTCACAAAAAATTCACCAAATGGATCTTGCACAGTAGCAAGGTACAGCCAGGAACGGATAAATACCATATAAGGCTGGCATGCTCGCTCGAACAGAAAACGAATAAGCTCCAGATGGAGTGTATCTGCAACCTGGTAAAGAGTTCCCAGAAAAGATACCACATTTTTTCGTCAAGAAAAGATACCTCTTCAAGTATACTTAAGAAATTGTTCTAAGAAAATAGTTTTGAATTGATAGAGCCACATAGCTCTAGAATAAATATTCAAGCATGGGACTCACCGAAAGCTTGTCAAAAAGGTAACTCAGTAAATCTGCTCCACGAGGAAATCCGTTGAAAGCATTTCTCGAGGAACTAAACAAATGGGTTTCCATCTCAAATGGAGAGTTCTTTATATTCACATCTTCGGCCAAAATCCTGATACCTGTACTATCTACCGAATCATTCCCGGATAACCTAACCGAAGAATCTCCCTCATTAATCCTGCACAATGCCGCAACAGCCTGCAACGTAGAAGATATAACAGTGAATAGTTGGAAAATAAAGTGCTAAAAAGAAAGGATGGAAAAAACTCTCAAAGTATCACTTCATGAAAAAGTAAGAGTGAAAATTTAAAGGCAGAGCGAAGTTAAAAACTTGCCTGTAGTTGCTCCCGTTGCTTATGTGAGTGAAGGAAAAGCTCCAAAAGAGTAACATCACCGCAGCCGAAACCGAAGACAAGGCCTGCTTCTCCGTTCACAACCTCTGACAACTGTCCACTCTTTCCACCCAATGCAACCTGCCGTCGATGATTGACAGATGATCTTATCTTGTCAAGAGACGCTAAATTGCCTTGCATAAAAGTCTTCACAGCTACCGCAAAAGATTGATTGGTAAGACAATGAGGTGAAATATTTGGTCCTCCAAAATCCTCCCATATCTCTGATGGAGAGTCTGAATGACGCTCACTGTTTCTCTCACTTATGAAATTTTGACGCTTCCGTTTCTTTCTGCCGGAGTCCCCAACATGTGAATTCTCCGTTCCATTTGTCCCAACTCTGTGTCGCAAAAGAAGAAAAGAAACCGTAAGCACAATAGAATCGTAAGTATCCGAGTCCATACATACATCATGCAAGCCTGAAACAACAAAGGGGATACCGACCTGATGAAATAGCAAACGAACCACTGATTAATGAATACAATATTCAACAAAAGAGCCCAGGAAGGAAGCTAAATCATCCGAAATGAGGACTAAGGAGGCATCAATCAAAGCAACTCACACATGCGAATAAGTCAGCTGATTCAGGAAAAAGCTGGTGAAATAATCAAGCTGGCAAGCAACACGTCCAGCCTTAGCAAATTCTGTAAGAACTTTACTGAGTGAACATGAGCTAGATGACCGCGTCCAAAGTGTTGTGATGCTCTCCGAGCTTCTATCTGCCGCTTTTGACGAAAATTCGGCAGCTATTTGCTCGAGCCAGCTAACTGCGGTAGGAACCCCTTGTAAAGCCCGAAGAGCAGCTCTCACCAAGTCTGACTCCTGCAAAGTGCGCAAGGTTGAAATAGATGCCAATAGGAGGGGCAGTCGTAAACATAATCTGAAAAGGATTGAAGGATGTCCTTCTACTTGTCAGAGTGCATCATGGTACCGCATGCCGTACTCAACAGAATTCCAGATTGCAATCACAAAGTACAGTGAGACGACCTGTACATAAAACCATCGACGTTGCAGACGGTGTTGAGACCAAAGCACGGCACAATCATCTTCGAACTTCTCTGAAATGAGCTCTCATTCTTGCGCAGAACCTTCCCAGTCAGGTTCTATGATTTAATGCAGCAAGGATGATATGGAGCTCATACGAAATACAGATAGGCTCCAGTATTCGTGAATACAAAGGACTATGCAGTGTGTAGTAGGAAATTGCTCCGACATCTAGACCCGTACAGACCTGGATTGATTCGAAGATGAAATGCGAGGCTCTCGACTCGCCTTTCTCGGCATCAGAATACTTCGGAACGACATCTCTTGTCTTAATACCCGATTCAATTTTTCCAGAAATTGCAGCAGCTGACCTTGCTCTGAGCATTTCCTCTCGCAAGTGAGTAACTTCCCAGTCCTGCTGGCTTGACTGGCCTTCATTGAACCTCCCAGCGTCCAACCAGAGAATCGAAAGCTCAATTTTACTCCGGCATTCAAGTTTCTGACCTTCCCCTTCCCCTTCATTACTGTGAAAATCGTCGGGAGTATGAATTCTATCTTCCTCTTGAATTCTACACAACAACCGCTATTAAAATAAAAACAAAAAATAACAAAAGTATCGCAGGCCGGAAGAGAGGCTCCCATTCATATGAGCAACCAAGCTCGTACAACTGAAACTAGACAGCAGCTAATAGACAATGGCGCTCTGAATTTATACGAAAGCAACGGAAACACACGATCGAATGACTAATCCGAAAACGTCTTAAAGTTCATAACCACGACAATTCACTAATAAGAATTATTTAAAAACGCTAGAAATGAGAGAAACGCACCGAAGTGGTAGCGACTCCGTTGCGAAAGACACATGCGATCCATTGGAACTGGAATGCGGGGGCAAGAGCGGGGTCGGGGGAGAATGGGGAGGGGAAGGGGACTGGGAAGGGGGGAAAGAGTCGAAAAAGAAGGAGGAAGGAGGAGACGTCGTTTCGGGAGATAGCCATGAGCCGAAGAAGGGCTGGGAGAGCTCAGGGAGGCCGAGGCGCAACCTGTAGTTGCGGCACTCGGAGTCGACCTCCATAGCTAACGAGCATGGAGAAACAACGACAAAGTCTGCTGCAGCTCTAATAATCCCTAAGCAGGAGCAACTTCCTTCGAGGGTGAGGGGAACCAAAGGTGCGAGGCGGGGCTTGCGGTTAAACTATAAGCTCCCCTTCGGACAAACCTTTGAATGTTACCAGTGGTAAACTGAGGACGTCATTCAGTCTACCCGTGGGGAAAACACTGGAACTTTTTATTTGTCATCCATGACAGAATTTGGCATTAGATGAAATTTGAGGGTGAAGAGGCCGTGAGCTATTTGAGTTCCCAAGCTTTGGGAACTTGCCACATCAGTATGACGTGGCCCAGTAACTGCCACGTCAGAAAATAATATTTTTTTAATGTTTAAATTTTTAAATTTTTTTTGGAAAAATAATTATTTATTCCGTTTTAAGTTACAGAGTATTTTTTTTATATCGGGGAAAAAATGAAAAAAAAAAATTGAAAAAATTTGAAAATTCAGCCAATTATGGGTTGGTTTCCAAATTTTGGCAGGGAATGATGCATGGAACAACCCTGAAACAAGCTCTTGAAGCCTTCAAATGTCCTCTAATGAAAATTTAGAATTCAATAGTGTGTCTTATGCCATTGCCCTAATCAAAATAAAAGTGAAGTGATTTTTTAATTTTTTAATTTTTTGAATAAAAAAACCCTTTGAAATTCAATAACTTTTACACTGTAGGTGCAAACATCACGAAACCAAGTGTGCCATTGCCATAGCCAAAATAAAGGTAGAAGTAGTTTTCTTATTTCTAAATTCATAAAAGCTATAAAATTCTATAACTTTCACATTGTAGGTCCAAATGCCACAAATCAAAGCCTATGCACCCCTCCTTGCTGAAGGCGTTCCAATGGTACCTAAATCCGGCTAGGGGATGCACGGTTTGGGAGATCTCAACATAACAAATAAACAAGTATGGACACTTGGACAAACAATCTTAAGGTATAAATATTTGGAACCGATGCTCAGCAAATTAGCTTGAATGTCAAGAAATACAAAATTGACCCCTAAACATTCACAGTCTTCTCTAAAATTGACAATTTGAAAAAAATCATTATAAATTGTTATTTGGAAGAATATTTTGGAATTAATATACAAATAAAAGTTGTAGATTAGAAATTTGAGATTCCATTTGTATAGTTAGATTCACCAATCCTAACACCAATATTTTTGTATAAATTTTAGCAGGGAAATTTCAAAATTTCTTCTAAATTTGATTACAAGTAAAATATAATCATTTTTTGAGTACAATTTGTTGGAATGAATTTGAAATGAGGTATTCTTGGCATGGTGATTTTTGAAATTTTGTGTTCTTTAAAGCTATGACCTCAGTTTTGCAAATATAGTTTTGAACTAGAGTTAATGCAATTTTGGCTTAGTCAACCACTTGACAAACTTGCACATTTGTAATTTTAGAAAAATATATACTCTCATAACACCAAATCCAACCATTAGATAGGACAACTTGATAAAGTATCTCCACAAATTAAGATGATTTTCATCAAAGTAGTAATGATGATGAAACTTGTGTTTCAATCTATTCATTGTCATTTAACCCCTCACCACCGAAGGGGATGAAAAGTGTCCTTAGGTCAAATTTAAAGTACTATAATTTTTGCATCAAATGTCCGAATCCAATAAAACTTGTTAGAAAAGTTGCTCTCTCTCTTCCAGTTTTTGTAGTAAAAGTTTCAAATCAATCCAAGATGTACTAAATTTTTGAAAGCCAATCAAAGTTCACAAGTTCAATTTGAGTTCACCAAATTGCATTTGAGGGCTGCAACTTCAAAGGCTTGTATCTCCTTCATCCAATGTTTTTTTTCGATAAAATTTGTTGGGTTGTGTTCCCCTTGAAGTCTAGTCATTGTGGTATAATTTTCATGCCAATCCAAGTTGTTTTGAATGTTTGGGAGCAATTTGAAGTTCAAAATCCCAACATTTTTCAATTAGAGTGAACTTCAGCGGCTTGTTTCTCCTTCATACAATGTTTGTTTCCAATATTTTTTTTGGAAAAGTTGCACGTACTTGTCTAGTTTGTGTGTGCAAAATTTCATATCCATCTAAGAAGTTATGAGTGACTAAGAAGCATTTTAGTAGGAGGAGGTTCAATTTTTGATGTGTTTTTTGCAACTTTTCTTACTGTTTTTTGACATTTCAAAGCCATTTTGCAGACACAGTGTGTCAATTAAATGATATTTTTTTCATCTATGTGTTTGTATGCTGATTTTGAATCATTTATTAGTTTAAAGTTTCTTCATTAGAGCAGATTTAGAAATCGAATTTCGCCTCCAAATGTGTTTTTGGGAAAATTTCAGCATCCTTTTTCAACACTAAAACATTATAATCTTTCAATCAATGCGGTCAAATGACACCAAATTTGTTGCAAGCCATCTACAACAAGTGCACTACAAGATCATACGGTTGAGATCTCTATAACTTATTAAAAATTATATTATAACACTTCAAAAGGAATGCTATTTTTGGAGTTGTTTGGGCCCTTCAGTGGTGAGGGGTTAAGTAGATGTCAAAGCGCTTAGGGGTTGATCAAGCACAAAATAGGGGCAATTTTTTACATTTATCCTTTGTTGGGGGAATGAGGGGGTCAATTCTCCATGACTCTATAAATGGAAACCTAAACATTACTTATTTTCAATTTTTCAAGGTCCCTATAATCATTATTGTTCCTTTACCAATTCTACTCTATATCTACATTTTTCTTAGATTTGTGAGCTAAAATATTAAATAAGTGTAGATAGGGGATGCAACAGGGAAAGGTAAAAGACAATGGATGTTCTTACTTTAGTGTAATTTGTGATCTAAAGTGATGAGTTTATTTATATATCTATAAATATAAAGATTATGTAACATGTACTTTCTTTGTTTCAAAATAATCTTCGAGTTCCCTTTTTTTTGTCCCAAAATGATCTTTTGATTGTTTGTTGTGATGTAGGAGGGGTTTGGCAGTAGTTTTGAGAGTGATTGTATGATAAATGATTGAAGGGGTCAATCAACATTATGTGTACAAACAATTGAGGTTCCTTACTATGTGTGATATTAAAATTAGACAGTCAATGAGTGGAGTCATTCTTGTTTTTTGCATCTTGTTGAGTGTTGCCTAATTGAAGGAAATGAAGCTTTGTGCCTTTTAGGATGCTCTACACATGGTATTGGACCCATATTAACTGCCTGTAGAATGACAACCTTACATTCAACAATCAAGTGCCTACTAGTGTTCCTTGAAAATGCCTACAAAATTCCTCTTTGAGGCATTCAAATGCATTTGGTTTGAAAAAGGCTCCAAAACTCAAAGTTTCAGTACCATAGGAGTGCACTGAACTTTACATATAGCTCAAAATGGATTAAAATAATGTTTTTTTGCCTAAATTCCAAAAATTTGTTCATCTAGAAGATCATTTTGGAACTTAGGGAGTGTGGAACATCATTTCTTCATTTAAGTTTATGTGCACTCATTCAAATGTGGCAATATCATCCTATTCTTTAGTAAATGAGTGATTTTTGATAGTTTCATTCATATGAAATTGGAAAGCTAGGTCTTTTGTGAAATTCAATTTCAAAGGAGAATTTGTCAATTTGTGTACATTTTCTATATGATAAAGAATGCTAGAAAGATAATTATCCTAAAGTGTGCAATGCCAAAGAAAAATTCCAAAGAAACATTTTTCATCTGATGTATATGGATCTAGTACAAATTTTCAATTTTTCATCCCAAATTGAGACGAAGTTAGACTTTTTCCTTCTATACAGAGTAAACTTTCAATATCTATCTATTGTTAGAGAGGATTTTTTTGCAAGCCCATTCATTGTAACAAGACTTATATATAGTGAAATTATTTGAGTGGAGGTTGTTTTGCAATATAAGGGCAATGTTTGTGCATAGAATATCCGCAAATCCACAGTTTTCGTATAGGGCATTACCCAATGGGAGGGGGTTGTAGGAAAGAGTGGTTTGACATGGAGAATGAAGCTCATGACCTCAAGAACAAATTTTTTCTAAAATTCATGATGAAGAATATCATTGCCTAGTATAAAACACTCCACAAAAAATTTGACTTGGAAAGATGTCTTTGCAAGTTTCCAAACTAGCCTAGGTGCTCATCATTGTCCTTGCTATAAAGTAGAACTTGTAAGAACTTTTGTGAAGAATGAGTTCACCTTTGACTAAAAATACACAAGTATTGCAGGTGTCAGGTTGTCGAGGGCAAACAATGTGGGTCACAAAATATACTTAGCTCGCAAACTCTTCCTCATACCCATTCTTTTGCTCTAGCATAGAATAACGAACGTCAAGAAAACTTTGCAGCATAAGTATATTCCGCCACCGAGGGCTTGTTGCAAGCCAACCCTAAATCTCCACGTCTCGATTATGTGAAGAATGGGAGCGCAATGAAGAAGCTGTGACTACCCCTAATGACATGCTCTTCTAGATTTTGACAAAATTGGATAATGGTTCATTTTACCACAACTTAAACCATTGCCTAAAAATGTGCCATTTATTTCCAAGGACAGATCATTTTCCATAAGCCTTTGCTACGGGAAAAAACTGCTATAACTATAGATTCCAACTGAAGATTTTCATCTGCCCCCCAAAATGATGCGCAATAGTCTGCAATGACCTTAAACTACCTCGGGTGAAGGTCAAGGGGAAGGGACTTCCATAGAACCCACGAGGTTCCCAGTTCAACTCCCTATGTAGACATTGCTCGCATGGGGGCTCCACATGTTGCTTTGTTTGCATGAGGAGGGGGTTTATTCCTCCACTTGTTCCTACCGAGAATACCCAAGGCATGTAATTCCCGGTAAAACAAACCAGGTTGCCTTGGATGTTGAGTCGTGTCAGTCCAGCTGCGACCCTTGAAGGCCGTATGTTTCAAAAAAAAATAAAATGATGCGCACAACAGTGTCTCAATTGTCCGCATTTGTTTCTGCATTTACCGTTACCGTTGGGAATTTTCGCCATGCAACCCCTTCCTCCTCGAAAATTCTGCCGAAAAAATCAGGCCATGCTCCACACAGAACAACCTACTGTACCTTCCGGCATTCCAAAAAGTTCTGTAGGCTGTTATGCGATGCGGCCGACCCCCATCGGTGACGGCCACCAGTCAGTGCCGGCGCCGTCTCTTTCGTCACTCTCACTTCCGATGTTGCTGGCGCACACCCCAGGCGCCAAACGCTGCTAATGCTGCAACCTCACCCCAATTGCAGCTCCCGCTCCCTTCCTTTTAGGGTTTCTCCGCCCCTCCCCACTCGTCTGAATCCCATCGAATTCGACCGAGAGGCGAGGGAGAAAGAAGCCGAAGCCGAAGTAGGAGGAGGAGGAGCTGCAGCAGCTACCAATGACCGAGAGAGGGCGAGACACCAACACCAACGACAATGCTGTCGCCATTCCCCCTTACTTCAAGGCCGTATCCGGCTCTCTGGGCGGGCTGATGGAGGCTTGCTGCCTGCAACCCATCGACGTGATCAAGACGCGCCTGCAGCTGGACCCGCGTAAGGAGTATCGCGGCATCTGGCACTGCGGGACGTCCATCGTGGAGCGCGAGGGCGTGCGCGCGTTGTGGAAGGGCTTGACGCCGTTCGCCACGCATTTAACGTTGAAGTACACCTTGCGCATGGGATCCAATGCGCTCTTTCAACGCGCGTTGGCGGATAAGGAGACGGGGAATCTCAGTCCGGGAGGGAGGGTGGCCGCGGGCTTTGGCGCTGGAGTTTTGGAAGCTGTTGTGATTGTGACGCCGTTTGAGGTGAATTTCGTGGGGGATTTGGGTTTTTTTCGGCTGTGACTCTGTTTTTAGCTCTTGCAGAGGTTTAGGGGTTAGTTGATTGGTTCTTGTGAAGAAATTTCATGATTTCTTGATGTTTTTGAATTTCTATTGGTTTTCTTGTTACGAATTTGTTGACGTGTGGTTTTTGATCTGGTCTTTTTTTTTTTTTCCATGTAGCCTCTTGTTTGTCCCAATTAAGGTGTTCAAGTGCTGGTTTCTGGTCAGAATTCAGACACGTAAGAGTTGCGATATTATTTGCGAAGTAGGCTGTCGTGACTGACGATGTTTGTAGATTCATCGGGTGTGTTTTAAGTTCTTTACACCAGGAAGCACATGGCATTGTCTGTGAGTATTTAGAACGGGATAGAGGTGGCCCCTGTTATTCGGGCAATTTTCGAGAATGCGTACAGCTGTGCTGACGTCTTTTTTTGTTGGAAAGAATACGGTGACAAAGGTGGGGTGTAATCTGGATTGCATTTTGCACAGTATAATAAGTCTTGCTTTTGCTTTTTGCTTCGCGCACTTCTGCTCAGACACATCTTCGGTGATGGCTATCGGAGATGTGTGTCTCGAGCACATTTCGTTCTTAGGTCATGTTCTTCGTCGGTCGATTTGTTGATTGACGTTTTAGCGCCGACTATATGTTGATGTATGTATTTCTGTAATATTTGGATTGTTGAATTGGAAAGATAATGTTTGATAAATGGTTTTTCTTCGACAGGTTGTGAAAATTCGGCTACAACAGCAGAGAGGACTGGGGCGAGAGCTGCTGAAGTACAAGGGACCGGTGCATTGTGCCACCACAATTGTGCGTGAGGAGGGATTGAGAGGGCTGTGGGCAGGTGTTGCTCCTACCGTCCTACGGAATGGAACCAACCAGTCTGTTATGTTTACAGTGAAAAATGGCGTTGATCAGTTCCTGTGGAAGAAGTTCGAGGGGGACGGCGTCACTCTCCTCCCATGGCAGTCAATGGTGTCGGGTTTTATTGCAGGTTTTGCAGGACCGGTGGCAACAGGTCCGTTTGATGTTATCAAAACTCGTCTCATGGCTCAAACTAGGAGTCCGGGAGGTGAAGTGAAATACAGAGGATTGGCACATGCGCTCACTCGCATATACACTGAAGAGGGGTTGTTGGCACTGTGGAAGGGTTTGCTACCTCGCTTAATGCGTATACCTCCAGGCCAAGCTATCATGTGGGCGGTTGCTGATCAGGTGACCGGTCTTTATGAGCGCAGGTACTTGAAAAGAGATTACGCAATTTGAGACTTTAGATCCGAGACCTTTTCAGTTAGAATCGAAATGAATGAGACTTAGTATTTGTTTATCAGTTGGTAATTAGTACATTTTTACCGTTTCTTCTCACATGCGGAGTTGGTTTTATGACCTTTCCAGTTTAGTGCTGCCCTTTGAATTGAAAATGGTGAAAAAATAGTTACTCATCCTTGTGACCCTAGAATTCCGCTCGTAAGATTCTGAGGGATTCCCCGTTCTTCGCTGCATGCCATTATCATATAAGGTGTGTAGTGCGGTAGTACTTGTTTCAGTACGAATTCCTTTCTATTGATGGGTGCAATCATGTGAAGCACCCCACCTCATGACATCAAATTGCCAGCATACTGCTGCCCTGAAGGAAGGTGGTTCTCTTATTCTTCTACCATTCAACAGTTTTCTGTACAATATGAAAGGTTCAATAAAATGTAGCAAAGAATGTTCATTAGTTCCAGTAGCGGCACAAAGTGGTGCATACAAGAACAATGGGCGAAAAATGTGAACAGATGATGGTCTGCTGTGGGGTGGAAGTGGAGAGTGCCCTGAAACTGGAACTCAAGAAGGGCCCGTATTGAGATAATTCGATTGAGTCCTCTGGCTTCAATAAGTCATAAAACAAATGACGTTGCACAGTGATTTCTTTTTCACAGATTCTTTTTCTGATAGAGTGGCAAATCAGGGGATATTCCATTTGTATTTTGGTGCACCCATTTTGAGATTTTGAAATTTTCATTTCATTTGGTCAAAGCAAAAACATATGTGAAAAATTTCTCATTGTTATGGAGGTGGATTATTCTTGCCTTTTGGGATGTTTATACACTTCTCTTAATTCCTTGGATGTTTTTGTAGTGGTAATTTAGAAAACATCCTTCAAGATTGTGGATTAATGAAAGAATCTTTTGAAATACATTAGAATTGCACATTGGTGTTCATTTACTGTTTTGTTGTCATTAGTGGAGCGGTGGATGAACTCAACTTTATTATTAAATGTGGAATACTTTGAGAATTGTATTATGATTGGATGAAGGAGGGGTATAACATCTTGTTTTCTATAGTGTTGGAATTGGTGCACTTCATCATAGAAGTCCAAATTATAATTGGACTAAAAGAATCCTAGTTTTTTTGGAGGATATTGTTGAATTAAGTTATATTGACTACATCTATAATTGAACCTCAAAAAATGACTTGTAAAATATTTTTGAATATTTTATAGAGTCTAATAGGTTGAATTTTGGCAATGTAGCACCTTCATATTTGATTGATTTTTTTCCTTCAAATGATTCTATTTGTTTTGCAACCTCTTGCAATATAAGACAATGCAATAATACAAGTACAAAGAACATTGAACTCAAAAATGTTTGTTTCTAAGATTCTAATGCTATTATAGATTTTTGCTAAGAAAGAATGAATAAATAAAGAAGGTTTGATAAACTTTTATGTTTGTGATAGAAAGAGGACGTAAAAATACTATGTGGCTTGAATATTTTACTTCACAAAAAAAAATGATTACAATTAAATTATATCTTCCTAAACCTCAACCCTTGTCATACTTAATATCACAAGAATAATACTTAATATTCATACATAATATTCCATTCATATTGCAACCATCTTTGATGTGATGTTAGAGGATGTAATAGTGCAAATACTAGCAGTGTTACGATTTTGATATTACTAAGAATTGAAGGAAGGAGGTGCAATTAGGGAGACTTCGGTTTTCAGGAACCCTAATTTCCCTGTCTCGCACGCCTCGTCTGTGAACTAGCGTCAGCTCCGATTTCAGTCCCGTAATGCTTAAACCCTAATTTTGTTGCGTGGATGCTGGGTTTGCCATCTCCCTTAGCTATGGCGATTTTGGGTTGATCTCCGTCCGGACTAAGGAAAGTCCTTAAACGTTTGTAGCCATGGCCAGGGCGCTGGCTGTGCTGCTGCGTGCGATTGCGCGCAGGGACTCTCGAAAATTGTCTCAATTTTTGATCCACACCAATGCTTCTGCTCTCGCTCATGGTTGGAGTGCTACCCTGCCCGATGAAGCAGCAAGGCGAGGTTATAGTACTCTTGTGAGAGAGTTGGAGGGATTCGACAGGAGTTTGAGGTTTTGGGATTTAGGGTTGAGGCGAGGGTTTAGTGTGAAAACTACGGTTGAGGAGAAAGTCGTGGAGAACATCGTGGAGGAGACGGTAGTGAAGGTGAAGAGAGTGGGAAGGCCTAGGAAAGTAGAGAATGGAGTTGAGAAAGCGAAGCCTCGGAGGAAACCTAGAGCGTCGATGAAGAAGTTGGAGGATGAGATTGCTGGAAATGAATCTACGACTGGATCGGCGCCCGTAAAACTGAAATTGACGAGGAAGAAGAGGTCTGAGTCTAGGGTGGAGGCAGTGGCGGGTGCGGATTCGGTCGTGTCGAGTGTTGACGATTCTATAGATGTAGGGACTCCATGTGCTGAAGTATGCGGTCAATTAGTTAGTGATGAAGAGATTAGCGGATCGACTGATGGTGTGATTGATATTTCGAATTTGGAGGCTATTGGCGAAAGCTCCAATGCAATTTTGTCTTCATTGGTGGATGACGGTAAGTCGCAGGGAGTGAGAGAGGAGGTGAGGGCTTTGAAGGAATCGCCACCGCGCACAGCGCCGAAGTTCCCGAAGCTAGACCTCACGTCAAAGCAGCGAATTACAATCGTGAAGCTCGATGAGGACGAGAAGGGCCCCGAAAGAGGGGCAAAGGTTGTGGTACCTGCGCATTATAGTGATCCCGAAAAGGTATTCCACCAGTTGCATCATGCTAGACCGGGGGCTTATACCAGCACAGAGAAAGCCCGACTCAGCTGGATTTTTCACCGATTCGCTGAATCAGGGTTAGTTCGTCAGTCCCTATCCCACTTTAATAGAACAATTGAATGGAACTGAGTCGTATACAGCATTTTTGTAAAGTAAAATTCCAGCTGTTGAATAATTCACGTAATTGGTCAGGGAGGGATTGTTTCTGCAACAGGAATGGGAATTTCGTGTGGCTCTAGGTTTTCCCGGGTTTGAGGCGAAATGCTTGTTGAAAGCTTGAACCCAATGGTTGGGGCTTACCAACCAGTTCTTTCAGCTTTACTGGTCTCTTATGTTTGTTTTACGGCTGAGAGCAGGTGGGTGTCGGATCAAGCGCTGGCCTTATACATAAACTCGAAGTTTTTTCCAACAGCAGTTTCACGTTTTCGCAAGTTTTTTCAAAGCAGGGCAACGCCGGAGCTGAGAGGATTGCTAATACAAATGGGTCCTTCCAATTCTGCTCTCAAATTTCTGTTTCCGATCTTCGCAGAGTTTTGCAATGCGGAATTTTCTGCTGAAATCAACCGTTATCGGGAGCTTGTTAGTACCGCTGACCTCACTAAGCCGGATGCTTGGTACGACATGCGCTGGTCTATCAATCTTTTTGCTGGATTTAATGTCGTTTTTGGTTGTGCCGTTCCTCGTAGGGTTTAGGTCGTGATCAGGGCATTATGGTTTTTGAAGAATAAGAGGATGGGGTTGCAGGTATCCTTTTGCCCGGGCAATGAAGCGGAAGGTTGTTTACCACCAAGGTCCTACTAACAGTGGAAAGACATATATGGCTCTCAAGCGGTTCATGGAGGCTTCTAATGGAATTTATTGCAGTCCACTGCGACTCCTTGCTATGGAGGTCAGCCATCTCAGTACACCATCAAGAAGCAACAATTTTATTTATTTATTGAGAAGTCAAATTTTAAGTCAGTCAGATTTCTCTTTTGGGGGGGAGATGAAATAGTGCATAAACATTCATAAACTGTGACAGGTATTCGATAAGGTGAATGCTGAAGGCATCTACTGCAATCTGCATACTGGGCAAGAGAAAAAGGATTTGCCATTTGCCAACCATTTAGCATGCACTGTGGAGATGGCGTACTTAAGCAAGCAATGGGAGGTTGCTGTCATTGACGAAGTTCAGGTAATGAAAATGCAGTAAATCCTTATTCTCGGTTATACTTGTTAAATTGTAAGGAAGAATTTTACTCGGTATCTGAAGTTGCACCACCGTACGTGGTTAATTACAAGCTGGTCATTGACTCCAATACTTGATGGGCCAGATGATGAGTGACGAGTACAGAGGTTGGGCTTGGACACGAGCATTTTTAGGATTGCAAGCGGATGAAATTCATGTCTGTGGGGACCCAAGTGCAGTTCCGTTGTTACGGAGTTTATGCGTTGCAACTGGAGACGATTTGATTGAAAATGAGTATGAGCGATTCAAGCCTCTGAGACTGGATCAAGTAAGATCCCTTTGCGTCACTTCGCTGAACTGCCGCTCTTGCAATTTTGTAAAAGGGTATAAATAGTTTCCTCTCTTTTTCAGGAGCTGGATCATGAGTGTAGTAGTTGTTTGATGTCACTGTTCTAGTTGTCTCCCTGCATAATTTTGCAGGATCATCTTGGTTGCGCAGTCCACGGTCTTCTAATGCAATTATGATGGTTCATGTTGATTGCAGAAATCTCTCAATGGGGACTTTTCGAATGTTGAAGGCGGAGACTGCATAGTTGCATTCTCCAGGAAGGATATCTTCGATGTAAAGGTTTGTACTTTCTAAACTTATCGAGGCGTGCATGTGTTTGTTTGACGTGCATCTTTTCAGGAGGTTTTAAGCAATAGTATATTCTCCCTATTTTAGTGTCCATTCGTTTGCCGAAATTTCTCTGTAGTGATCGTAACAGTTTTAATTGTTATTTACAACGATGGTACGTAGTCAAGAAGCTCTGAGTCGAACATAATTATTCCTTGTTGGGGACCATTCTTTCTCCTGTGAGCACTCGCTTCCTGTTGTTTTAAGAAGTTCTGTACAGTGACAATGTACTCCCTATTCGTGATTTTATGTCAACAACAGCGGGAAGTGGAATTAGCAACAAATCACAAGTGCTGTGTTGTATACGGAGCCCTTCCACCTGAGACAAGAACTCAGCAAGCAAAGTTGTTCAATGACCCAAATAGCGGATATGACGTCCTGGTTGCAAGTGATGCTGTCGGGATGGGTCTGAATCTCAATATTCGACGGGTTGTGTTCTATTCTCTTGACAAATTTGATGGCGATGCAAAGAGACCCATTCCAGCTCCTCAGGTGAAGCAGATTGCAGGGAGGGCAGGACGCCGGGGGAGTATATTTCCAGATGGTGTAACTACTGCCTTCTACTCACAGGACATAGCGTATCTGGAGCAGTCATTGCAGCAAGACTTTGAGCCTGCCACTGCAGCAGGTCTATTCCCAGTATATGAACAGGTTAGTGGACATCCTGCTTACTAACTGTATCGTAATACGTTCATTTGGTACTGCACTGATTTGCACTATTTGTGATGTTCTAAAATAGTTTCACTCCAAAGTTTTATTCTTGAGGAAATTGGTTCAATACAGTAGTATTTCAGTCAATATCAATTTAACTATTTCAGTGTGATTTTGGTAAATGAGATTCACACGCTCTAATAGGAAAAATCCGTGTACTTGAATCCATGTGGACTCTGGTTTGCAGTCCCATGATGAGTAACTTCAAGCATTTTGATGCCTCCTTTTCTTTCGTGTTATGATAAGAGTGGTTGCATCGTCTCCGGTTTATAACAATAATGCGAAACTATTTTAGCTGTGTTCATTGTATTCTGATTCTTTACGCCTTGAATCTATCGTTCAACTCATAGAAATGTTTCGAGGTTGCACTGTACGTTCTTTCTTGTTCTAATAGCCTCGTAATTCGTGATTGTTGAAATCTTTGTTTTGTTGTGCGATAGGTGGAGCTTTTTGCTAGTCAACTGCCAGAGACGTCATTTGCTCACTTGCTGGAGAGGTATGAACGACTTGTTTTATTGTGGCAAAATTAAATATTGATGTATGTAGATGCTTTTTGGAGATTATACTGTTATAGAGTTTATTTGGAAGAGTAAAAACCCAACTACTTCTACCGTTCCATTTTATGGCTCATAGATAAATACAATGAAAGAGTTATGTTACATTGATTGTGATGGTGGCTTTGGTAGTATCCTTATTAATACGCCTTTCGTCGTACAGGTTTGCAGAGACATGTCGGTTGGACGGTGCATACTTCCTCTGCCGCTATGATAATTTGAAAGTACGATTCGATTTCTATATGAATTTTGCTTTATTATCTAGAGAAAAACTTGCCATTGGGTCTCTGACTCTAGTTCACATGGAGAACATGGTGCATAACCTTTTTATTCCAAACTTCACAATTTTTGAATTTATGTTGGAGTACTTTGCTTAAAGTTGGGAACAAAAAGATTCATTCATCATTGAGACGCTTTCCCAGATAATAAATTCTTCACCAAATTTTACAACTGACTACATATATTCTGAAAGCTATGAAATTTAGACAAAAGGTATTAAGTTTTGAGGCCTATCAAACAAATAGTAATGAATAATAAGTTTAAATCATGGTTAGAAGGCTCTAGAAGTTGTTTTAAATCCACCACCAATCCACCACCAACTTAATACTAATCTAATCTTGATCTACAAGACACTTGATTTGAGGCACTTTCAGGTTCTAAAGAGCAGTCTAGATGAAGAGTGGTGTAGAGTCATTGTTGTTGGATATTGATGAGCATGGCACATTTCTTGGGAATGGGAATTGTGCTTGGTTGGTGTTAAAAGGATGGTAGGACAATTGCCTAAACCTCAAATTTTAATACATTTTTCCTCTCTCTCAGCTTTCCAAGTATGTATATAGTTTTAAATTTGGTGGAGAAATGACTCTGGGAAGGTTCCTGTGAAGAATGAACTTTTTTGTCCACATCTTTATTATGTTTATTTCGTGAAATTCTTATCTCTTGCTCAGTTCCCTCCAGCGTGTTTTTTCTGCGTTGTACCTTTAATGCAATTGTTTTCCTTGGTGTGATCCTGAATTAGATTTTTTTCAAAGTACTTCATGCAATATTGATCTTTTACCTTTTGAGTTTAGGAATGCGACCCTTCTAGGATATCTCTAAGGTGTCCACTTGTATCATTTGGTTTTGAACTACGAAATTTAATTTTGCTTTCTCACGAATTGCAGAGGGTAGCAAGCGTTCTTGACAAGGTGAAAGGCCTATCATTAGTAGATCGATTCAACTTCTGCTTTACCCCTGTAAACGTCCGGGATCCGCAGTCATTGGGTGCGCTATACCGCTATGCCTTGGCGTTCAGTCAGAAGATTCCTGTAGTCGTGCAAATGGGGGCACCACTCAACTCTGCCCGAGATGAGTTTGAGCTTATGGACCTGGAAACTCGACATCAGGTATATTTGAATCTCATCGATTCTATTTTTTGCATATACTTCTATGTATTGTGGTTGAGAGGATTATTAGGCAACTGCAGGCAGTATGTTTTCAGCACTGATCTAGACTAAGCAAGCTAAATAGTATGATCACAATCTCCGTGGATTTCTTTTCCTTATGGTATTAGGAATTTCTGTCGTTACTCTTGTATTTTTGTTCGTTTTTACTCGTTGAACCCTGTGTCAAAGTAACGCATCGATGCTGGAAATCTTGACAGGTGCTATCCATGTACTTATGGTTAAGTCAGCACTTCCCCGAGGAGCTCTTCGTGCAGAAAGAAAGGGCTGCAGAGATGGCAACTCATATCGCTGCGCTGTTAGGTCAATCCCTTGTGCAGTCTGCTGGTCGGTGGCATGGCCGAGGGAGGAAACCGGGTCCCAAGAAATTTGGTGGTAGGGTTGTAGCCGCGAGGCCTGGCCTGAGACCCAGACTAGTCAGACCATCATACCCTCGAGTCTCTATAAAGGAGAGACAACCTAAAAGCATCCCTGCTGTTTGCTGACGGTTAGTATAGTGACCCGTACTCTATCTCCGTCTCCTGTTTTGATTATCCCACACTTCTGTTTTATGGGTCTTTGTTGTAGATTATCCAATCGGAGTCACTCCACTTAAATCTACAGTCGCTTAGCAGGAGTCTGATTGGACTCAGAGCTCAACAGTTGGACGAGCTCCAAGATGTACTTCACGTCCATAAGCTTTGGACGTATTTCTATTAGGGGAGCTGACCATGAGGACTGCTACGGACAGAGCGAACGCTGCTGTGGTGGTCAGAGTTAGAAGCAATTTGGTGGTCATTCAGGGGCGCCAATTGACGCAGATTGATTCGATGGTGAGATCCACATTTGGTGGGGACCTGCTGGATTGCTTGAGGACGTTTTCGAAAAAAAATAGTATTTTTTCATCCACTTTGGAAGATTCTTTGCGGGAGCACTATCATGAAGAGATGATACTTGCCATGATCTAGTGAGTAGGTGGTCTGTTAGCATCAGCAACAGCAACACTTTGAAGATGGTCAAGCGTTCATAAACATTGTTCAATGTTTATGAAGTCTATGTAGCTTAGGTCTTACTATAGTGGCAGCCAGGGTTTCCTGTGCTTGCGGACAGGCAAAGGTGTATTGATAGAACTCCAGTCTTGGAGGTGATATTGCATTAGGAGAACATTGAACCCAAGAAGGGGTTGCTTTGTAATGCAAAAAATTGGGTGGAAATTCACTAATTGGGTCAAGAATTGCATGATGGGCTCAAAATTCGTCACGATTATCCAATCCATCTTCATGAACTCATAAATCACATGCCTCCCACAAGTATCTATATGTTAAGTAGCCACTATCAATCTTTAATGTTTGTATGTAGTGGTATCAATGATGATGTGGACACCTTCATACTCACTTCAATTAGTACTCAAATTAGTAAAAAGAACTCATACTTATAACTAGCGGGTTTTTTTAGTGATTTAGTTGTATCTAAATAGTGGTGATAATTTAGATGAACTTTCGATGAGGTGGCTATATCTATCCATCCTTGGGAGATAGAAAATTTGCTAAATAGATGAACATTAGTGAATTATGGCTATACATGGATATTGATGAGTAAAGCAGGGAGGTAACATATCCATCTTCATAGTAGATGTCTAAGTTTTAGTGACCTTGTTTAGAATATGTGGCTACAATGAGAGCAAGGTTGTTATTTTGTGAGCTTGTGAGCCTATGAGCATACAACTTTTTAGAGATTCCATCTAAAATTTTTGGCTAAAATTTCATATTTTTAATAAATTTTAGTATTACCTATTACAATGGACCTATTATTGTGGTCCCTTGAACAACCTTGATGTGCCATTCACTGGACTACACTAGATTTTAAGAAGAAAAAAATTGATGATTAATTAGGATTCTTTTGAAATCAAATGTGGTTGTTTTATTGAAAATTAGTTTTTTATAATCATTCCCCTTTTGTTGTTTGGTACCCCTCAACATCGAGGGGAGCCCCTCCATCGTGGAATTATTATAAATAAATAAATAAATAAATATTTTATTTTATTTATTTTTATAAATAATTTTCCATGGGTGGGTGGCTCCCCTCAGCACCAAGAGGTACCAAGAAGCAAGAGGGGAGTGATCAATTAAACAACAATTTAATCAAGACAAAAGGATTCGATCCCTAGGAGGTCCCACAAGAAGATAATTATCAACTAATCAACATTTGGGTGTAACTAAGTTCATTCCTAACACAAATAATCCCTATCAACCAAATATTTTCTTAAAATATTAACAATATTTTTCTAAAATATTAACAAGTCTAATTACTGAGACATTAACCCCTAAAGGACCAAGGTGCCTTTTTCAACAACATAGAAATTTTGGGCAGGTACGTGTGACTACAGATTTCGATGTTTTTGGCCCAAAATTTAATAGAAGGTGTGGACGAGGAATATCTTTCATATGCACTAAATTTCAGGACATTTGGAAATATGAGTCAAAAGTTATGGCCTAATATGTTGTTTGTTTCTCAACTCGGGCAGTCCGGGCAGATCTGAAAAAAACACTTTTTTCAAAAATAAAAATTTGAAATTGGTTTTTTAGATTGATATATACATAGAAAGCTTTGAATCATTCCATTTTGATCAATGAGTCAAAAGTTATGAGATGTTTTAGTTTACGGGCACTTATGGATTTTCTACTCTAAAATAAACTTTGAAGTCCTTTATTTAACTCAATTTTTAATATTTTTGAAAAAAAATAAAATCAAAGGGTATAGATTGTTTATTACAACATTTCCACCATTGGGATTGGCATTTTCCAATTCCAATAATAAACTATTAACAATTTAGTATTTTGAATCATTCTCTACATCTTTGTACTTACTATTTTTTTCCTAAATGTTGCACAATTCCAAATGATCTGAAAATTTTCAAGAATATAGACAACTTGACTTCAAGAATGAATCTACAGAAGCACCACCATTTTGGACATTTTTTCATACAAATAGGATTTTGTGAAGTGCAGCTGCCCGGTTTTTCGCAAGGCCAAAAAAAGGATTTTTGTCACTTCAAATGTTAATATCTTGCAATCTACATGGTGGAAATTTCTGAAATTTTTTCCACATCTTCTCAATGTAGATTACTGAAAGATCCTACGGTTACATGTGTCCAAAAATGATATTTTTCAAAAATTTGGTACTTGTATTAGAAATGGCAGTTTTTGAGGGATTTTGGTGATAAGATAGTCAAGGAACTTTAGGGGTTAAGATATAAGCAAAGGTACTTCCCCTATCAGCCTTGAGAAGATCCATGCTATTATAAGATAATGATCAACAAAAATGAAACTTGGTGTGGCTAAGTTCTTTCAACACATGTAATGAAATCTTATCAACAATTTTTTTTTTTCTAAAATCTAAACAAATTCAATAATAGCACATCAAGCAAAAATTATTGGTGTGTTTCTATTGACCTCGGGAGGGTCCATGTTCTTATAGATCAATGATCAACCAATATTCTAAACAAACTTATTTCCATCTCCATTCATCTTTCACATCAATTGGATTCTTCATCTTCATAATGTATACTTCTAAATAAGATTCAAAATTAGAATTTTCATTTAAATTCTATATATCCAGGTACGGTAATAGGTCCATGCTAGTAGGTACTAAAATTTACTAAAAATAATAAATTTTGATCCAAATTTTAAGATGAAATCTATTTTTTGAAATATTAATAAGTTTCCAATGCTTTTTCAAATTTTTGAGCTCAACGCTCACATAATCCCTACTCAACGCTCATAGGCTCATGCTTGCAAGCTTACAAAATAGCACCGCTGACAATGAGAGTAGTATAGGCAATTACAACCTAGTGTTTATCTAATTCAATGGTGATATGAGGTTTTGGCACAAGGCCAAATGGCTAAATACAATTAATGGATAGTGAAATTAGGTGATAAAATACAATTTCTACCCCTTAAATTCCTAAAGTAAAATTGAAGTACATAGGTGGTGGATGAATATTGGTGATTTTTAGCCACTAAAAAAACATTGCTCATAACAAGTTCAATTTCCTCTTAATGGTGTAATCTCATAGATGAAATTTTTTCTAATGTGAGAAATAAACACTACAACTTTTGCAATTTGATAGTACTTCATTTGGTGAGGTGAATTTTGCTTATCTTACTTAGTAGTCAGTTTCAACACATCACTTATTGGAGTAGATGAGTTCTATACGTGAATCTATTTATATTAGCCCAAGTTTCAATACTTCAATATAAATTTCTTTGGGATTTTCTAAACTTACATCTATTTGAATAAATTTCTATCTTGTTATACAAGTAGTCATTCAACTGGGTAAGTTTCTACCAATTGAATAATTTTTTAAACCATTTTAATGAGTGGCATTTCTCCACATAATACTAAACATTCTATGAGCTCAATGTCAAGTATACCATATCTTCCTTTGCCTACAATTTCCACTAGTTTCTTTGGAGAACTAATCTACATTTGACCCTAGTTGTAATGTTCCAATTTTGCTATGTAATTTCGTCATTTCACTCACTACCTTCATATTCAATAGTTTACTCAAATTTTGAGGAATCAATATTTGCAATTGGATGTTGTTGGAATTGTTGGATCAAAACATGACATCAAAATATTGGTACAAAAAACTATTTTTATTAAAATATATTTCAAACTAAATTTTTTTATTATGTATAATGTAGTAAGGTTGACGTGCTATTCACTATATATGGCATAGAACTAGATAAATGCTACACACAAACTAGTACACCTTCCCCAAAAGAGGCTCAACCATTGAGAAAATGCTTCTTCTAGAAACCACTAGACCACTACACATTGTGGAGAAGGGCTATTGGAATTTTTTTACAAAAATTAAATCTTTCTTGACAAGATTTATAATTGTGTAGAATTTCTATAAAATTCATTTGTATAATCTACTACATGAGTTTTTAGTGCATTTGATGATCTTCAAGAGTTTGCACTCCACATAAATCTAGTGGACCAAATTTCAAGGAAAACCGACTTAGAATTTCTTTGGAAGAAGGTTTCAAAGTCATTTTGTGGGGTAATTAGCAAGATGAAATATCCATTGTGTATGTGATGGTCATTTGTTGTATATATTTTTATACTATAAAAGGCATCATCAATCAACATAATTATATATTTTTTTCTTGAAATTTGACAAAAAATTAATTTAGTCATTATAGAATTTTATGCTTTTATTTTTAATTTGTTTTCATTTCCAAAAATATGTCATTTATGTTTTTCATTTTTCATTTACTTTTATTGTGAAATTATTACACTCACTTTATTCAACTTTTAACTTTTACTTTTGGACTTATTAACATTGCTACATTAATACTATATATAAGATTGTAGAGTATAGAAAGTATACCATTCATTTTGTGATTGTAAAGATTGAATTATTTATAAGTTTTATATATCACAATATTAGCATAATGCACTATCAACTAACAAAATCCTTAACAAAGTATTTGGTTGGTTAAGAAAGTACCACATGAAATCAAATTGCAATCTTAACAAAATGAGGTTTAAGGCTTAGAATTTTAGGGTTTTAGAATTTAGAATTACAAATTTGTTTCAAAAAGCTTAAAAAGGGTGATTGTAACAAAACTCATAATTTTAGACACTCAAACTTTAGGTGAGACTTTACTCTTTCTAGAACATTGAGAATGTCACCTTCACCATGCACCATGAAGAAAATCAAAACAAAAATGGCAACAAAAATGGCAACTAAGACCAAAACCAAAATTGCTAAAAAAGCAACAAGTTTTGATCAACAAGAAAATCAACTTATACAAGCAAATGAGCATAGAACAAAATCAATGTTAAGGTCTAAACTAAAGATTCAGAAACAAGAGGTGGATCTAACATCCTCTAAGACCAATTTAGTAATCAAAAGTGGTTCCATGCTAATGGACATAAACTCCAACCTTGAAGAATTGGAGTTTTTGTCAATAAGCATTTGTCAAGCCAAGAAAGAACTACATAAGATACAAACTATAGTTGCTTTGCTTGAAGTACAAATCATGATTTTAAATATGGAAGTAGAAACAACTACCAAGTGCCTTGAGCTACATCAACACAAAAGATAGAAAAAATGTATAGAGAAATTTTCCGAAGTGGTTGCAAATATTGCTAAAGAAAATGGGGTACATTCGATGAGTGATCCCACATATGCAAAGGCTATTGCACAAGATCCTTCAATGTGTGACAAGTATGAAGCCATTGAGACCATGCTCTATAAAGTTTAAGCAATGGATGTGGAGCTTCTTATTGAGCTAACCATGGTGGAAGTTTGGATGAAGCAAACTAACTATGGAGGGATGCAAAGAGGCTTATTGATGCCATTTATGAATGACCAATGATCACTACTCTTTCAATGCTCAATTTCCATATTTGAATTTCTGTATTGTTTAGGCTCTTAAATTGGCAACATCAGATGTTGTGAAATTTGAAATAGTGAAGAGTATAATATGTGAAAGAAAAGGAGAACTTTTAGACTTGTTGTATAATAATGCAACTAGATAGTACAACAATGTTACTAGGGACATTTCTATTGCATCCTTTTGTGGACAATGCTTTTTGGTCAACTTTGTATGAACACACACTGTACATAACATTAATACAAAGCTCTCAAAGTAAATGCCTCAATGGTTAGAAATATGAATTGTTGACAAGTGGAAATCATTGCATTCATTATCATGACAAAATTGACCATGGAACTCCTTTGATTTGAATCCTACGCAAAATGTAGAAAAAATTAGAAAAGACCATGTTAAAAAAAAACATCAGCCTTGAAAGAGTATAAAAGGGCACCCCTTCTCCTCTCTCACCACCCCTTTTTTGTGTGATTGGGTCCGTTGGATCCCATTGATGTTGGAATTGTGGCATTTTAAGCCACATGCCTTGCAATAGTGTTTTTTGGGCAATTTTGGCCATTGTTGTTGTTTTGGGAGCATATAAGGTCTCTTGTGTGTCCCTTGCCTTCTCTTTTGATTGAGCGTGGTACTAACCCTTCCAAGCTTGAGCTTGGGAGCTTTTATTAACTTCCGAAGTTACTAGAGTTGCGGGTGCTTACCTTTGAGAGACCCTTTTGGTCACTCACCTTGTTGTGTCATGCACTAACCCTAGAGCAACCCCCCATATGGCTGGCGATGCTACTTTGGAGGGCCTTTATTTCAAGTTATTGATGTTACTAACCCGTGTTGCCAACCTTTGAGTGTCCAAGTCCATTTCTTTGTCTTTTGTCCTTGCCCCTAATGGTGACGTGTTATTCCTTGATTGAGAGGCACGAGGGTGTGAGGGTAGTGGGTCCCGCCCATATGGCGAAGCTTTGGACCCCATAGGGTAGAAAAGTCCTAGTAGTACGTTAAAAAGGGAAATGACGATGAAGCTTTGACCCCCCTTGGGGTAAAAAGTCCTAGCTGTACGTTAAAAACACTTCACGGGAGGATAGTGAGGCCACGTGATCCCTTTCCCCACAAGGTTTAGTTCCCAAAATATTTTGGGAACAAACCAAAGTTTAGATCCCAATAATAGGAACTAGAAGTCGAAGTAGCATAAGAGTTAATTAGTGAAGCCTTTGCCTAGCAAGTCTAGCCATCACCTACTAGCAATCTGGTAGCCCTTCAACAACCCCCTTTTTTTTTAGAAATCGACATAGGTGAAAGCAACCCCTAGCCACCCATACCCGGGCTAGATACTAGGGTCGCTGGGGCCAGACACTAGGGCTACTAGTCGTCATAAGGCCATTGGGGCCGGGCACCAGGGCCACCGAAGCTAGGTATAGGGTGCCGAGTTAGGCACAGGGTTGCCAGTCAAGCACCAAAGTTGGGGTTCCAAAATCAACAAAGGCTTGGGGTTCTAGAAATCAGCAAAGGGGTGGGGTTCCAAAATCAAGCTAGGGAAGAAGAAAAGAGACACCACTCGAGGTCCCTACTACTGTAATATAGCCTTGGGGCAGGGAATCCAATTCCCTGTTTCCCATAAACCTCACCACGGTATTAAAAAAATGAGTAAAGAAGGAGGGAGCAAGGATGGCAGAAGGCCAAAAGAATGAGGAGAAACAACATGGGGGAGCATCATTTGAAGGTGAGGAGTAGAAGTGGATAAGATAGGAAGGGAAATCCACAAGACTTACTTAGGCCTTTAGATTAAAAGTAGGTAATCACCCTGAGATTATGTGTGAGATGTAAGTGTAAGACGTAAGAAATAGGACATAAGAAGTAGCTCAACTTGGAGGACGGAATGATGCATACTTAAGATTAGCTTAGTAGGAAGATTGGGGGTTAGTTGGGCCACCTTAGAGTGTGGGAGGAAAGAAAAGGAGGGAGGAGGAAAGAAATAGGAGAGACAATCAACAATTAAATCCTTGTACCAATTTATTTTATGATTAGAATGGTGGTTCGTTGTCTCACGGCACGGGAGTTCATGGTGGAGGAGGTAGAGCTTCCAGTGGGCGCAAACAACGACTCAAGTTCTGAGGTATGAGTTAACCCTCCCCAAACTTTCCCTAGGACTCTAATTAGAAATTGGTAGCTTGGGCCAAGGCCTACCTTAGGTCAGACCCTTAGGACTGTAGGACAAGTCATTTCCAAGGACACAAGCTTAGAAAAGAAGGTCGCGGCTTTCCAAAACCCTAAAGCACGCCCAAATTGGATGAAAATTGAGAAAGTTATTGCCAAATGAAGTTTAGGATCAAATTGGATGAAGAATAGCTAAACTCCGATTTAGGCAGGAAATTAAACACAGTAGGAGGAGGCTCCCAACTAGGGTCCAGGGCTGAAGAGAAAAGTCAATTCTGAGTTGTAGGTTAGGAGAAATTAGCAAATGAAGTTTGGGTAAGGCTTGGATGAAAATTAGGTAGAAATCTTCGATCAGGGTCCAACTTCAGATCTTGGTAGGGGCAATCCTTTTGAACAATCCCCCAAAATTTTGGATCTTTCTGAATTGGGGAGCTAGGTGTAATAGATGGATGAAGTTTGAAGAACTAAGTAGCGGTCAAACTTCATCCACCCATAACTTTGGCTAGGAAGGTCGGATAAGGTCGAGTCTTATATTTTTAGAAATGGCGCGAGATGAATTTAGGATAGTTCAGCCTTGGTGTGGGTCCCATCCAAATCATCCAATGGGCCTTCCATCCGGTGGCCCAAAACATTGGAAGTAGTTTAAGCGAATCTTGCAATTGGGGGGGTCACTTAGGAGCTTAGTAAAAAGATTCATTGCTTAGAAGGCACTGTGGACCACACTTAGACACCTAGAAGTAGGAGTCACTGAGTTGAAACCTAGAACCTGGTTGTGTTTGCAAATTACCAAAGGTGGGTAATATGGCGCTCACAATAATCCATGTTGAAGTTGGTGTAATGCTAATTACAATCTATTTTGGTCTCAGAACCTTAGTTTATTAGTTCTAATTGACGTGTATGGAATTCTTGTTGGAAAGAATTTAGGGCACCATTTTGCATGATTGGATGGTTAGAAATGAAGCATGGATAGGGGTTTAATTTTTTAGGGTTTAAGACAAGCATGGAAGTACTGCCCAAATTAGGTTAGAATCAGGATTTTGATGCTTGAATGATGAAATAAAAAAAGGAAAGTGTGATTTGCCTAAAAGAAATGGGTAAATGTTGTGGTCTTAAACCTTGGCACTTAGGGTGAATTGTGAATTCATTTGGGTCAATGCATGTGAAGTTGTGTTATTCATGTGATGGTTTTATGTAATAGATTTATTTTTTAGGGCTCAATTAGACCCCATTTGGTGCCAAATCAATTATAGATATAGGTAGATTTTGACCCAAAGAGGTTACCCTTATGTATTGAGGATCTAAAATAAACCTAGTACAAACATGTTTGGAATGTAACAATAGGGACAATCCCAAGCAAATCTATAGTAGTGGAACAAAGAAATTTGAAATGAAAGACCATTTGAATCCAATTATAATCAAAAAAAGTGCATAAATTTGTATACAACATCACAATTCTGAATAAAAAATTTCAAGGCAAACATGTTTATGTAATGTTGAACTTGATATCAATACCAATCCAATTGAATTCATGAAAACAAGAAATAGATAGAAATTGAATCCATGAAAACTACAAAGGGATTAATTAGAACTTAATTGAGTAACAAGGTCATGAGAAACAAAATCACAAAATCACATGTGACTAGGGTTGTGTTTTAGTGAGACCCAAATCCCCTCTACCGCATCCAACTTCATTGTATTAGCTACATCAATCCTTTGATGACCCAACACACCTAAAAAGTCCCACAAACATCCCAAGTCGACCTTGAACAATGGTTCCAATGGCTAAAGACAAAGGTGAGGCTCACTTGGTGATGTCTTCAATGGCCAGGAATTCCCAAAAAAGTCGTTCTATTGAATCGATGGCTTCATCATTTCCTCCATTGAGCACGACCATAGATGGGTTTGAAGAGAGGCATGTGTTGCTCCTTCAACGGTTTGCTCCAAATAAATGCATCATCCTAGCTTTTGCATGTGCAGTGAGCCATGAGCAACATCAAAATCAACTAGTGTTGTCTTGAGGTTTTGCTACCTATCCGAAAAAGCACGAGGCTCTTGGTTGTGATAAATGCTTGTGAAAGGGAAAGAAATGCTATGAATAAAGAAACCTTAATCCAACACCTAAATCACCCACAAATGCCAAAAGAAACTAATATTCAACAAGAAAAAAACACTTCTATTGCTTTAGCGAATCCCCTTCACCAAAAACCCAAACCTTGGAACTCAACCTTCAAAACATGTTAGATACAATAGTTTTTGAATACCTCTCAAGTTTGCCTACTACATCCTCTCAAGTTCTAAAGTATAACCCTCATGAGAACACAAGAAGTAAAATCAACTCTCCATAAAACACAACCATAATGCTCAAGAAAATTGCAACAAAGTTGATTAAGATAGTATGAACTACATTACTAATTCCAAGAGCTCTTGAAATGTAGACATATTACTACTATGTAGCTAGATGTATGTACCTACAAAGTATCCAACCTCACAAAATTAAACTTAATGGAAAATTCATTAATGCATTATTTAAAAATTTAGCAAGGTAATTTTGTTGAATATATAACTTGTGAAATTTTGTTTGGGTCTAAAATTAGAAAATACTTCCAAAATTGCCAAATAACAATACATTCTTATAATAGTTATATAAATCTAATTTTTATAGTTTTTATAAATTTATAATTGAAAGATCTTATTCTTGACTAATGCAAAGGTCTTGCCCTAAAAAATTGAAGAGTTTAAAAGTGATGTATGTGTGAGATATGACCACCAAAGAGCAACATAAGGTTTTTTTCAAGGTTGCTTGAGCTTTTGACAATGTGGCTTTTTTTAGCTTTCAAGACTCATAACTCAAATTCTACTTTGCAAGTGGATCTAAAGACTTTAAATTTGAGTAGAGCCCCAAGTTTGGAAGAATTATTCAAATTTTGAAAGCAAAATTTTACTTTGCTCCACCTTTCTTGAATTGGTAAAAATTTAAATATATATTTTTAATCAATTGTTGGATCTATATAAAATTAAAATCCCTAAAAGGTTGTTTGATTTTCCAATCTCAAAAAGAAATTGAAAGAAAAAAACCCAAATCCCTTCTACTTCACTTTGAATGCCCCAAACACCCAAAAACCATTTTAGATTTAAAAGAGCTTTAGGGATTAATCTATTGGCTTACATTCTTTGGATTTGAAATAAATTGATGGAGTTGAATTGAAAGTTATTTAAATGGTTGAATACAAAATCTCTAAGTAAGAAGAATATTTTTTTTCAAGCCCAATTCAACCTTTAAGAGGCTAATCATCCCAAAGGGGTTGTTTCCATCATGACCCTCTCTAGCCAATTACAAGACTACCCTTCCAAGTGATATCTGATATGTAGAATTTGGTGGAGTTTTTAACCTTTAATTGACCAATCAACTATTTTAAGATTGGTACTCAAATTTGGCCATTTTTTTTAGTTTCTTTATGATCGAAGGAGGCAACACTAAGGCATGATCAAGATGGCTCACATTTTATACAAAGTCTAGATAAGATGATTTTTTTTTTTTTTTCTAGGCATTTAAATGCCTAAAAACCAAAAAAATAATTGGAGAGCATTAAGCCTACAGGAAAAATTTGAAGAAAAAGCGGATAATGATACCAAGTTTTTCCAATTTTTGAAAATAATTTGGATGAAATTACCAATTTTAAATGAAATGGATCCAAATATGTGGATGAAAAGATAGTTCTATCCAAACTCTAAATGAATACTAAATATTTGATTGCATCATTTTCTTGTATGTTTCCACTTCATCACTTCTCCAAAATAACCCTAAAGAACCTTGCTGACGATTTTTGCAAACAAGTCACAATTAGGTGTAGTTACCTCACTAGGAGCCAATATTCACATTTTGCCCATTCTTTTATGTACCGGATTAGGGTTAGGGTTCGTGGGATCAGGGATTTTGTACGAGATTTCGGGATTCATTGTGACACATCTCTTGGTGCGCTTCCAGTCGCTTATAATCACGACGGTTATCATACCGCGCTCCTCTGGGATCTATTGTATGAAAAACTTCTGATTATTAAATTTTCAATCTTAGCTTAGAATTTCTTCGACAAAGATAGAATTAGGCACTGCTGGTAATTGAAACTCTGCGAAGGAGATTTGCTACAATTGAGCGCTCATTCGCGAAACCCTAGACCTTCACTGCGGATCAACTTTTCGGGTTCAGTAACAGAGAGACGAAGAAGACCATCAAATGGAAGGCATGGCCGCACAGTTCTGGGAAAACTGACTGGCAGACCATTTCTGTAAATGTACGAAGTTAATCTCTAAATCAGTCGATCTTGGAAACTGTAACGATACATTGCCGTTCCATTTTCAGCGAGTTCAAGTATTTGTCATTCACTAAAATCTTGAACCTTAGGGTTTGAATTCTAGAATATGCATGGGAAGAAAATGTGTGCTGATCGGAAGGGACCTTGCACGTATTGACAGGTGATTGTGAGGGAGTAGTAATTCACAATCAATTCTCGATTGTTTCAAAATGGTAGTCAATATCTGAAACATCAGTCAATCTCTGAAACGCCAGAGCACTCTGTCGCCATTCCATTTTCAGCGAGTTCAAGAATTTGCCATTCACTAAAATCTTGAATTTAGGGTTTGATGCACTGCGAACTGATCGGAGGGGAGCTTGCGCATATTGACAGGTGATCGTGCAAGTGTAGTACTTCACCCTGAATTCTCCCTCAATCTATGGCGGACAAGGCCAAGTCCAAGCCCCCCGAAGACAGCGAAAGCTCCAGCAGGACAAGGAGCGAAACGAAGCTGCAGCAGCCGGACTTGACCCTGGGCAAGGCCCCGATTGAGAAAGGGGAGAGAACAGGGCAATCCCGGAGGTTCAGTGTTCCAGTGACGCAGGAGGAGCGCGAAGCCACGCTCAAGGAGCTGAATGAAATCGAACCTGTCGAGCGCATTCCTTCCATTCTGCACACCATGCCGATCCGTCGGGAAACGAGTCCCGATCGCCCGTATGCACTCAGCCGCGAGTCTGTCAGTCCAATTGGATACCCTCCTGAGCCGTTGAATTGAAGACAGGTTCGAGCCTTCACAGGTTTGAAAATTGTTGTAACTCTTCGAATATGTGATTGCTTGCTTTTTTCATGAATATCAAGCTTGACACATCACATTCTGGAGGAAGCGCATCGACGACCTTGGATATGGAAACTTGGGGCGTTGCCAAAACTACAGGACGAAGACATACCCGGGAGAGCCTTGCATGTTTCCTTTCTGTGATTGTAGATTCTTCACTTTCTGATTCCTTGCTTCCTTCGTGAACATTAACCTAGTCACATAACATTCTGGAGGAGGCGCGTCGACGTCCTTGGATAAGGAACCTTGGATCCGCACCAAAACTACAGGATAGAGACTGACCCTGGTTGCTCACTAAGAACCTTGCATATGTTTTTATAATGAATGTGACAGTGTAAGTAGAGTCTTTTATTCATGATTCCTTGCTTCCTTCATGGACATTATGCTTTAGAATACTACTTCACTGTAAATACAACTTGTTTCACATGTTACGGGTAAGCAACACGGCAACACCGCAAGAAATTAGTTTCTGCAGAACTTGCAAAGTTGGGCACCTGGTCAGAATTTCCTAAGCGTTGGTACAGTTGTTTGCCATCCTATTCTCAGATTACAAGACACAGCTGTCATAACCAGGCTGCACTTTCTACTGCACAAGCCGGGCAATGACTAACGATCACAGTGGGTCCAGTGAATTCGAATACTGTACAAAACATTCTTAACCAAGTCAAGAGCCTCCCATTTAACCTTAAGGACACCAAGATATATCTAGGAAGAATGTGACTTCAAAACGATGAGGTGAACACATTTTCTTGACTCATAGTACAGATGATTCTTCACTTTTGAGCCTATATTCTTGGGTGCTTTCTAGGGACCCATGCTGCACTAGTGTAGAATGTTATATATGTCTACAAGAGTTGCACTAAGCAACAATGAAGGGCAAGACCATCATCATAAATGCTTGGTAATCAATTCTTGCGGCACCAGTGTACTGGGGATCATGACAAATAAACTTTTCTGTTAGGCCTTTCACAATCAATCCACACTCAATGAAGTCACCAAAGGCAATGCTGGAATTCTCGCCTGTTCGATCATAGTTGAACATGAGAAGTTGTAACACTTGTGGTGTTACTCCGATTCCTAGGCTCAACATGGCCTCCCTCAACTCAGGTAAGTCAATGGTTCCATTGCCATCGATGTCGAAGCTTTTGAATGTCCGTTGCCATTTCCTTAGTTCCCTCCATAGCTTCACAAATGCACCCGGTCCCAATCTGCAACACACATCACATAATTTTCAGTCCCAAACATCACATAAATTTTAGTTCCAAACTAGAATACAAAGATCACATTGATTTAGTCCCAATCTTGAACATCACATCACTTTTAGCCCCGATCTGCAAACCTGCAAACCAAACATCACATGACTCTCAATCCAAATCTGTAATGCACATCATATAACTTTTAGTTACAAATTGCAACCTAAACATCAAATAACTTTTAAACACACATCCATATAACTTTTAGTCACAATTTGCAACCCAAACATCACATGACTTTGAGCCCCAATCTACAACACAAGCATCACAAAATTTTCCAAGTTGTCTAAAATTGAAAGACAAATCTAGAACCCAAACACCACCTGACTTTGAATCCCAATTTGCAACACTAACACCAAATGATTTTCCATGTACTAAAAAACTGGCAGACTAATCTCCAACCCAAACATCACATGACGTTCAATCCCAATCTGCAAGACAAAAATCACATGATTTTTGATGCAGCTAAACCGGGAAGATTGATGTCGATCGAATGGATAGGGTGGGGGAGGACTCAGATTGATATCACCCAAGATGTCAGATTATAACAAATCCCCAACACAAATCACATGACTTTCAGGTTTTCAGGAGCGCTTTCCACGGAGTGCAAACCGGTCAGATTGAAATTGATCTGATGGATAAGGGAGGGAGGGTCAGATTGGTATCAACCAAGCTGTTGAATCATGTTGAATCTGCAACATAAATCACATGACTTTAGGTTATCAAGAGCACTTTTAGTTCATATAGTGAAAATCAGACAGACTAATATCGATTTGACGGGTAGGGGAATAGATTGATGTCAGTCAAGCTATTGGAGCAGGCATGGAAATTTCCTCTTCTCAAAAGGGATGTCAGAGCTCGCATGCAGAATTCAAAGGCGATTTCAAAATGACATTCCCAACTCCACAAAGGGGCTAGTACCTTGAAGAAAAAAATGTGCGTTGTGCCCAATTTGGTGGCAAATAAGCAAATCACAAGGTCTCACACCTCCAGTAGAGCATATCAAAATTGCACCTACACCTCTTTCATATCGTGTTCCCTATCGCTTGACCATCAAATCTTAGGGAACAAACTCAAAACGCACTCTATACCCCATCACAAGAAGTTGCATATGATTGTGATAATAATAAGTTCAACAAGTGTAAAAAGGGTTAAAGGATTTCTACATGCAATATTAAAAAACTCCATATCATCACTTTTTGCTCTACGCAATGTTATTATGTTGCAGATCCTTATTATGAGAAATAACATGCCAAGGGACATTCTTTCCTAAATGAGACTTTACTTTCACATTACTTGACAGAACCTGCATGTAACCTGCATCGTTGGATTTTGTTTAAACATGGTGCTCATGAAGGACAAGATCATGTGATATCCATATCCAATGCTCGATTTCCATCTCTACAAAAGTGGTCTGCATTCAGCTAATGAGCTAATGAAAAGTAGACATGCCCTGGAAGCAAGAGCTCAGAAGTCCGGTTACCTGGAACTAACAGTGGTATTGTCGGCGAAAAGGTGGAGCATCAGGCGCACAGTTCTCCGACTAAAATTGAAGAACTTGAGTGATAGAATTCTTTGCAGCTCCATGGTATCAATGGCTCCACTTCCATCCACATCTGCTTTCCTGAAGAGGTCTATTACATCAGGCTCCGTGCCTGGAGGAAAACGTGAATCATATTCATATCGAGGGTTGCCTGATCCACATAAAAAGCTTGTATGAGAATTTGAATTATGAAAATATGAGGCATGCTATTATGCCAACCTCAAACCCATTCAATTTGCAACCCTATTCGACGCTACAACGCTACAGCCTGATACACCGAGCATCAATATTAAAACCTTACTTAAGGAGGTCAAAAGCTCCTTTCCCCGAAAAATATTATGAACTTAGTAACAAGGAAGAAGAGCCTGTTCAAGAGAAACAAGCCAAGCCACACCAGTGACAGCGTTCCCTAAAGCCAAAACATGAAAGGTTTAAGGATTCACACAAGCCACACCTTGAGCTGGAGGATAATAAGTCTTCTCTGGGGCAACAGGAAATTGACTGGCAGGACGCTCACCGCGACCTGGAGCTGTTGGAACGTAGGGAACATGAGCCTGAGGGTTACCAGCCTGCTGCGTTGCTCCATAAGAACTGTTACTTGTTGTAGAATACCCTCCTTGTTGGTTATACATTACATTGGATGGAGGTACTTGAGGCAGGCCCTGCCCTGGAGGTGGAACATAAGGCAAATGTGCTCCTTTCCCCGCAGAATCGATATACTCTTGGTACTGAATCACCTCCTTGGTCAGACTCTTCCGCTGCACTCGCACCGCCGGGTGCACTCCCTGCATTCAGAGACCCTTGTTCGTCAATAATGAATTATAGAATAGAAAAAATTGTAAAATCTCAAAGCTTTTAGGCAACAAACTGAGTGCATTGCCATGGTATTTCCAAAAGCTTTTCATGAAGTTACTTATTATCAAATGATTTTTTCAGTTAGTGATGATATTCTTATAAAATTCGTAGACAGAATTCGCAGTAATATCGCTAGAACCTATATGGTAGCGACCAAAATTAAAAAATTCGCCCCAATTGGTAGCCTCCAACAAATTCTCAAAAAAAACCCAGTGAAGAACGAAGAAAAAGAATAAACAAACAAACAAACAAATGAAAGTTGCCTGCATGGAGTCGAGCTGCAGCAGGAGCGCCATCCCTCCCTCACTCCATTTCAGCCTCTCCGTGGGATCCCTCCGCAGAGTCTCGAACAAACGGGGGTCGGCTGCGAGTTGGTGTTCCAGCCTCTGAAGCTCCGTTCGCACGTTTCGGATGATTCGGAGATGCTTCAGAGGTTGTGTCTTGCGCACCAGGTGGCCTCGATACGCCGCTTGGATCGCCGTGGCTGCTACATGCGGCTTGGACCGTCTGTACTTCATTGCAGGCCCACCAAAGCGGAAATCCTTTTTAATCTAGGGAAATAGGCATACAGCATTAGTTCTCTGTGCAAAAACAGGAAACAGGAAAGGTCATATTGCATAATATAGCAAGTTTTGGTCATGACATCTATGCAAAAGCATGAAACTGGAATGGTCAAATTCGAAGATATAGCATGTTTTGATCATGACATCTTTGAACCAATTGGAAGACTATCCTTTTGGAGAAAGAATTAATGTAAAGGCTTAAGTAGAGCTAGTGCAATGATGGAGAGAATAGTGGAAGGATCAATTGATCAGGAAAGACTAGAGAAGAACTCATAGGAGCCAAAGCATGAAACTGGAATGGTTGTATCCATTAAAGTATCATGTTTTGACATTCTAAAAACCAATCAGAAGAAAATCCTTTAGGAGGAAGAAATCAAGTGTAGACTTACAAAGAGCTACTTCATACAAAGAGTTACTTCAAAGATGCAGAGAACAACGGAGAAGAACTCATCGGAGCCAAGAAGGTACCTTTATGAGTAAAATAAAGTTTACTTATGAGCAATAAAGATTCCTATAGAAGATGAAGAATGCTTTGTTCCAGAAGGTTACGATCATGCCATTCAACTGCATAGAGCTCTAAGAAAATAAGACTGGTAGAGATCGGAGGTTATGTTCAGAGAGATACAGAGTGTCAATCTCATGAAATTCTGTCATATTTTTTAATATGACGATTGCCGCTACTCTTCAGTAGCTTGTACAGTAATCAGCTACAGCCAATATGGACTGAAAATTGCTAAAAAGAGCTGGGAGGCTGAAGAGCGTTATTGGACTTATTGGAATAAAGAAAATCGAATTGATCAAGAATGACTAGATCTGAACTTTTGGTTGATCAAAGACTTAAAATCAAGAAAAGGGTTATGGATAATAATCCACTTTTAATTAGCCAATGAGATAAATGATACTGTTGCCTTTAACCCGCAAATCAGGGATTATGAGTATATCGTAGCCATCAACTAGAGACATTATGGAGATATAAATGATAGTAATCTGAAAAAATTAAATAAACTCTCAAACCTCAAAGCGAAAGCAAAATAGTCTAGAAGTACACACAGACTTCTTTAATTTCACATTCTCACCAAACTTTAGAAACATATGTACCCAGACCAAACTTACTTTGTGTCTCTCCGTTATGTCACAAGAAAGTTAAATACAAATAATAAGGAGTTTGATAAGTATGAAAAGGATTCTAGACCACCTTCCAGACTCCTATGATCCCAAAGACTTTTCAATGTCACTTTGACATGCAGCACAATAAATTGTCAGAAATACCACATAATCACATGCATTTGGGGTGACATTAAAAAGGTATGGGTGTACAGTAACCATTGCCCACAGAACGATTAACAATATTGTTAGGAATCCACTAAGAATATGTGGACAAAGGTTTGCCTTTCTTACATTATACTAAAGCCTCAGCCCTTTGACCATCCGTGTGAAACGTAGACCCTTCAAGTGCTTCTCCAAAAAGTCCAAGCCTCCTCCAAGCAGAAGTCTGAAACTGCAATTTCTGAAGCATGCAAAATCTATCAGAGTAGATAAAAAAGAAGTAAAAGGAATAGCATCGCTTCAATACGCTTGACCTCCCCCCAAAGGCTACATTTTGACAGCTTAAGTTGAACCAAGGTTGTCTGAATCATTCAAAACAAGTTCAGAGAAATACCGACAATTCATGATTGTCATGATTCAAATGCAACGTCCATAACACTATTCAGAAATGAGCCAACAGGTGTCTTTGTGAGTCATAAAGCTAGTTAAAACGTTAACCTGACATGTAGCAAGTCATCATGCAACCAATTCTTATTGTCCTTCTAACTTAGTGTTTTAGAACCTATCAAAGGCAATTTCTCTAACCTTAGACACTTGAATCTTAAATTTTTAGGTACTGATAGAGGCAATTCTTTCCTTTAACTCTTGGGAACAATCAGCCAGCTTGAATGAAGTGACATTCAGAACTTGTCTAACTGAACTCTCTAAAATCTAAGAAATAAGTACCAAGCATGAACCACCATACCCGACTGCTTTCTCCTTTATTTCTTTTTTTACTTAATTCATTAAATCGTAATAGTATTTCTAAACTGCTTCCAGACAACTATAACCTAATCAAGCACAACTAAAATCTAAATCTGAATAGGAAGGAAGAAGAATATCTAACTTTACAAAAGCAAGCTACTTTACACGGAACCTCTAACCTAATCTCAAAGAACTGCAAGCTAATTCCGAATGTGAAGAAAAAACACTGACTACCTTTACAACCCCAAACTATTATTCATGAGATTACAGCTCCAAACGTACATGAGATTCTAGCTCCAGACTACAGTAAATCAGCTGAAACAATGCAGACAAAAAAAAGGATACGGATCAAAAAGAAAACCCCACGCCCTTCAAAACACAAGATCGTAAACTGGAAAGTCAAAACATTCAACTCAAAGAAAACGAGGTCATGACCTAAAATTGCAAACAAATATTGCGCACAAACAGAGCGGAGACCGCAGCACTACTACTACACGGACCTAGCATCACAAATCCCTTGAAATCTGCACCCTGTGAATTTGCGAACTCCACTCGAAATCAAATGGATCTCATCCCATCCAGTCAATGAAATTCAAAGCAGGGCTGATGCGATGGATGAGAGAGACCTTGCGAAGCGAATTTTGCAAGAAAAGAGTTGGAAGTAGATCACAATGCAACTGACCTGTAAGAGAGTGCGATGCGATGCGATGCGATGCTAATGAAAATTTGGAGGAAAACGGGAAGAGAGGTGGGATCGGAGCTAGGAGAACTGAAGGCGAGGTGGAGAGACGATGAGCGCTGGCATTGGATCTGGACTTTTTCCCTTAGAAACTGTGTCCACGATGTTTCTGGAGGAGATTTTTTCCTTTGTAAGTTACTTCCGCGTAGAGAAAGTCAAATTGCGGTAAAGTAACTACACTATAGTAAACTTGCCAATCACCACGCAGACAAAATTCAAATCCTTTTCCATATAAGTATAGAGATTTGCATGTTTTGAAATTTGGCGTGATCATCAAATGTCATGTTAAGATCCACCTTCAAAAAATAGAATGCAAAAAGATTTCTTCCTACAAATTTTATTGCAATCTAAAGGTGACGAAGCTAAAATCTAGTTAAAAATTCCTTGCAACCCTTCACCACACAATGTGCGGTCACTAGGAGGTGATACAAAATTTTGTTCTCATGCCAATTGAATTGGTAGTTGCATCATGCAATTAGTATATAGTAAATGACAATAGTTGTTGTGTGTTTTTTGGATGTGTGTGGTAAATGGCAAGCTTACTCTAAATAGTGAAATTAGATTGTCCCCCACTAATTTCTTGACATTTGACACAATATAAATATTTATTGTTATCGTACAAAAATATCTTACTTTTGAATTAAAGATTGTTGTAATTGGGACTCCTGAACCTCTTTGTATACAAATGGAACTATTTATAGAAGTATTTGTTGACTTTGATGGCTAGTAATATAAATTTTTGGGGGTAAAGCAACCTAATCATCAAGGCAACCTAATTTTACTATTTAGTGTACACTAATAATTATAGTATTTTATTCTATTCTATTCTATTCTATTTTTTTAATTTTGGAGAAGAAGACACCTACCCTACTTGAAGGTCAGATTTTGGCATTAATAAATTAAATCAATTTTTTTTTTTAAAATGTGACAGGTCTTCTTGCAATTGGTGTGAGGTGACTTAGGCCCTAGAGAAGTTGATGTGGAAATTCAATTTTGGCACTGGAGTGTTGAATCAAACCTTCATGTATAGTATTTAGTCTTTAATACACTTTAAACCTCTTTAACCTTGGAGGGCCATGCACGTCAAAGCGTGGTGCTTGGAAGACAATCAAATGAATTGGACAAATATTGGAAGTGTTTTTTCATCAATTTTTTTCTTGTTGACTTTTCATGGTGGATTATGAAGAGTATGCAAGTGAGTTTGTAGTCTTGCCAATGTTTGCCTTCACATAAAATGAGATGATAGTAAAAAAAGAGGTCACAAAATATGTTGTTTTAGTGTATTTAGGGAGGTTTTTGAACCTTGCTCTTAATCTAGAATTTCTTAAAAAAATATATATATTATTTTGAATTTGAGCCTTACTAATGAAATAAAGGTCAACTATCTAGTTTCTATTCTATTTTGAATTCTAAAAAAATTCCTAAAATCAAATATTTTATTACAATTTGAACTTTGGATGAGTTTCCAAGTCAACAAAATACTGTGATTATTGGACCAATAGATTCATTCTTTGCTTCTACATTGAAGTCATCCATCAAACCTTTTAGGTCTAGACTTCGTGGCATCTTTACAGGATTAACCCTGCAAGGACAAGACCTATCGCTAAGGTACTTTGCCAAAATTTATCTTAATTATGGACTAATTATAGGTGCATTCATCATTTCTACAATAATTTGGAAAGTCGTACATCAACCATTTGGAGGCCTCATTGTCCTTATAGGGTTAATTTGACTACTGGAAAGCCTTTATAGTACACATCAAATAGTTTGAATGTAAGTCAAGTGTGCTCCAAGAAATGATAGTATAGGAAGTGTGCAAGATATTCTAGAATATCATTTAAAAGAGGGTTGGCTCAACCCCTTGAAGTTCCTGGACTATGTTTTCATCCAAAACACTCCAAAACTGTCATTTCTAATATAAGTACTAAATTTTTGAAGAAAAACATTTTTGGATACATGTAACCATAGGATCTTGTAGTAAGTTGGTTTGAAAAGATGTGAAAAAAATTCAGAAATTTTCACATCATAGATTGCAAGATATAAGCTTTCAAATTTATAGAAATCCTTTTCTTAGCCATGCAAAAAACTAGGCAATTGCACTTCACAAGTTCACAGGGTGATTGCAAGAAACATTTCACGTTTTTTGATCAAAATCATAATTTTTGGCCATAGGATTGGTAGTACTACAAAGACCTATCAATTTCATAAGTCAACAAGGTGCCTATGAATTTGAACCGTTGATTTTGTACTATGCAGTAGTATGTAGTACTATAGACTACTACAGAGTACTACAAAAGCCATTGGCAACAGAAAATAGAAAAAAAAGGGTCTGTTGACTTTTTCATTTTTAGTAATTCAAAAAAAATTCAAAAAAATTCTATAAAAAAAGCCAGTTTTCTTGAAAAGATTGTACTCCCATTGCACCAAAAAATTCATGTAGGGAAATTTTCCCTTTTTGTAGCCTTTGCACAAAGGAAGTTCACTTTGACCCCATATGCGCAACGGACATGTTGCTATTTTCACAAAAATTCTTTGTCAATCTTTGAAAAGGTAATACACCTCCAACATTTCCAATTTGTGGCTTCTAATTTGCATTTTTGGGTCGAAAATAGTACTCAAACCCACCAAAATGGTCAAAATAGACATCCAATTGGGGTCATGTTAAAAATAATTAAAAAATTATGAAATGTCTAAAACTTTTGCATCTACCTTCCTTCTAAATTTCACGCCAAATGGACTAAGGATGCCGAAGTTATGACCACAAAACCACTTGTCCAAGGACAAGAAGACAAGAAATAGGACAAGTGTTTCTTGCAATCACCCCACATTTGTATGGAAAAATGTCCCAAATGGAGGTGCTTCTTTAGAGTCATTCTTCAAGGCAAGTTGAATACATCCTTGAAAAATTTCAGATCATTTGGGATTGTACAACATATAGGGAAAAAATAGTAAGAAAAAAAAAGTAGAGAATGATTCAAAATATAAAATTGTTAAGAATTTAGTTATGGAATTGAAAAATGACAATCTAAATGGTTGAAATGTTGTAATAAACAATATAGATCCTAGGTGGGTTTTTTTAATATTGAAAATTGAGAAAAATAAAGAACCTCCAAGTTTATTTTAGAGTAGAGAATCCATAACTATCCGCAAACTAAACCTCCTCATAACTTTGGACTCATTGATCAAAATGGAATGATTCAAAGCTTTCCATGTATATATAACTCTGGAAAACCAATTTCTGATTTTTGTTTTTGAAAAAAGTGATTTTTTTATCTACCCGGACTGCCCGCCCAAGGAAGAAAGTAACATATTAGACCATAATGTTTGATTCATATGTCCAAATGTCATGAAAATGTAGTGTACATGAAAGATAGTCCATGTCCCCACCTTCTTTTAAAATTTCAACCTAAGATATGAAAATCTCCAGTCACACTTATCTACCTAAAATTTCTATGTTGCCAAAAAATGCATGTTGTTCCTTTAGGGGTTAAATAGACTTGAAGATATGTACATGTGATCCTTGGATGTAAAACATAAATGATATCAAGTAAAATTTAGCTATTGGTTTGAAAATACAACATGAATCCAACTATTTTGTTAAAATAAATTAAATTAAAAACTCCTTTGTAAAAAATAGGCTTTGTGTTATTTTCTATAGAGAAGTGGTGAAAATTAATGTAAAAAAAAGTATGAACTATACCCAAGAGCAAACTTTCATGTTTTGTTGGAATTTGACATGAATTTTTGAATTTTCTACAGTTGGGATTGTCCTCTTTGAGATTGGTGATACTTTCACTTCTATGTGAATGGGGAGATGTTATATTTTAGGAGTAGATTTGTTTTTAAGACAAACTAAAAGAAACCCAAAAATTTCAAATCCAATATTAAAAACAGTTTTCTAGAAGTTGGATATGAGCATCCCCGCTATTTTCACAAGCCTTCTTCTAAAAATTTAATGGCCAACAAGTATTGCATACTTCCATCTTAGGAAGATCACTCTTTGTTATTTACGGGGTTATTCAAAGTATACACCTAAATTAAGAGGGTATTTGATATGGGGCTATTTACCTTAATTATTATATTTAAGATGGCCATCTTTTTACATAAAAAGCCACAAGGGACATATTTCCAATACCCTATGGTTTTTGTAAAATCCTTCTTGTGGTTTTTAAAGTTGGACTATCTTACATATTAAATTTAAGTGTCCAATTTGCTCCATCCCCTACCTTTCTCACAAATTTTCCCTTCCCTTTACTACATGTACATATAAGATATACACCATGAAACCAATAACAATCAATTCAATTCAAGTGCCACTAACCAAGTGGCGGGTTTTAATAACAAGTTTACCATTGAACACTTCAACCCCCACAATCAAACCATCTTGTGAACATACCATGCAATATGAGTGTGTTAAATACACATAGATTCAAAGATTGAAATTAAATAGATTATAAACTCTATCTTTGTAGTGTATAGTTTTCAGTTTGTCAAACCTATTAAAAGAAACCTCCCTATTTGTGCAATGTGACAATTTTTGTCACTTGGGGTCAATGTCTTACATTTTTTATATATACATTACTAAATCATGGCACAATTTCAATCAACCACCATTCATTGTAGATTATCTTGATTATGCTCATTTTATCATTTGTACTATTTGTCCACATTTGTACTCACTATAATGTGAAAAATTTACATGGATCCTATATGATGTTTTTACATAGCCTAATTTATATATATATTAGATATGTAGCATTTCATAGACCCTATAGTAGTCCTACATATTATGTAAAAAAACTCCTTTTGAATTTAATAAATCCTATCTTTAAAATCACGTAGTTTTCCAATGACGCTAGGATGTGAGCATGTGAGTGTGAGCCTACGAGCAGTGAGTGGGAATTGTGTGAGCCTAGAGTCTTGAAATTTAAAACATCATGTAATTTTTTTTTAAAAGCAGTTAAAAAGTTAAAAGACTAATTTTTTTAAAACAAAATTTAGTATATTTTGAAAAATATGACCTATTATCACAAGACCCATGACTATGGATTTTAGATTTAAAAGCTTGACAAGTTGATGGTATCGCATATTTTTTAATTTGTAACACGTTTTGAGAGGATGTCCAAAGGTGGGTTGATCAAGTGAGAGTATAAATAATTTAGAAGCAATTCTAAAGATGAGAGGAAGATGAATGCAACAAAAATATTGTAGGATGTGGAACCTTGTGTCTGTAATAAAATATTCTTTCATTGCAACAAAGAATACATATTGGAATATGAATATAATATTTTGCTACTAGATTTGGGAATTTTGAAGATAATATATAATTAGTACTACGTATTTACTTTATATCATGCTAATATCTTTCAAGTAGCTTGTTTATTCGTACATCTTAATGATTTTGGTAAGAAGAAAATGAATATTAGTAAAAAGAAGCCATATGGCTCAAGATCTCAAGTTGGATAAAAATATGGGAACACTTAAGTAACATGATGCATTGTAGGGGCAGTAGTGGGTTTCCCATGTATAACAATCAATAGCTTGCATTTGTCTTGTGTATATTTCTGAATGGTATGATACTATTTTCTTGACTTGTGTGAAATTCTCACTATAGCCATTTTGATGTATCACAACCCATTTCCACTATAAATGAGATATAGGACATGACCATGTTAAACTTTTCAACTACAATTTTGAATTTAACTTTGTTAACCTTATTGATGTGATGAGATCAATTTTAAAATCATATAGAAGATCTCATTTTTTTTTCCTTGAACCAAATACCTTTTTTTCCCTCCAAGTGCGGAATTCAAGTGCAAATGTCTTCCACTCCATGCATCTCACTAAATATGCTTATAATTTTCTTTCCATCTCCAAATGCCGTAGCTCTCTTCACTTTTAAATCCTCTTTAGATGAGCCTTTTCTAGAAGGGACCCTATAAAGATAAGTTCTATAATTAATCATTTGCATGAAGGTTCAAACCTAGTCATCACATATGGCAATGAACAAGTCAAATGGACATTTCCCAGAAGCCTACATTCATTTGTTGTGCATTGTTTCTTCCAAGTTGCATATTGGGATGTCTACTAGTTCCTCTATTGTCAATTTTTGCAAAGATGATTAACAAAGTCATTATTCAAACAATTTGCGATTTAGGATTTAGTATAAAAAGGAAGAAAATGACGTTAAAGATAAAGCCATTTCCAAGAATCCACCCCACTAATAGCATTGAAAGTGCCAAAATGCGATCTAGTCCTCTAGTTCTTGAATTCTTCATTCTGATGTAGCTCGGGAGGAGTACCACCAAGCTCTAATTTTTAGATATATCTTGTCTACTTCACATATCAATGTTGCATCCTTGTAGTGCTTGTTGAGTCGGATATGTGGTTCAAGAATTATTTAGAGATTAGCTTCTTTGTAAGCTTGTATATGTTTGTTGCCTAGTGGAACAAGCGAATTCTTTCAAGAAATGTAAAATGGTTTGCCAAAAATTAAAAGAATCCAAGAACAATTCATTGAATCAAATATTAACTATCATTTGACCATCTACCATCAAGAAAATTTGTTATGCTGAAATGAAGTAGTTCCTTCATTGACATTTACTGAGATTGAAGGGTGGAGATGTTGTTTTTACAATGAAATCCCTTATTTGTCATAGATCCTCAAAAGGTATAGGACAATTCGGAGATGAGAGCTTGACTACTCATTATCAAAATGCAGGAATTGTGTTCAATGTAGAACTTCACACCTCATTTTGGCAAAGTAGAATAACTTTTTTTTTAAAACTTGAAACTAAGAAAAGTTGGAGAATAAATCCTTCTTTAATCTCTAAATAATCTTTTATGATTTTGAGCCTCTAAAAAAACTTGTAGACAAAATTCAAAGAGAATGTTTGAAAATATTAAAGAAAATGTGACTTCCACCCCCTCTTTGAATTTTGTCCATAACTTTGTATTAGAGTCCTGAAATCTCAATTGGATTTTTTTGAATGAAATTTAACTTGATTACCAACTTTTCTTAGTTCAAAGTTTTTAAAAATAACTTATTCTACTATGCCAAAATGAGGTCCAAAGTTCTACATTTGAACATAATTCTTACTTTTGACTTGACTACATTACAAAGTTTAGAACCTCTAGGTTGTCAATATTTATCATGTGGTTATCGTTGTTTCATGAGATTACATGTTAATATGCAATTTAGCGCATCATTATGATGCATTATTTCACAATTTATTTCATCATTATGATGCATTACTTTCAATTGCAAATAATGCATCGTAACAGTGTTGTGATGTAAATATATACATTGTATAAAATGTGTATTTATTTTGTATTTTGAATAGATTCTATGATTTGGAGGACAAACTTACTGATGACAATTTTAGTGGCTTTAAAGTGATATTTATTGCCTATGGAGTTGTTTAAAAGACGAAAGCCTTAGATAAGTTTCACCAATTTGGGGAATTCTTTTAAGTTTTATAGAATTTGTTAGTGAGTTTGAAGTTCGATTCTAGAATGTCAAAATGGAGGGGTTTTATGGAGTCGCAAGACCCAAAGTCTCAACTAGAGACTTAGCTAGAGCTTTCCTTGTCACAATTGCCAATTCAACCATCTCAGCCAATAGTTTCTTCACCATTGCGATCCCATTTGCAAGATGAAGCTGGAGCTTCTCATCCGTTGAAGAAACCTCACGTAGAGTAGCTTTGGCATGGAAATCTTCAAAAAGATGCTCGTGCTTTGGTGATTCTACTTCAAGTTGGATGTGTTAAACCAAGCACCTAAGATGTGACATTTGAAACAAGTTATGAGGGCTTGAACATCGACCAATACTATTGTATGGCTAGGCCAATCAAGGAAAGCCCTAGCCACCAACGTTAGTTGAAAGGGCCAATTAATCCTTTAACGAAGGCCGAACGTGTAGATTATGTCACAAACATGGTCAAGCACATCCTCAAGTTTTTGCAAATGGAGTAATGCTCTTCTTCGACTTCAATTTTTACCTCCATTTGATTTGGGTTAAAGGTTTTTAGCTAAAGATTTTTAGTTAATTCAAGCATTTTGTATTCCATTTATATGTTAAGAATTGAAAGTTAGGAAGATAGAAGTAGTTTACCTCTTAGTTTTGACCTTTAGGGTTCATTGGCCTTAAAAGATGAATAGGGATTTATCTTTTGGTGTTTCCTTTGGGCCAATGGGTGTTTAGAGGCCCTTGTAATGTGTATATGGGCTGATTCCACCTACTTTAGGGGAAAAAGTTAGGGAGGCATTTTCTCTCTTCCATTAGTGTGTGTGAGTTTTGGTGTATATGCAGTGTTTTTTAGACCGAGAATTCGAGAGGCCATATCTTTTGATGTATAAGGAATTTTGGGAATAAAAATTTGGGATTATGATCCTCTTTTCATTGCCGTTTCAAAGAGACTTTTCTTGTATGATTTGAAATTGGGAGTAAAAAGTTATAAGCGTATGAGTGTAGGAGGGTCTATTGGCTCCTGACAAAGACGAGTGAAGATTCGAGCGGCCACCAAAGTTTGTATTTTTTGCTTATCTCTTTGAAATATTGGTGCAATAGAGAAGTTTTTGTTACCTTTCCAAAGACTCATCACTTGAAAAATTTGAAGTTTTGTGGAGTAAGATATAGGTGTTTGAGTAGAAAAGGGTCCGCTGCCCTTATTGTTTGAAACTCAAGACTTTGCAAGGCTATAGATTTGGTTTCAAGAATCATTAGCAAATGAAAATTTTAGTGAAGGTAGGAGAACTTGTTATCTTTTTGAAAAGCTACCAATCTCCTAATTTAAAGAAAAATTGCAAAAGTTATAGGTGGTGAAGCAAAGGAAGGTCTATTGCCTTCTTTTTTTGAATAGAATGTAGTTAGTTTGGGTTTAAATTTGTGTTTTATTTAAAGACTTGAAGATATGAAGACTCGTGTGTGGTGGCTTGTGGCTTGTTATTCCTAGCCAGTTTTGGAGGCTCGTTGTCTTTCTATTGTTATTCCTAACCGGTTTTGGAGGCTTGTTGTTTCATTTTTGCATTGTAAATATTGTTGCGGGTTATATGGGTATCTAATAATAACCCCATTTTGTGTTTGTGGTGACGAAGTGGGATTGATCATCCACAAGGTCATTATTTTTGTTGTTCCCATTGGTGAAGCACGATTGTTGGTCACCGTGGGTTTGAAGTTTAGGAAACAATCTATCGGATGGCTCAACTCATGGACTAACCGTCCCGTTTTACGTGTCGGAAGCCTGTGGTTTCTTATCACCTATCCTAACCTTTAAACCCATTTAGAGCCATTTCAGGATAGGCCAACAAAGTTCAGCTTGAAGATTTGAAGACTTGAAGACTAGAAGACTCGACTTGACTTCCTAGCAAACTATTTCTAGTCGTAGCCAGATACTCTGCGTATTCCCAATGCGTTTCCCTCTCTACATAACAACGGTGTGATAAATTGTAAAATAATGCATCATAATGATGCAATAAATTGTATATTAATGTACAAACCTATGAAACAACAATAATCACATGATAATTGTTGACAAATCATAGGTTCAAAATTTTGTATTGTAGATATGAGTGGTTGAGCTCCAAGTAATCCTAATTTACAAATCTTGGATGGGTTGTTATACCTCCTATTACCCCATTTTTATAAAGAGCTTGTCTTCTCTACCATATATACTCACAATAAGTATCTTTTGAATTCATCACAAAGTTTAGAACCTACGGTTTGTCGACAATTATCATCTAGTTATTGTTGTTTCATAGGTTCGCACGTTAATATACAATTTATTACATCATTACGATGCATTACTTTATAATTTATTGCATTGTTACAATGCATTACTTTCAATTGCAAGTAATGCATCGTAACGATGTGATAAATTGTATATTAACGTGCAAATCCATGAAACAACAGTAACCACAAGATAGCTATTGACAAATTGTAGGTTCTAAACTTTGTGATGTTCATGTGAGGTGGTTACTCAATGTTTTTTATGCAATTTGATTATAATGATAAATTAATCAAGAAATGACATTATAAAGTATAGAAGTTTATTTGGGATTTAAATTAAAAAGTTGTCTTCCAATAGGGAGCCGTTGATGGCCATGCTTCAGGTGATTCCAATGCTTTCATTCTTATGGCCTTTCCAATGGGCAGCTATTAATGACCATACTTACAGGGATTCAACTGTTCTTGCTTTTCTTTGCCTTTCTAATGGGCAACTGTTTACAGCCATACTTTTGGGGATTCAAATGATTTCATTTTTTGCCTTTCTAATAGGCAATTGTTAACAAAAACACTTTTTTGGATTCAAATTTTTTGCCAACATATGCTAAGGATTTGATTAAATATTGTTATTTCTTGGCCTTTCTAGTGCACAACTATTAATGGCCATGTATTTAGGGTTGCTTCCAAAATATGCTAGGAATTGGTGAAATACAACCATTTTGGGGGTCTTCCTAATAGACAATCGTTAATGACCAAGCTTTTTTAGATTCAAGCTTGACAAAAGCTACATATAATAATGTTACTACAACTATTTGTAGGAAGAGGAGATCAATTTTATAGGCAATGTAGAAAGCAATCTAAATTGGAATCATGAAGTGCTTTATATTCATAGACATGGATGAAACATGCAAACTATGGGTAGTAGCTCATTTATTCATGAAAATGTGCATACATACATCCAATATACAATAATTTCATCTTTTGCAAAATAGGATCAGATTTTAATATATTTCCTCTAAAAATTTATATTGCTTTTGAGCAATAAATTGCTCAAAAAAACTCATTGCCTAATTATAATATCTTTGCAAAAGAATTCCACCCAGATTCTTGCCTATAATATAAGCCATAGGAACATGAAAGTTTAGGGTATAGTTACTATTAAGTACATTGATTTCAATACTTTGAAATTTTTGTTTATTCATATGGAGTCCCCAAAATGTATGCAAAAAATTTCTAAAATTTTCTTATAGATTCTTAGCAAGGTTCAACAAAAACTATGCTTAAATGTTTATTTGGGCAATTTCAAATGCACTTACTTTAACAATGGATATAAAGGCCTAGCCACACTAGGCTCCAATGGCACTAGGAAGTATTTGAACCTATTAAAAAAATTAGGTAATTCAATTTATTTTTCTTCTTTAAAGCGGTTGTCAATTTCTTAAATTTGAAATTTTCCATTCTCACAAATCCTTGTTAGTTGGGCTTGTGTTCAAATCCAAGAATCAAACTTATATTACGGGTTGTCACACCTTCTCCAAGAATGAAACTTTTACGAATAATGAAAAAGTGCAGAGTGAAAAAGAAGAGCCGATAGGAACCTTTCTCTATGAAGAAGGTGTGACTCTCCTATTCACCATGTGAATTGAAGAATGCAAATGGAGAAGGATTGTCAATCTTCTCCATAGCTTCTTGATCTTCATTGTTTCTCAATCTTCACTCCCATTCTTCTTCTCTAGAGAAAAAGATAAAACCTTTTCAATCTTCAAAAAATGGACCCTTTGCAATTCAAGAAGAGAGTTTCATATTTTCATTCATAAAAGGGTGATTGCAAGAAACATTTGTCCTATTTTCTGTCACACATTCAATGTGGAAGTTGTTTTGCACCATAAGTATTGCAAAAATGATTGAATGAACATGAAATTCAAAAGGAAGCTTCCTATATCAATAGCAAATGTGCTTCAATTATTTCAAATATATCTAAATTCATTCAATTGGAGAGATTGAATTTCAAATATATGTCAGATATATGATTTTGGTGTTTTTTAGAACTATCAAGTACCTTTTTTGAAGAGTTATGATCTAAAATTTGGTAGGCTAGCTCTTTGAATAGAAATACACCTTCCTAAGAGAGGGATTTCCAAAAACACGTTCCAAGTGTGTTTTGCATTGGCCTAAAGCGTGCTATATTTAGGTTGAATTTATGTTGAATGAAATTTTTTTTTTTTAGTTCTAGCTTTCATCTTCCTTTTCTTCTCTTAGTTGGCAACAATGGCCATTGTAGTATAGAAAATAACAGCCAAGGAAAAATATAACAAAATGGGTTCTTTTGGGGGGAAGACTCAAGTTACCTAGAGTTTTGTGTAGCTAAGGTCACTCATAGGTGATGTGACATTTTATCTAGGAAATAATATGCTAATTTGCCTCATACAAAAATTTCAATATGAAAAGTGTCCATGTATATCGAAGTGTATATCTCATAAAAGAGATCTATGAATAAAACTAGGAATGTGTTTACTATGGATAAATTTAGAAAACAACCCATGGGATATAGAATCTTAATTCTCTCTATGCATATCACTCATGGCCATAATCAATTTCCATATAATTGTTTTTAAGTTCTTAATCAAGCCATAGTCTTAATTTCATAATCAATATCCATAGCCTTTTTATTTTATATGAATTCTTCCATTAATCCTATCACATTATTCTCTTCTCAATTATTTTCATTTTCATTTTGATTAAACATTGATTCACAAAACTTCATAACCTCCATTAATTATTCTCTCATTTATTCTTGTTTGTACCATCTTAATTCATAAAATAATAAATATTACAAATCACCACCATATGATACTCATTATCATATTAAAAGCTTAGAATCACTCACAATTATTCTTTCTTAAAATATATTTACTCTTTCATTCATAATCTTCACTCAACTACATAGCCTTAAGTATCAAACATTTAGCCATTTTGCATTGGTCATGGCAATAGTCAATTTAGATTCAACATTAATAACACACTATCTACTTGTAATAAACTAAAAAGAATGCTATGATTTATCACACATACACCATTCACCTAAAAATTATAAAGAATCACTCTTTGATTTTCTCTCATAAATTTAAACTTAAACAATTATACATTGTCCAATTTAAAGTTATCTTAATTTCACCACTCATTAACTATCAAAACACAGATATAGTCTTATCAATAGGCACTTGCATTTGACAACTTTGTATCACACACCCATTCATAGTTCATGGAACACAATTTAACACAATTGCATATTAATACATTACAAAATAATTTATCACTAAATTGAATTGTGAAATATATATATATATATATATATATATATATATATATATATATATATATATATATATATATATATATATATATATATATATATAATAGTTTGTAGAAAAGATCATAGAAAATGTGCATAGAAAATATAATCATAGAAAAATGAACTCACAAAAAGAGGCTAGACTCTACTCGTCCTCCTAGAAGTTTGATTTTCTAGCGTATATTTTAGTTTGTGGCTCAAAATAGTATTTCAAGGTACACAAAGATTCAATAGTACTCATAGGGGCATGTAGTGCTTCTAATCCAATACGAATATAAAATTTTTTTATGGCAAATTAAGCATTGTCATTCATCCTTGCCATCCAATGATAAGCATCTCGTATTGTTGGAATAGTAGATATGAAATCTAATCAAACCATCTAGATTTCATGTTCTATGCCTCTAATAGTAATGAAGGTGACTCATAGTGCAAAAGTACTAAAAGGCTGAAAATAAAAAAAACGCAACAAATAGTACAAGTGTTTCTTACAATCACCCAAAAGATAGAAAATGGAGAGAAGGTGTGACAACCCCTATTGCCCAAAGAATTGTCATTAGTTTTGTAACGAAGCAATGTTTCCTCACATTACAAAGAAAATGGAAAAAATTGCCCAATATCAAGCAACGACTATGAAATGGTTGATTGATTAGTTAGGACTTAGGAGTTAAATGCTCCACTAAAACCTACATACAATTATATTTAGAATGGAGGTCTTTCAATTGGCTCAAGAATGTTATTATAGGACCACCTAATTTTAGCCAATAAGCCACTTAGAGGTTAATTGACGTATTAAAATGTTTGTTGGATTCAAGATACTTTGCATTTAACTATTGAAATAACTTAAATTTATCTCTATCAATTCATGCAAATTACAAACAATGTAGCATCTAACATAATTATATTGCTAATCTAAAATGAAACATCAATGAATTGCATTTGAGATTAATTTGGGAGGGCTAGACATATATATAAAATAGGCACATACATCAAGCTAAAAGGAAGCAAATACAATTATCACAAATGTTCATACTTCAACTACACTTGAATTTATTCATCTTTTTAAAATAATCAAAGAACAAGTTTATTTCACCACTATTATTCATTCTACTATAAGTGAATGACATGATCAATACATCCTTGTTGATTAATCAAATTTGACAAATGATTCAAAAAGAATTTTTTAGCAAGATTCATGTTTTGCCCTCATACCTTTTTCTTAAAATCTAATTTTTCAAAACATTGGCATCTATATCTAGAACTATTCCATGCCAAACCAACACTATGAGCTAAAAATTTCTATTACATAACAAGTCTCAAGTTCTCCTTTTCTTTCAAATATTATGTTATTTACTATTTCAAATTTCACAATGGCATCTAATGTTGCTAGTTTAACAAGCCAAAAGATACAAAATTTCAAAAATGGAATTTGGGCATTGAAAGAGTAGAGATCATTTGTCATCCATAAATGGCATAAACAAGACTCTCTACATCCCTATATAGTTGGTTTGCCTCATCTAAAACTTCCACCATGACAAGCTCAGTAAAAAGATTCACATCCATTGCTTGGACTTCACAAAACCTGGTCTGAATGGCTTCATACTCGTCATACATTAAAGGGTCTTGTGCAGTAGCCTTTGCATATATGGAATCACTAATCGAATGTACTCCATATTCCTTAGCAATATTTATTACCTCTTGGGAGAATTTCTCCATACAATTTTTCTTCTTTTTAGGTTGATTTAGCTCAAGGTGCTTGGCAGTTGTTTCCACATCCATATTTAAAATCATAATGTGTGCTTCAAGCAAGGCAACTATGGTTTGCATCTTATGTAGTTCTTTCTTGCCTCAACAAATGTTTATTGACAAAAACTTGAACTCTTCAAAGTTGGAGTGTATCTATTAGCATTGAAACACTTTCAATTACTAAATTGGTCTTAGAGGACATTCCAGCTACTTATAGTTTCTCATTCTTTGTTTTGGACCATGACGTTGATTCTCTACTATTCTCATTTTCTTGTTGATCAAAAGCTACTATTTCTTTTTGCAATTTTGGTTTTGGTCTTAGTTGTCATTTTTGTTGGTTTTGATCTTCATGGTAGACGTCAAAGGTGACATTTTCAATGTCCCACAAAAAAATGAAGTCTTGCTTCCAAAATTGAATTTCTTAAAACCTCTCTTGTTAAACCTTAAATTGTTAACTACAATCTTTATATGGGAAAATACTTGGTTGTTCAAGAAATTCATCAATTGGTAGTGCATGTTATTTATATTGATTTGTATAAAAACTAATAAATGATCCAATCTCTACAATTACTAATAAATGATATAATCTCTACAATTACTAATGAATGATGTAATCTCATTCATTAATCACAACATATATATAGAATGTCAACAAGGTTAAAGTAAAGTAAAAGTTAAATGAAAATAGCAAGTTGAATCAATTTAGTGTGATATTCCTAAAATAAAAATAGAGTAAAAATATAAATGAATGACATTTCTAAATTGATATAGAAAGTAAATAAAAGCTAAAAGCATATAGTTTATAGAATGATTAGATTGATGTTTTTCTAAATCTCTTAGAAAAACATATGTTGTTGATTAATTATGCCTATTATAATAATAAAGGACAATCATATACAAAAAGTACATTTCATCTCACTTTTTTTAACACAATTTCACAAATAATTTACTACACAATAATGAATTTTAATTCAGAAAATTCCTTTAATAACCCAATTTTTTATAATTTTATTTTGATTTCAAGCACATACATTTTTTCCTCAAATCTGAGTGAACTATGGTAGAACCACCCATGACCAGCCAAGCCCCATGATCAATAGTAATGGGAAATTCAGAGATGACTGATAAGTAACCATAGACTAATGGGTGGTTCTACTATATCTACTGAAGGTCGCCATTGAAATGACGTAATTACAAGAAAAAGATGTAACATGACAACTGAGGACAGATGTGAGTCAGATTAAACTTAGTTCTCCAAACAGCCAAACTGCTGCAGGCAGATGAGAATTTGGTAATAAAATACTGTACCTTGAAGTCACAAAGGATTTACTGACATGTGGAGAAATCCAAGTAGAATGTATTCAGCAAACCTCCAATCTCCACTGACAGTAAAACAGCGCACCTGTGGGACTAAAATATTCCAAGAACCAATCAGATTCACATCCTAATTCCTAAACAGCAGGAGAACAGTAGGGTACACAGTACTCTTGCACGACCCCAAAACATTAGAAGTCAGGAAATCTGTCAATGAATTCTTATGCAGTCTGACCGAAGCAGTGAATAATTTTCATCAAAATCATTCCTCACAAATGCTCCATTGCGCAGCACAGGTTCAAATAGCAACTGAAGTCTAGCGCTTCCTAACAATACGCAGCCTGCCAGATTCAAGAATTTCTACAGAATGAAAAAACTCTTGGATTTTCGTCATCTGTCCAATCCTGAGTCTCAAATGGGAGAAAATCAAAAGGTAAGACACAAGAAGAGCCAGAGAAGACTGGAGGGAAAAAAAATGACCTTTGCATTTACATCTGTTCTGAGAAAAATGAAAACAATAAGGAGATTTACAGAACAATCTGAAAGTGACCAAAAAATCCATGCTGTGGGGACCCAATGAATGCCAAGGGTTCTTGTTTGTCTTCGAAGTGAATGGCCGTGGCGCATCACTTCCAATAATCAAAATAGACAAGATAATCCTCCCCAACTAAAAGAACAACCTCCCTCCACGAACCTCAACAATGCAAAACCATGCTTCCAAGAATAACCTACGAACCGAATTGACGAATGCTAACTTACTGAATGTTCTCCATGAAAGCTTGAATTCTATTAAGTCGGCCGGTGTCCAGTATTCCGTTTGTGGCGACTAAAATCAGAAACGAATCGGAAGGTTTGCCCACAGCCAGAGACCATGCACTTGTAGGGCCTCTCCCCCGTGTGAACGCGGATATGCTCCGTCCGAGCCCAAGCCCATTTAAACGCCTGGGTGCAGCCCTTCACAGGACACTTCAAAGGCCTGTCGTCCAGATGAACCCTCCGATGTTGCAGAAGGTACTTGTGCATGTGAAAATGCTTGCCGCACCCCTTCCATGTACAAAGATTCTTCTTGTGGAGCTGCAGGTCGCGGATTGAGTCGAAAGCCATGATACAACCTTCCATGTCACACTGAAACTCGCCCTCCAAATCCTCACACCGTTTGGCGGACGATTTTGGACCGTTTTTCCGCTTTTTCAGTTTCGTGCCTTGATGCTGCTGTTGTACACTAGGATGGTCGTCGGCGCTGCCTTCAGCTTCACCATTATTCCCATCCTTGTCGGCTCCCCAATCGGCCATGCCTGGAGTGCAAATACGACGTCTCCTCACACTCGTAGTTGAGCCTGCACCACATGGTCTCCGTTAAGTAACTATACACTTGAGAGCAAATCGCAACACAAGGCTAGTAGTGTTTCATTACTCCCTAATGCAACATGTTGACTGAGCCTAGACTTCAGCGAACAATACCTTGGTGCAGGTATATAAAAAACCCTAATTCTAGTTCACATTTGAACAATCACATACAACCTCCACCGCTCCACGTTCTGTATTTAATCCCTCTGCCCAAACGGCCGAAATGGCCGCTTCCATATCAAGAGGACTTGAAATGAATCGTTTGGCACGCTTCAAAGAAGGCAATTAATTGACCGTGAGAAAGAACAGATCATATCCGACATTTTTCAACGACAGAAATCAATATATTTTGGAAGTTACTGTAATCGATTAGCTTCCAAAGTGGACTTTCTATTACTAGTTTGGGCACTTAAAAGTTAAAGATGTCCTAGAAAACTTTCATGGCCACTTGAGGTTTGATATTATAGGCTAAAAGCACGAGTGCAAGAAAAAGCACAAAAATTATAACAGTAGGGCAAGCATTTCGAACTTAGGTACTCACTCAAGTAAGGGAAGAAATCCGGATCACCATGAGCTCCCGAGTCACGACGACCTTCTGGGCTCAACTTAGGCTCCACCGAACCCAGATCATCGCTGCCATCACCACTTGTACGATTTTCGTCACAGGTTGGAGACAGACTCGGTTCCTCAGCTTTCGAACTCGGCATCTGCAAACAACTTTTCCATTGCCTGCTCTTGGTTCGCTTACCCCTAACCCTACCTTTGCGGGGGACTACCACTGGCTCTGTATACACGATGGACGCTGCTTCAGCAGATTCTCGAGTAGTTTGCTCATTTAGACCTTGAGGTAAGGACTCTGTACAATACATCAAAATTGACATGGAGTTGGGATCTATGTTTGGGGTCTTGTCGGAAAGATAATGCTTATCATTTGGCGGGTCTTGAATTTCGTAATGATACTGTTGAGATATGCTCTTACTGGGACTCGAATCGGTGTTCCCTATAAATCTACTGGTGCAATCTTGAACATGTTGCGTAACATTATCACATAGTTTGAGCTTCTCGTATTCCCCCCCTGCAGTAGTCTCAGAATGGCTGTTACTGATATTGGTGTTCAATTCTTCATCTCCTCTAGATGGTGTATCATTGTCTTGAAATAAATCTTTCTTGGCTTCCTCATCGCTTACAGACATTATATTATTTTCAGACACCGATACATTACTGATAATCCCTTCTCCATGCCCTTCTCCACTAGCTCTTCTCGAAAGGGAGACACGTTGGATCTTCTGCTCACCCCCTTCCCGGACTCTCTGCTTTTTCGAATACCGTGAGAGCTCTGTCGCAGGCTTACGCTTTAGGCGATTGACCAACTTAGCTGCAGATATCCTTTTATGGGAGGGCTTCACCCAGGACGAAAATCGAGCAGGCGTGGTCAAAGGAGTACATGGAACAGACACAGGAGTGCTCAACTGCCTGCACAGCTTTTGAAGCTTTTGTTGCGCAATAAGCTTAGCACCTCGTTGAACAAAGCCTCCAACAACGGCACAAGATTGGCTGGCGCCATTGTTCATAGAGATATTCGCATTTGTATTTGCCTCACTAGCGGATAGGCGTATCTCATTTTCTGAGTGAAACAGTGACTGTGGTGCAAATAAAAAATCATCGTGCTCCTTCTCGGCAGTCATATCTGCACCTGACAACGCCTCTGTTGAGGTAAAAACCTTCGTTTCGAAACTTGAGATAAGATATAAACGAAAGAGTTCGTTGTGATGCAAGTGCGGGTAAGCCAACCCATGAAACTTACGAGAGGAAAAGATCTACTTGGAAAATGAATGAGAAATTGGACGTACCAGACAAGTGAAGAGGTAGCAGAAGGGAATCAGTCGATGCAATTGGAACTTCTCGCCATTGACTATCTCCAATGCTGCCATAAGGATTAAAGCCATCGTGAGAACCACCCTGTCTTGATGGTGCAGCTTGGCTACTCTGCTCATCATACTCGTCCTCCGACATTTCTAACAGAATCTTCCTCTTATTACAGGACTTCTTAGTATGTGATTCTCCTTTCGGCGCACGACCGTCGGGAGTATACTCCGAATATCGAGCCGGACGCATGATTTTACGTGACCTACCACTCTCAACGAAGCTAGAAACTCCAGCGGAGGTGCACAAATTCGCAGGGGCGGCTGTACTGTCAATTTGTACATACGTAGAACGGCTAATTTTTCCACCGAGTAAAGAATGAAGCTGGTCAGCCCTCCATCCCCTGCCACACCACTTCCGAATTATAGAAGATTTCTTCTCTTTTCTTCCCTTCCAAATTCGTCTGTTTCCAGGATCTTCACTCTCTTCACTCGAGGGGTTTCCGTTGGCAATTTCAACGTCATTGGATAAAGACTTGCACTGGCCATGAACACTCAGTCCCAACTGGTCCACCCAATCTTTATCTCCAGGCAAGAACTCCTCTTGTGCTTCGACCGCTGCAGTTATAATTTTGTAATCTTCATCTCCAGCTTGCTTGAAAGGCACAGACCTCCATTCATGAGAGGCTCCAACTTCTGCTGCCACCGCTTTCGCCTGTTCTTCAACCTTCGGGAAACCTGCACGAAATTTCATTCATCAGAACAAGCAAAAATCACGACCCTCTTGAGAGCACCAATTCGGCACGCAATTTTCTATCCGACAGGGCCCTCACTAATTCGAGCGGGAAAATTTAGATATCAAACATTTGGTGCCAATACACTCCACTTACCAACAATGGGAACTTACTACATATCCTATTGATGAGACACAAGGTTGCCAAGGCTAGTACACCCCAACCCCACCCCACCGCAGGTACAATAGAAAACCCTAGCTGCGGTAAACCTGGCCAATTGTACCGCGGCTAGAATTCCTAGAATACCTCGTGCGGAGTATTTTTTCTACCAGTGCCACCTAATTATTTCGGAACGCACAGCAGATAGAAATATCAGTGCAGATTTGACGAGTTTATGTCAACAGGAAAAATCCACCAAGGGCAGTAGCAAAGATAGTAGTTAACCAAAGGACAATGAAGAAATTCAGGACCACGTGCTTACTGGAATGACAAATAATGATCACAGTGCTTCCTCCAATCGACTCCAGACTCTTTTGGGCAGCCACCGCATGTTCAAGGCACAGCATTCGAGGTCTGGCAGCACCCTTGAGATTTGGTAACTGGGTTGGCACATTCGACTCCATCTGCATGGGTTCCACTAGTCCACGAGCTTCCCTGACCCCGTTCAGATCTGGATGTTGGATTGCAGGCAGAGAAGCATGGTGGTCTAAAGGATCACCTTTAGAGCAACTGCCTGTCGTCACGGAGCTGGCCTCTGCCAACAAACTACCTGCTTCGACTAGCGAGGTGCATGGAATCCCAACCGGATCATTCGACTCTAAGTCTGCTTCAGGAGCTAAGAGAGCGCATATCTTGGGATTTTCATCACAGTTCACAACAACTTCATTCTTGTCAGAGGAGTTATCCAGTTCCATGGTACCGTTCTCAACGCTTTTCAGAGTCACCTCCTCAAAGGAATCAAAGAAACTATCATGAGGCAGAGAACAGGTGACACACTCGCCAAAAGACAATGCTGACTTTGGCTTCGCTTCGTCTCCAGCCGCTGTATCTCCATCCTTGTGCTTATCATTCGGTTGGCAGCTTGCTGACCCGAGCAAAGACCTTGCCGTCTCCTCTAGAGCGTTACACGTTCTTTTGCAGTTGTCCATCTCAACACCTGACTTCAAATGCTCCTCTGACAGTTCGACTACACTAGAAGCGGTCCCCTTCAGAGCCAAGGTCTGGCTTCCTGGGGGTGAGAGCAAAATCACTGCACTCGGTTTTGATTCCTCTGAAACTGGAAAATTCGAAATAATCTCACTGTTCGAAGAACGCACTGTCAGATGCCCACACATAAAGTTGCCCGCATCAGCATGTTCTATTTCGTCATACTCATCGATATCAGAGTCACCCTCATAAGTAGCTGCCAGGAGTTGCAGGGAAGAAAGCGTCCCCTCTACAACCGGATTCGATTCAATAGAACAAAGTGTCGCCCTAGCATTTGAAACCTGTGCCACAGGATCACCTGAGAACGCTGACCCCAGTCCAGATACAATTTCATGGTTCTGCTTTTCAATCTCCATAGCCTCTCCAACATTGATATTTGGAGTCACCCCATCATTCCCGACAGAAGACACAGCTTTAGCCACCTCGGGTGAAAAATATTCATCCCTCTCGGAAACTGTAGATGTTTGATCACTACGAGGAAGCTCTGCATCGAGTGTTGCATCATTGCTACAGTTCTTGTATGTAGTCGGACATTCCTTCAGATCAGGGGTCCACACTTCTGGTTCCTCGGTCAGATCCTCATACGAAGCATCTGCAAAAATGTCGGGAGTTGTACCCTCTAGCTCCAGCAAAGGCTGGCATTCTACGCTCGGAAGCATGTGAAAATCAGCTGATTTTTTGTCCGCTTTACCAGGTAGCACACCTGACGAAGGACTTATGACACCCTTACTTCTGTAACTTCCTGGCCCTGCAAGCAAAAATCTTTCAATACCAGAAGGAAATAGCAGGAGAGGCAGTAACGGGGCATCCGAATGGCAGATATAACAAAACTAGAGCGCGCTTGCAACTATGCAAATTCTGTCATTGATGGGCAGGCATCAACTGCTTCCTCAGAGATCGACAGGCCGCAGATGCAAAACAACAACACCACGGGCTTGAATCAAACTTGCTATTAAGAGCCACACTTCTAATCTGAGTGAAATTGTTAGGTAGAAGTGAAAATGAAAGAAATACATATACACGAATTATGGAGTTGATGTAACAAAATGATGAAAAAAATTCAAAGTTGAAAAAAATCAAAAACCTTTTTAACAGTTCTAAGACAGAGAGTGATCACCTGATGCATAGGAATGCAACGGCAGCAACTTGGTCGCTGCAATTTGAGACGGTTGAACGATGGCCATGCCCGTATAGCACAAGATTCCACAAGCAGCGCATGGCAAAGTGCTCAAGTCGCGCGGTAGGGCTGAGGTTACAAGATCACCTCCACATACTTGCTCCGTTTCCATTGTGCCCCTGATATCATGCACTTCGTGAGACTCTGTTTTCTCCTCTACAAGAACCTGGAAAGGCATTGATTCAAAAGCTGAGCTGGGTACACCGTTGGGTCTTTCTGATGCAGGACTTTCCAACGCATCACCCTCAGGGACGGCTTGCTCTTGTTTCTCCTCCAATTTGCATGTCTTTAGTGTCATGTCCGCGTCTGAAAGATTCGTGTCTGTGTACGGAGCATAATGTTTCAAATCTCTTACCAAGAGACAGCTAGCAACTTTATTATCGAGTAGCTTTCCAATCATGTCATTCTGCTGAATAGCGTCATTGACGAACATGGATTTGATCTCCTCTTCACCGTCTCGCTTTTTCTCCTTCAGTCGGGAGCTGCGCTTCTCACAAGCTATATCAACAAGAGACCTGCAAATGATAAACAAAGAAGAGCAATGAGCAAACCACAAAAAATACTGACAGAGATGCTGACTAAATCTCTTTTAAAGAATAACATTCCTCGCTATTGAAGCACACTTTGACATTTCCAGTCTCACTAGAGTTTGAGACAACACTGCAAATTGTGTTAGTCAACAAGCAGCACTCCACGCAACGGCTCTAGCCAAAGTGAGACTGGAAAAAAATAAACAAACAGATTTTCAACAAGGTTTAGACCTGGATATAAGAGATGCAGCGAGAGTGTACAGAAGCTGTTGATGAGAAAGCATAGGTAAATATTTCATAGCCGCACGCCGCACTGACGCCTCCCGTGCAACTTTTAGCCACCCTGGGGTTGCAAAATTTGCCGCCTCGCCGCAATTGAATCCTGTGATACAGACCGCATCAACACCAATAGGGGGACAGGTTTGAGAATCATTCTGATTTTAACGATCATAATACTACTGCATAGATTTACTACCATGAACATAAAACCAATCAACTGAGCACATAATACGGTAAGCTCATACCGTGGCTGAAGCCTAGATGGTAGGCTCGAGGGAATGTAACCACGTACTCTCCAGCATTTTGCACGAGCCTGCAAGTCATAGTCAAACCACGTAATTCAACCTCAGCACAGAATCAATCAATTTACACGACTCTTTCATCCAGTCAGAAGGAAAATGAACTTGTAGCTTATCTAATTCCAACACTTCTCATTCAAGGACTACTACCAGCGAAGAGCCTGAATAATTATACGAAAAAATAACAACAAAGACCTGATAATTCAGTTGAGTAATAACTACTTATAACCAGATGAAATCACAACTTGAAAGCAAGAAACTTGCACCAGATGACTATTCCACAAGCGTAAGGAAACAACATATTCTCGTACTAGACCTCACGGTAGTAAGCGATACCTGCAGCAAGGCACACCTGCTGCTACCAGCACCTCTGGAGACATGACAGTTGTCTTCTCACCCAAGCGCGCAAAAGCATCTGGAGGAATGATAAACAACCAAGTTATTCCTCGTGTTGATGACAGGAGCTCTTGAGCATCCATCTCTGCCAAAGTAACCAATCATCATACACTAAAAACGCCCATATTATTCAAATCGTCTTATTCTTGCAAATCTAGCTTCAAATGAATACATAAATAAACTAAAACTGAGTACGCTCAACCCTCTCAAGTTGCGAGGGACAAATGGGCCTGTACATGCACTCTAACATGTGTTCAAAATTTGACTTGCGCAAGCTGTCCAGTCAAGATTGTACATGACAAGGAAGATTCTCGGGATTCTCCAGGGAGTGCAATTACAGAGTGTGCAATTAGAAAGGGTTGTTCACTGTGTTGACCATAACACCATATTGATCAAAGCTATCACTAAATATAATAGATCAGCAAAATACACTTTTAGTTCAACATTACTAAAGTGCACAGTTTGAGTTAACAATTTCAGAAGTCATGCAATGTGCGGATTCTACTTACCTTGTGCACTAATATTTCCACCATACCCTTGTACTCTCACCACCTCTTCGAGCGCAGGGGCAGCATCTCCAGGCACAGCGTACCAGGTCTTCGGAGCACCTGTGTGTAGATAATTCAGGCTGTGCAGCTCATGGTCCTCCACATGCCATGCGAACCAACTGAAAAGCATGCCTATGTACACCATGGGAGAAGTAACCCCTGCAGTCATTTACGCCAGTTTCAAATTTTAGCAATCGTCCTGTCTCTTCTTCTGAACGCTTGGGACGTAAGACCGTGCTCCAAATCAGTCTTTGCTCCAAGGTAAGACCAACAGCAACTCATCTATTCATGCATTTAGTTGGACTTATTAGCAAGTGGTGTAAGTTGACTTGCTACATGTCTATGGAAGAGATTTCGCACTTGTACCCAAAGGTCTCTCCACAGGCCTAAGATCTCCCAAAAAATCACACTCCTACATACTCCCTTCGTTCAGAAATAAGTGTCCGCAGTGTTGTTGAAAACGTTTGACAACAATTTCATTGATCATATTGTGAAAATCATAAATTCAGAAGAGCCTAAATTTTATGTCACCAGCATCAATGAAGAACATTGCATGTGCCCATTGCAACCTAAATGAAACTGGACAGTCTCCATTAAACCTTCTCAAAACAACACTTATTTCTGGAAGGAGGAAGTAACGCAAAAGTATTCTCTACTTTACGACCCACATTAAAACTTGCAAAACAAATGAAAAGCAGAGAAGGCGAGTCTCCAAATCACCTGGGACTTCATCCGGAATGAAGCGCAGCAAAGACCCCGGCGACCTCGCCACACGCCGCATGTTCCACGCACTATTCGAAAGCTTGCAACCAATGCTCCGTTCATTCTCCGCCTCAACTCCAGCACCTTTAAAAGCGTCAACTTCATCGCCAGACATGGCCATGTCCTTCTCACAACGCGCCTTCTCTTCCTCCTCCAAACACTCCCCGTTCATTTCTCGCCGTCTGCTCTCCCTCGGCTCCGCAAACGCAGAACCCGGGATATCATTCGCATACTCAATCGAGATCGCTTTCTCCAACGAAGCTTTCCAGAAAAGAGCCTCAATAGGAAGTGGCTCCATGTGTTGGAAACTCCCGAGCTTGTTACGAGCAAAGCTCTTCGCCTTCGCTTCAAACTGGTCGAGTGTGTACGTCTCACCGCTTTGCCAGACCAATTTATGCGCCACCGCCTGCGGGACTTGCCCTGTTCGCACTTTGCGAGTATTCCACCCTAACTGCTGCCTCCGCGTGGTGAACCTGGCTTTGCCTCCTGTGCCTGCTCCTTCCACCAAATCCAACCCTAAGCCGACGGGAGTTGTTGCTGTCATCCCGCCCATGCTACGAGCAGGACACATGTTGCGCCCGACGACCAAGGGAGGAGGCTCATCTTGCGAATTGGCTAAGGAGAGGTTGAGATTGTGGAAGACGACGGGCTTCGAGGCTTTGTGGTACGGCGGGACGATTTTGCAAATGCCGAACTGCGCCGCCTCGGGCTCGATGCGGAAGATGTAGTCGATGGGGTCCGAGAACTCGGCCTCCGTGGGGTGATACTCCGGAGCCAGAGAGAGGCGATTCAGCCATGAAGGGACCTCCACCTCCGCCGTCATGCTTGTGGAAACCCCGCCCGGACCCCTATAGCTGCTACTTATTTACTTGTTTGATTGAATATTATGATGTGATGAACGGTTCCTTCGCACTCTCCCCTCCATCCTCGCGTTCTACACTATACTCTCCCAGACCGCGAGAGGCTCACCTAGTCCCGGTCCCAAGCCAAGACAACGAAGCGCACTGAGTACTAATCTCGGATGCTCCATCCTGAAGAACAAAAAAAAACAGTCGCAAACACTCAAAAACAATCCCTTCAAAAACAGAAGAATGCAAAAAACAACACGGCACGTCCGCTCGTGAATTCGCTTACCCTAAAAGAATGCAACCAATTGGAACTCTCCCCAACCCGCAACTAACTTAATCTATCCTTCCCTCTCCTGCCTGTCCTTCCCTCACCTTCCCACCCTCCTCTCCCGCTCTCAAAAATACAAATCCAGCAGCAATAAAATAATCCAAAAATCAAGTCAAACAGCAATTCTATTAAAAGCAAAAAAACGCTCTCACAATCACCCAAACAGGAAACACCCACACCCACAAAAACGCAACAAAACACACAAGTTAGGGTTATTCCCCCAAACGACGTCCTCCTCCTCTCAACTAAAACTCAAATCCTCCTCCCCGCGTACACCAAACGCACGCACCTGGCAAATAAACCCAACCACGAACATCGTCCTCCTCCGTCCACCACCACCACCACTATCCCTCCAAACCTTTCCAACCAGGAAAAACAGAAACCAATACGACACCCTTCCACCCAACAATTGGGACTACTCCACAACCATTGACCACATTCCTTCTTCTTCGGTCCCACATTCCTTCCTTTCTTCCAGCACCACCGACGACGACTAAAGACTGAAGAAGAACTCGACGAAGAAAGGATGGAAGGAAAAAAAGGAAGGAAGGAGCCCTGGATTCCGGGAAGAGAGCGAGAATGAATAGGAAAATGATTGACTGTGGAGGAGGAAGGCAAGGGCGAGGAAATTGGGAAAATTATTGCCAGTGAGTGACGGGGGGGGGGGAAGGGGAGGGGGGGGGGGACTGGAGGAGTAGTGTTGGCTGTCTGTTTTGTTGTTGCTGTTGTTTCCTCGGTAGCGTTGGCGATGGCGCTGGCGCTGGCCTTGGGAAAGGGGAAAGGGAGAACGTGGAAAAAGGGCTCAAAACTCTCCCTCTGCTGACGATGTCCGCGAGAATGGCAACGACGCAGAAGTTGCAGGGTTATTCTTAAGGGAGTAAAGCCGAGGCGCTCTGTCTCCCTAATAAGGAACGCCTCGGGACTGATTGATTTCAATTTTTCCGTATTTGGGCCTGCGCCTTGGGGGGGACGCCCCCCTGATAAGGGAAGTTTTTGGAGTGGGACAGCCGTCTTTACATTTTTTATATGAAGAATGAAAAATTCAATTGGCAGCAGAATAGGAAGCGTTTCACGGTATCTCTCTCACTCTCTCCTTGGCTGGTGGCCGCAACCCTCTATAAAAAATTTATGCTCAAACTAACTTAACTCAAGTTATATGTCCTTGAATTTATGCTCTACTAACTCAAGTTCTAAGTCTGCAAATTGAAGTGAAAAGTGTTGCAAGTAGAAGACCTTCGATGAAGGTTAGATTGGATTATTGTCATTTGTTGTATGCATTTGGAAGTGCCCATCTATCATGTTGAAATTGGAATGGGGTAATGTGAACCCTGGAGAAAGTGACATGGACCTCAGAGAATGTAATGTGGGTATTCAATGTAGACATGTCTTTGTCTAAAATAGACCCCTCATGTACAATGTAAGAATTTCATGTTGCCTAGAGATTGCTTAGAGAATATGGTAGAAAGTTTCAAAGTTTCACGTTGTAAACCTTTGTAGACTGAAATGGAAAAAAAAATCCAATGGAACTTTGAATCAAGTGAAAGACAGCTTAAATGCGTCAATAGTCCGAGAATCAAAATTGAAGCAAGCATCCATGAATAGACATACAATCTACTTAGTCAAGCACCTAGGCAACTGACCCCTTGAATCAATAGAAAGAGATGTCTCCACAATCAAGGAATTGATGTTGAAGCTAGTTCACATAAATAGCCTTCTAAATTACCTAATACTTATAAATAGCCCAATGGGTTACCTAGGACCCAAGAATAGATCTATGGAATATATGGCGTGTTCCGAATTTTGATCTTTATATCAATATAAACAAATGCCTCAAAGGATCCATATAGTGATTATCTAGTACCCTTGAAGAGCCTTGTTGATTGCCTAGTCACATTCTCAATGTAGATTCCTAAAACAACACAAAAGTATGTCTCCATAGTCAATAAATCAATATTAAAGTTAGTACCTATTAATAATCATGTGGATTACTAAGCCAAGCTCCCCATACACAATTGGATGTTTTATAATCAATGAAAGAAAGGACTATTTGGGGCTTTTGAGTTTTCTGAGTCTTTTTAAGTGTTTGAATTCTTGAAATTTTAAGTGTTTACTCCTCTAGGTTAAAACAATTGTACCTAATGGGAAAAAACTAAACAATAGAATCTTGCCTAAAATAAAGAGTCTCTATTCAAGAAGGATTCTTGTCTAAAATAAATAGCCATCATTCATAAGAGTCAAACCTTGACTTTGATTAACCTTTTTTTGACACTTTAAAAATTCATAGTATTCATGTGGTATCCATGAAATGCATGTTTAGAAGATCTACAATATTCTATCAATAACACCCTATAGATGATAATCGTTCATCAATAGAATAGAAAATTTTTACAATGCAAAATCTCACTACATTCAAAGCCTCAATACTAAAAACTTGGGACAACAAACCAAGGAGATTATTACGATATTTTCAATATTTCCATACTAATCAATTATTTTTTAAGCATTTTTCAAACAGTGATGAAATTTTTAGAAATTTTTAGATAAAATTCATAAAAAATTTTCATTCATGTAACTACTTAAATGTGTTTACTTTCTAACATTCAATGAATGGCAACCATTCTTATAGGATCCAACAAAAAATTAGGGAGTTCAATAGCAAGAAGTATATGGTTCATGCATGCTAACTATTGTTTAATCCATTTATTCTAAAGTTTGTTATCTTATCCCCTAAATGACTTAGGGGTGTTTGTAAGGGTTTTCTCAATTTTGAGTGCTATGGCAATTGTGATTTTAGTTTTCTGATCCTATAGTTGGAATTTTACACATAGATGCACGAAATAGTTGTCTTAAATGCAAAACAAATTTCAGAGAATTTGGATTCTTGGTACAAAATTATATCAAAATATATCTTTTTATTTTCAATAGGGTAGGTTAGGCAACAAAAATACTACTTTTTGCATTTGAGTTTTTTTCAATCATGAATTTTTTCATGGATTTTCAACTAAATTTAAAGCACCCCATCGATGGGAACAAGTTACAAGACACATACATTTTGTTAGAAAAAAATTGAAAGGTGAATTATGCAAGTGCAAAGTCATGACAAAAAATTCTCAAAGTTTCTAGGTAATGGATATCTTACAATGAATGAGTTTTTTCACTTTGATATTTTAAAACAATATACTTCAATGAGTTAATAATATTATCATATAGTTAAATTTTTAATCAAAATAAAATATTTTTTTAATTACCTAAGTTGAAATTGAAAACACATTTCACCTTATAATTCTACACCTACTTATTTATATTGGACATGATCAATGTGCTAGTAATATAATAGACACTCCACTAGAAATAATTTTTAAATGCATTATTTTAGCTTTACAATGGCTAAGCCTAAAAACATAAAAGCCTAATATATATTTCCCAATCCTTTTAGAGATTAAAGGCAACAATATATAAATTGCCCAAACAAGCTTTGAGGATGGTTCCTATTATTAATTCCTAATAAATAAATCTGAAAGCAATATGATCAATTAAAATATCAATGAATAATATTGGTAACTCCTCAAAAATATCTTTGTCTTTGATTTATAAAGAGTATTCTTTAATCTCTCCAATGATAAATTAAATGAGATCAATAATTATTAGAATAATAACACCTAAAATTGCCAAAATAAGAGTTTCATTGCCTCTATGGCAGCTACCATTGTAAATTATTGTTCAACAAAATTAGGAAATTTTAGTGACAAGTGTTGTAAATAGAATCAAAAAAATTTATTACTGAAGAAGTATGTTGTAAATCTCTAGATTTATTGGTTGGAAATAAAAACATATTTTCAAAATACAAGTTCAATCATTAATGCATCAAATAAATTATTCAAAACTATTCAAGTCAAGAATAGAGCCCATTACATGATTACATGATGATAAAGGACATAAAATTGACTTCAATGAACATTTGCATAGACACCTTATTTGGTGAGAATTTTCCTCCTTGGTGTAGAAATAATACAAATTTAGAGCATAGAAAAGGTAGAAGTGTTGTGACAAGTGAAATTTAATTAGAATATTAGATCATTGGGTAATGAACCAAAATGGCCATATTATAACTCAATATTTTATTACAATGAAGATAAAGACATACCTCCTATTGAATAATTAAGGCCTCTTAATCCCACCAATTGATATAATACAAATGTAATGAGATCATTGCCAAATACAACCCTAATGTTGAGCATCATTCTACACGAGAAGTTTACCCCAAATACGCTATGCTTGAATGTAGTGGCTAACTCTAAATCTTTGCTTTGTTTTGTTTTGTCAATTGTTGCAATCTTGATCCCTTTAACTTGAGTTGGTACAAAGTTTGGTATTTGAGCCTTAACATTATAAACTTGTCAAATACTATTAAAGGAGTTAGTCAAGAAGTGCCTATCCTTAACCCCTAAGTGCCCAACTGACCATAGATGGTCAATTTGAAATTTTAGGCTCATTTTGGAATGATCAATTAAATTCCTTCGACCCATTTAAAATTTTATATGGGCACTTTTGAAGGTGAATTGTTGAAATGTTTTAGTTTTCACTGAAAAAAGGAAAATATTTGATTTTTAAGAGGTCTTCCAAGGCTTATATGTATCATAAGTGAAGAGTAAAGCTTGCTAATTATACTTTATTTCTTGACTTTGAACAAAGTTTGCCAATATTATTTTATTTGAGATCTAAAAAAATGTACTTATCCATTTGCTTTGAAAATGGTCCCAATGGAAAGAGTATAGTATTTTCATGATTTTCACCATTGAAAATTCAAACATGCAAGTGTTGATTTGGAGTTATTTGCAATTTCTACTTATAGATGAAAATTGTATTTCAACAATTGCAAGGTGGATTGTGTAATGAGTTTGATAGCTCTTCACTTGGACTTAAGGTTTTTGGAAGCGTATTTTAGTGTGCTAACACAATTTTTAGTCAGTCATGTCACCTCTAGTCCCCTAAAAATTTATATGCAAATTTTTGAAACATTGTGGAGAGGGAAAGCATACTAAAAATAAAAAATATACAGTTTTTTTATAATCTCACAACTCCTATGCAATTTTTCACTCAAAAATTGATATGCATATTAATGAGCAAGCTCTTTAAACATCTATATGGTTAGATTTTGAAAAAACAAACAATTTGCTTCATTAGGGAACACTACAAGCCAATGCTCCTTTTTCATAGTCAAAACACACTTGGAAAGGCTTAGGCATTTAGGGGTTAAATTTATTTATTTATATTTGGTGCCCATCCACCACACTTTCTTGCAAACCAGTTTATTGGATTGGAGACCATTGCCAAAAATATCTATTTTAATGAATGAATAATTAAAAAATTGATTCACATACACTTGAAAATATTACAATTTAGAATTCATATCGGGGTCATATGAGGTATGCAATTGAATAAACCAAAGCTTTGTCTTAAAGTAACAATAATTATAATTTTTTTTATTGCATGTTTATTTAAGCAAAATTGTTTCATCTTTGTTAAAATATAGAAAGCTCCATTTTTTCTTCTATGTCGTTTTGCAAGAGGATAATTTATGTGTGCAACTACTTTTAATTATGGTCCACATTTTTTTGTTAGGTATTCATATTTGAGGGTGGTGTTGGTTTTATTTTTGTGAGGAAAATGGAGTATATGTGTCTATTCATAGCATTTATATGTAGAATGAAAGGAAAATAAAATTTTCAACTTTTATTGACCAAGAGTTTTTGCACGTAGCTTTTTATGTAGGTTTAGATATTAATAACAATAACATTCAAAAATAGCAATTAAAAGCTTGTTGGCGATTGTTATTGTCTATTCTTCATCATTTGTATCTTTCAAAGGCCAAGATCATAGTGGCAAAAGCTTTTGAGTGTTACAAGCTAATGATTTTACAAAAATGATGTAAATGATTTTATAATGGTTGATGAACACATCTTAAATTGTTTATATTGGTTCTTATGCAATGATTTGTAAATTGAAATGAAAATTGAACACAATATTTCTGAAAATTTGTACATGTCTATTCAATGTATAATACTGATTCTTTGAAGATGCCAGCCAATAGATTAAACTTTTTTCAAACATTTGATAAGATTTTAGACCTGAGCAAGACTACGAGTTTCACTTCCCAAAAATTCATTTAAATATATATATATATATATATATATATATATATATATATATATATATATGTAATCAAATATTTCTTATAGAACTTAATACTAAATTTGACGAAGATATGATGTGGCCATTTCTTAGCCATGCCAGATAGGATATTATTTTTTCATTATTTTTCATTATTTTTTTATTGAAAAAATTCAAAATTTGTTTTTCTTAAAAAATAGTAGAGTTTTTTCAAATTCTCAAGTTTTTTTAATATCACTTTTCAAATTTTTTGAAATATTCATATATATTTTTTTCAAATTTTTCATTTAGAAATATGATTTCTAGCACACACAACAAAATAGTCTTCCAAAGGCCTAAAAAACATCTAATGATTAGGATTTTTAAAGTGACTTTAATACTAACCGTAGACCAATCAATGACCTCGCATAATGATGATTGGAATTTAGAGTTGACCCTCTTTGAAAACCTTTCATCCTTGTTCATGTTACTTTCAAACCCAAATCATCCCTTCTTATAGTGAATTAGTTGACATATTCAAGAAATCATTGAAGAATTGAGGTCTTGAAGAGGGGGTTGTAATGTGCCACATTCCACAGACAAAAGGTTGATGTAATAGATCCATTGGGGTCCACCAACTAAATTAGATCCAAAGAGGTTGTAACTTGTCACATTCTATAAACAAAAGATTGATGTAATAGATTCATTGGGGCCCATTTATTATTGGATCCACCGATTATATGAGATCCAAGGGATACATAATGTGTCACATTCCACAAACAAAAGGTTGATCATCACAAAGTTTAGAACTTGTAGTTTGTCAACAATTATCATGTGGTTATCGTTGTTTTATGGGTTCGCACGTTAATATACAATTTCGCTCATAATTATGATGCATTACTTTATAATTTATCGCATGGTTACAATGCATTACTTGCATTATTAATCAGAATATTAAATAATAATAAAATAAAATAAAAATTTTATTTCAAAATATTAAGAATTAAATAAATAATCTAATCAGATGTTGCATTGTCCCAACTATGTCAAATTTACAATATGGTGAATTTCCCAATCATTGATAAATAAAACTTTTTTTTATTTAAAAAATAAATAACTATTATTTTTAATCATATCATTAAACTATCAAGAATACATTTATGATTTGGAACCTTTAGCAAAATCTTTAGAGATAGTTTGAAATTGGCTAGGAATTACACTTTCACACCTCTTATTTGAACTTGACTATACCTTTGACTAGAGGCTTCAAATTTTAAAATGAAATTGTTTAGAGCTAAAAATTAACTTCATGGTCCATATTTTTTTCAGGCAAAGAAATTAAAATTTAATATGTGAATGAAATTTGAAATCCAACTAAAAACACAACTATGGTTCTTTTATAATCCAATTCAATTCCTACCTTGCTTCAAATTATAGCCCCATATTCTTTGAAGCGAAATCACAACATGATGAACCTCTCTATTGTACCATTTTTAAATATATTTTCAATCATGTATTGCCCTTGATTCACTATGTACATTTTTTACTTGTAAGAAATTGATATTTGGTTCAAAACATCCAAAATTTCACCATTGCTTATTTTTGTTTAGGTTGGTTTAGGCATAACATTAATTTCTTAATATTGTTGACAATTTTTTTAGATTTTTTAATCTGGAACCTTCTAGAAAGTGACAACATATTTGTGAATATTCAACAAGTAAATTTCATCACAACTGGGTGTTCATTTGGCAAAATTTTTGTTTGAAATTGGCAATAAAAATATTATTGACTTACAACATTTTTGAATGAAAATTTTCTTTCAAAAGAATCAAAATAAATGGACCATTTCTATTTCATTTTTGATTAGATGTAAAAGCAAACTCTTGTTGTAATACATATTATGCAATGGAAAGGAAAAAATGCCTCACGTGCATCAATGAAAATGATACATTAAAGAAATCACTATTATTTATTATTGCCTCCATCCCAAAATGATCTTCTTGTTTAATAAAATGTTGCGGATTAAGGTCAAAAATTGATTTAAAAAAATTTTGTTTCAAAATATAAATAAAGTACAATGCTTTCTTATTGTCTTTGAAATTTGAGCATGGGATTCATTATGAATTAGTAGTTGTGGAGCTTTGAAATGTGATTTTTTGGGGCCTTTTTAAGGAGCACCACTAGGCAATGAATTCTACAATTTCTACGCTCTTTGTTCTAACTTCATGCATGTCTTCCCACCACATGAGGTGTACTTCTTGCTTTGATGTGGCATACTCCCTTAAGTGCCATAGTGTGGCTTAAAATAACCACAACAAGAACTTGTAATTTATGGTACACATTTACAATGTCACTTTGCACATGCTCCAAAATAACATCTCCTAAAATAGCCTAAGGCAACGAACATGCACCCAATCATCACTATGTTGTTTGAATTTTAACTCTGAGGCACCAACTGGGGGAGTTCTACCCTATTGAACCATAATGGTGATACAAAAAGTATATGGTGACTAGTCTCTTGATTTTCTATTCTTGATTAAAAAAGAAAACATTTTTTCTCATCATTAGGGGAGGAATTTCTTTATAGTCACTCTGATTTATTTCGCGAGTTCTTCTTCCTTGTCACAATATGAAGATCATTTTTAGACAAAATAGTGAGGCCAACAAGAAGATCATTTTGGGATGGAGGTAGTATGATTTATATTTCTTATGATTTGAGCACGTAGGGATTAAAAAGTTTGATTATTGCTTATATTTTTCATTTTTCATTAGAAATAAAACTAAACTATCTCTATGAATTAATGATATAAGTATATTGAAGGATTACTACTTTTTCTTACAAATTATCAAAATTGATTTAACATCATTTGTTTGACCACATACAAGTGATAAATTGGAAATCTTTATTGCATTAACATAAGGACATCCCAAAGTGTTACTTCAAAAGCTCACACCATTTCAATCTCCAAAATTGATATGCACTTGTTTTTAATAAATGGTTTTAGAACGTCTACCAAAAAAGAAACCCAACTCTAATACTTGGGTTTAGGGCAATTAAATGATGCATTGATTGGTGCATCAAAAATAATCTCTTTAGAGTAAAACAAAAGATTTGTTTTTCCTACCTTATACCGTATACATGTGTTGGTGTCTATTGTAAGCAAAATTTGAAGCATGTCGAAAGTTTATTAACTTGATAGATCTAGTACATCCGAAAAACAAAGAAAGTGTTATTTGAAGGCTTTTTGTTCTATTTAGAATCTAAAATGCCCAAATTGAAAATTCCCCCAATCATTTGAAAATTTATTGAAAATTAAAAACTAACATTTTTTACACTTTGAATTTCCAAAATTAAAACCATTTTGACACACAAGTATTGAAACGAACCTACGAATACAATACTCGTGCAATACTCGTACTCGACTGAAATACACCCGTCCTGTCTCATTTATCCATTCATGATCCAGACTGCCACCTCAGCTCCCGCCACCTCAGCTCCCGCCGCCTCAAAGACCAATTGATACCCGCCGATGCACAAACTTTACCAACGGCCACGATTTGGCCCCTCCTCTTGCCCCTGTTCACACTACTCTCAGCCGCGCTTTCTTTCCCGTGGCATTAGGGTTTTGGGGTTTTGGCCGCGACGCGTCCGTAGCGTTCGTCCCCTGCAGCAGCCCTGCCTTGGCTGCCTGCCTTCCCGGCGGTTGGTGAAGGACGCGCCCTTTGAGGGCCAGCCCGCGCGCGCACGCGCAGAGTGGCTTGTTCTTCTGTTGTGAAATTGGTCGCCCTTCGACGCGACCCGACGCGACGCACCGATCGATGGGGGCGGCGGCGATGGAGGTGGAGCACGGCGTTCCTGCTGCAACAACAGCAGCAGCCTTGATGCCCGGCAACAGCAAGCGGATGGTCGCAAAGGCAGGGGCAGCAAGGGCAATAGGAGAAGCAGGAGGAGCAGCAGCCGTCGCTTCTGGGGTGCAGAGAGGTGCGTCGTGGCTGCCGAGCGCCGGCCCTCCCCCTCGGCGTGTGAATTTCCGGCCCGCGCTCATGGCTGCCCCACCAAGCTCGCAACAGCACGCCTCGTCGCCTTCGAGTCTTAAACCGCTGAATACGAATTTAGTCATGGCCGGCAAAGGCGTACACCACCCGCGCGCCGGCCCTAGCTCGGGCAGCGCCGTGGGGGGCTTTTCCCCTGCACACGAGCCTCTCTCCTGGACCCCGGCTTCTCGAATCGTACGTGATTGGATCCATCCCCGCGGCAATGTCGTTAGCATTTTCGTGGTTGTGAATTTTGTGGGTTGCGAGTTCTGGTGAGAATAGAGTTTTAAGCCGTTTTGAGTAGTGCGAATTTTGGGAGAATGAAATCTTGAAACGTTGTGGCTTGGTTGTGAATTTTGTGGGAATGGAGTTTTGAGTCGTTGTGAATTTTGGTGCGAATTCGTTTGGGGTTTGATTTGTTTGGTGTTTTGGTGTTTTTTCTTGGTTGTGTGCAGGGAGCGGGGTTGTCGAACTTGGGCAACACTTGCTTTTTGAATTCGGTGTTGCAGTGTTTGACGTACACTCCGCCGCTAGCTGGGTACCTTGACAGCGGGCAACATAAAACGACATGTGAGCTGCTAATCCTTTGCTTAGGATATATTGAGGTTTGGAAATACTTAAGGTTATGTGATGTTACTGTAGTTCCGAGTCGTGTGAGATCAATATGGAGTGGGTTTTGAAATACTTGAGGTTGTGTGGTGTTTCTGTAGTTGATGGTCGTGAAATTGTTAACGTCGAGATGAGGAGTGGGGTTGGGTTACTCTTTATGTATTGGATCAATTCTTGTGGGAAAGTTGTGGGGAAGGCGTGACGTTTGTAATCTGAACGGAGTTTGTTTTTCTGGTTCATTCTGCTTTGAAAGGTTTGGTATTGACTCTCAATCGCCGGATTTGCCTCAAAGGTCGTGCTGCAGGATTTTGTGCGATGTGCGCCTTGCAAGAGCACGTCCGCCAGGCTTTGGCCGCCTCTGGAGGGACGGTGTCGCCATCCAACCTCGTGAAGAACTTGCGATGCATCTCCAAGAGCTTCCGAATGTGGAGGCAGGAGGATGCTCATGAATACTTGCGGTGTCTCATTGAGGGGTTGCACAACTGCTGCCTGCCTCCCGGAGTCAAATCGAATTCCTCGATCTCGCAAGAACGATCTCTCATACACAAGATTTTCGGAGGTCGCTTGCGGAGTCAAGTAGGTGTTTATACCCTTTGCTTTACACTCAATCCTCTCTACTTTCACATTTTTGGAACTGTACATTTTGCATTTGCACGTTCCTTGTATGACCTGAGAATCTAACATGTTATCTTTACTTAAACCCTTCTCCAATTGCGCATTTTTGTAATTCTTCATTCCTTCTTTAGCCTGAGAATCATTCATGTTAATACACTCAAGCCTCTCGAATTGCACACTCTCGAGTGCCCGTTTCTTACATGTCCTGAGAATCTATCGTATTGCCTACACTTAAGCCCTCTCTAGTTGCTCATTCCTTGAAAATCCCGAGAATCTATCATGTTCTATGGTACGACTTCCATTTGTCAGATTGCGTTTTGAAGCCCGTAGGGTCCTCCGATGCAGAGCAACGAGAAGGTTGAATGTATTTCATATGTTTAGGCTTTGGGAGACCTTCATGCAAGTGGAGTTACAATGTTCATTTCACTGGGTGACGTTTTTTCATGGGAACTGTCGATTTGACCAATCCAGCGGGTTCATTGCAGGTCAAATGTACTGTGTGCTCGACCTGCTCAAACACGTACGATCCTTTGCTTGATTTAAGCTTGGAGATTGTGCGAGCGGATTCTCTCACTAAAGCCTTGAACCGCTTTACTGCTGTGGAAGCCTTGGAAGGTGATAACAAGTACCATTGCGGCCATTGCCGCAAGAAAGTTCGAGCCTTGAAGCAGTTCACCATTGATAAGTCGCCCAATATTCTCACTATTCAGTTCAAGCGATTTAGTGGGACTGGCAGTTCCGGTGGGAAGATTGACAAGAAGATTGAATTTGGGCGCACCTTGGACATGAAACCGTACATCAGCAACCCACAGGTGTGTTTTACATTTGGTTTACGTTTGTGTTATATGATAGAGGATACACTTCGTGTCACCATAAGCATTAGATCACATATTGGAGTGTAATTTTGAGAGATCATTCTATAGCTCTGGAGAGATAACTTCCAGTAGAAGAGCCAGGTCTTTAGATCAAATTGTATATCTCTTTCTGAAATTCTCCCGCAATTTCAAAGGGGGACTTTGTAGACCACTGTAAGTGACAGTAGACAATCCCAGTGCTAAACAAAATAAAGTGTCCATAGACATTTAGCCAAGTCATGCTTACAGCACTTGCTAATTGAAGTCAACCCTTTGTATGAACAGATGAGTTGCTGTTGTTAATGGGAGTCAGCATTGCAGACTGGCTAATAGCTTCAGTATCCTGTCCTTTTAACATTTTAAGCTTGTGGTGTGGTGCAGGTTACTGATGCGAAGTACTCTCTCTATGCGGTTCTGGTGCATGCGGGTTGGTCCACACATTCGGGTCATTATTACTGCTTCGTGCGAACCAAGGGTGACATGTGGCATGCGTTGGATGACAGTCGGGTACTTTTTTCTGAAGACTGGTGTTTAGAGAAAACTCGTTCATAGCGTTTCACCATTGCTGAATGTTTACCAATCATGGACAGCTTTGGTCACGATTCTAAGCTCGAAAAGAATTTCAATACAATTTGTTGGGTTTTTCAGGTGAAGCAAGTGAGTGAGAAATCCGTACTGGATCAGAAAGCGTACATTCTCTTTTACATCAAAGATTCGGTGACTCAATCATCTGCCGGGACGGAGCAATTGTTACGCAATTCTCTACCGGCATATAAGAAGCTTTTATCAGATGGCGCTGGTGAGACTGCAGATGACTCTTCAAGCGCTGATGATCTCGACCACAATGGCCGTCGAGTCACAAATGCGCAGACGTCACAAAGTGCAGTGACTGCAGCCAAATCAAACAATAGCCTGCCTGTGAGACCTGCGGGTAATTCTCAGGTAGTAAGCTACGAATGCATAGAATCGTAAAAGTGACATCCACTGTCCACGTGTTGTTTACCGGTTCCTTCTTATGTTAAGAAATCAGTTTGGTTGTACTCCACTGACAACTTCAATACTTCTTTTCCTGTTATCAGAGCTCTTCAAGAAACGACACGGTTGATACACTGGGTGCTGCAAGCAATCTGACTGGAGAAACTGATGCCGCAGTACATGCTACGAACGGTGTGTCGGTGGGTGTAAAATTGAAGGTCGAGAACGGTGAATGCAAGTCTTTGGCCAATGGGGCAATTGTTGAAAATGGAATTAAATCCAAAGTTGAAAAGGTTTTGCCAGGTGTCACAGAGATTTCAGAGACTGGTACCACAAGTATGAGATCTGATTTATCTTCTGAGAGTCCAGCAGCCTCAACTGCCGCTACTGTGAAGGCAGATGCAGGCAAGAAATTGAATTCAAATGTGGAAGAGGAGTGCAGTACCAGTGGTGAAGATGACGACGAAGACGACACAGACTGGGACGAGTATCATAAGCATTTTAGCAATACACCTCAAAGCTACATGCGTCTCTTGTATGTTATGCCGCATACCCGGCGGTACTTTATGGCTAGGTCTCATCTTAAACAAAGAGAGCGGAAACGATCTGCTTGTAGGAAAGGTCAGTGTCAGGTTGAGAATGAAGAGACGACGAATGGTGTTGGGTCTCAGTGTGGAAAGACCTTGAAGAGGCTTTGCTGTGCTGGGGAAGGTTACTCAGGGTTGGCTAAAAAGCAAAAATGCAGTAATGGGCAGGAGGAGTCTTGCAACGGTGATGGTCCTGTATCTGAACACATCATCGTGTTGAGGGAGAGATTGCAGTCGAATGGAACTTGTCAAGCTGGAGAGTTGGTTTTGAGTGCCACAGATGGTGCGGTGCAGAATGGGGATTGTGGTTTGGTTGGGTCAGTTGGGCATACAGAGAATGGGGCTTATGCAAATGGTAGTAGTAATGGAGCAGTGAATGGTTTTGCTGATGTGCTCAAGCAACCAGAAAGTAGTCATGGTTTGAGGGTCGCAGAAAAAGATGTGGACCTGCACAGGTGTTCGAAGGCTGCTGTAATTACACCAAAGAATTCATCTCATTTGCAGGCAAATGGATTGTATAACTTTGAAGGTAATTTTTGAGTAATTACAACCCACTGTAGTACTATATTACATGTTATCTGCACTAAGATATTACGATTTCATTGCGATATATAATCCGATTGCGTTCTATTATAGATAGGGAGTCGCTCAATTTTTATCATCTTCTAATGTCATGTCTAGTTCAGGTTGAACGTGTTCTCAATTGTGGTTCAAATTGCTTGTGCAGTTCCTCGATGGGATGAGGTGGAGGCGAATGGGAACGGGTCTATTAAGGACGTTGATAGACTCTTGCGCACTCACAAGACTGTGGTACCTGAACGGGATTCATGGTGTGTCTCCATGCTTTGTTGCTCGTTTCATTTTTGTGTTAAACAAGTGAGCAAATGGCCAAACGTGGGCGCTTCCATATCTGTAGGAGTGGGAATAAATCATTTAGGAAGCTTCAAGGGAGGTAACAAAATGAACCTATAGAAAGATGAAATCAAATCCTACATTCTTTTCGACAGAAATATGTCGGCTTCTTGACTATCAGCTTCCAAATTCAATTTTCTATTTTTGGCTTGCGCACCTGGAGGTTAATAGATAACATATATCTGGTTATGAGGGGTGCAGAAATGGTTTTGCCTTTGTCGGTGGTAGGACTTGGAGCATGTGTATGCTTGGATTTTTATTTTCAGTTATGTTGAGCTTTTAAGTGCGCTGTTGTTTTGCAGGGACGAGGAATACGATCGAGGCAAATTGAAGAAGGTGCGCAACAAAGAAAAGATAACAGGCTTTGAGGTCAATCCATTCCAAGCTATTGCTAACAGCTCTAAACAGCGGCTTCAGGCTGAAGTCAGGAGTCACAATGTCAATGACTGATGATGCGGAGACCTATGATTATCAACTGTACGACGATTCTTTGGTTGCGAGGTTCTGTGGCTTTTTAGTATAGGTAATTGGAATGATTTTTCTTGTTGCAGAATTGCTTTCAGAATGAGGAAGTAATCAAAATCGGTTTAGGGTTTAGGATCTGTGGTTCCGTGACCGGACTAGTTCAACAAGATTCATCCAGCCCCTACACAGCGTTCGACGCCGTCTCCTTTGGAAGTGATTGCCAAGTCACGTGAGGAACTTAGGAATTGTGAATCTGGTGGTTGTTGCCGCCTGTGCGTTGTTTGCTGATAGGATTAAGTATAAATATCCATGTGAGTGTTATGGGACTTCCTCACAAGACAATCCAACCGGTGGACAACTAACCTTTAAATAAAGTCTAACAAAGCTTGCCTGATTTCATTTAAACTTGTGAATAGAGGCTGCCGATGCTATCAATGTTACTTTGAGATAATGTGGAAATACTTTTGTCGTGTATTAGTTTGTCTATTCCGAACTGGCTAACCATTTTGAAGATGAAATCATAGGCCTCCTCTAAGTTGCAATTTCCCTCCTATTTTTTGTGACAATTTGAAAATTACTGTTCATTTCACTCTGAAATTTCAAACGCCTAGAAGAACCCTGGAACTATGCGGACGCCATAATCAAATGAAATTGAAAGCTATCTTCCATCCAATTTTTTCTGCTTATTTCTTATGGTGGGTTATGAAGAGCATGCAATTGAGTTTGTAGTCCTGCAAGTGATTGTTTTCATTTAACCCTTGAAGGACGCTGTGGACGTTTTTTGTCCGATGGATGACAAAATTTTCATCTGCAGAATGTAAGAAGCCCGTTTTTCATCCATTTTATTTTTAAATGTGATAGTAGAGTTGTGCTGCATCATATAAGGCAGAAAATAGCGTCATTGACTTCTTTCATATTTTTAGGTAGCTTATTGAGTTCACAGATTCATGTACACGGTGTTGGTTCCTTGCTGCCCTCCTTGCAAATTGTCATGAGGGCAGTATGGAATGATCACTTATACAACTCATAAACAATGCTTTTCCTTGCAGTCAGCCCTGGCACTACCTACTGTTCACAGCCCGCTTTTGTCCACGGTGACCCACCCGTCGTTCAAGGGTTAAATGAGAAGTTAGTAGGAAAGGTGAATCACAAAATATGTTATATTAGTGTTTGGGGGGAAGCTGTTGCTCCTTGTCCTAGATCTGAAATTTCTCCAAAAAATTGATCTTTATTGAGTTTGAGCCCAACTAATGAAATGAAGGTCACTCTAATTTGAACTTTCAACTCCAATTTGAACTTTGGGTGCATTTCTAATGTCTATTGAATAATTTATTACAATTTGGACTTTGGATGCATTTCTAATGTCTATTGATTGAATGTTTTATTACAATTTGAACTTTGGATGTATTTTGAATGTCTATTGAATTTTTATTATAGAATGCCATAGAAATTATGTTTACACTATGATATTCTTTACTATGAATTACACATATGGTGAAAATTTTCAGATTTAGTGAGATAATTTTATATTTGATATGATTTATCTTCACTTTTACTTCAAAAATTCTAATAAAAATCAATTTTCCAAAAACAAAATCTACATTTCATATGAAGTAAAGAAGACATGTAACTTGGTCTTTGAAAAAATATTTTTTTCTTTTTTTTTCACATGTAGTTGCTAAATGGAAGTATACAAAGTGTGGAATTTGTCTTCCAAATCTAAGGTCATAGGCCAAGCATTTCAATTTGAATTATGAATTTATAGATACCTACAAGGAAGAATTTCCAAAGTACATGTTGAAAATGCATTCATACAACCCTCTCAAAATAAGTTAGATGAAAAATTGTATATTCTAGCTAAGAAGACTCTTATGAGCCATTAGCTACTTTTGGTTCTCATTCATAATACCAAAAGAAATTTGCATCCAAAAATTAGATGACTCATTGACATTCCTTTGGTCATTACACATATGAAACTTGATTGAATTGACTAATTTTTTTTTATGATAGACCACCAAATCAAAGATTTTTGCATATTTATTTTGGTCAATTAAACACTAGTAGAAAATTGTGTTATAGTGAACAAAAATGTCACCTAGATTTTGATCACTGTAATACAGTTTTCTTCTAGTGTCAAATGTCTTTTTGTCAACTCAGGAAATTTGGTGTTTTGGACCTTGTATATGGCAATTTGACTTTTGGTAGATGTACAAATCTAGGGGGAAAAAGGTTCATTTGGTTTGTTTTTGAATTTTTTTTGTCTTCAATCGTGAGTGGTATACATGGTGATCACGTGGACCAAAATATTTATTATTATTTTAATTATTTTAATAATTACACATTCTTTTACAATCAAACAACCTTCCGGAGGATCTAAATTTCTTGTAGTGTATGAGTCAACAATGCTAGCAAGCGAGCCTAGAGCATCGAGCTTGTGAGCTTTGAGCATGGAGCCTATGAGCCTAGAGCCCCAAATATGAACTATATTTTAGATTGTAGATTTTTTTATAGATTTATTATTAATTATTTATAAAAATAGAAATACTTACTATTTATAGTAAAATTTGAGGACTGTGATTTCCATTGTAGCCCTATGACCGTGTGGTATTTTTTGGGGCTTGTAATTATTATTCTCTTTAGAAGAATTTCATGAAAGTTCTATACAATTACGTAAACACTTCATTTGGCCCACTATATTTTAAATATGTAATCAATTAGAGAAATTCAGTACAAAGCAATAAAATACCTACAATACAAGGCTCACAAAATAAAGATTGGAAAATAACAAGCCTCCACTACAACTATACTAGACCTCTCTATTTAGTTGTCATTTACCTCAAAATATGGACAAAGAGCAATGGCATAATTAGTAGCCTCACAATATTTGAATGACCATCAAATTGCAATCTTATTGACCTCTTGTAGATACACTCCAACCTAATGGAGTGATTCCCCCCCAAAAATTACAAAATAAAGTGAAAGTCATCAAAAAATCCACTAAAAAAAATTTTAAAAATGGTTATAGGATTTTAATTATTAATTACTAGTTATTAGTGTGAGTTTTTTTGATATAGAGTCTACTTCTAAAAGTAGGCAATAAGGATAAATAGACCTTGTTTTCTATATCCTTGAAAGTTGACAAGATCAAATACCTCTAACAAACTCTTCATTAACTCATAATAGTCTTTGGACCAATATTCTTGTTATATTCAATTTCAAAGTAAAAGGTTCCATTAATACTTTGTCCCTTTACTTCAATGATTGAATTGACAAAGGTAAATATATAATGAAAGCAAATACTTGGTCCACTACATATGATCAAAAGCTTTGCATGTCTAATTCTTTATAAGCATTATGATGCTCATATACTACCACTAATTTTCGTCTATGCTTATTCCAAGAAATTTATGATCCTAGCTCGAATGAGGAGAAGCTTCAATTCATTGAAGTTGTAACTAGGTGCATGAATGAACTTGTCCTCAAAAACGTCCATTTTGCAAAAATACCTAACAAGGTAGTACAAATGCTTACAGTTCACATATTGTTGACGTCCTCCTATGGCAAAGACAACCATGTTTACAAAGTTTGGGTATGTACAAGCTAGAAACATGCCCATCATAATTTGGTAGATGTTGGAGTTTGGCATCGATCCAGTCTCCAGAGATACTATGGTACCGAGGCTTAGAAAAGGAAGCAAGGTGATGCCCAAGATCATCCCTTTGATATTCCAAACACTCTCCCACTTATTTTATTGTTCAATTGTAGGTATGTTTGCAAACTGACGGATGGTTTTGTTATTCCTCACAATTGAATACACATCTGGGTTGGGAGGTGGCGATTGATCATACAAAATTGTCTCGAATATCTTTGATAATGTGAAGAGATGGTGTGGAGACATTGCAAGTTGTTCTTGTAACAAAAGCTAGCATGTTGTAGCATCAACGTCTCTTCCCTATTTAGATTCGTCCCTATCAAAACAAGCCACACCTCTGGAATTTCTAGCCAATTGATGACCCATTTTCGCTTTGTTCCTTTGACACATTGCTCAATATCATCCCAACAGAAACAAAAGTCAAACACCACTTCCTCACGGGTACCATAGTCTTCTTTTCTCCAGCAATAAGTTGGAGTAGGTCTTCCCTTTGGTCCCTTTGAGATTTTGGTTGTGCACTTCATATTTGATCCACGTTGTTGAGCTTGACATCTACTATTGGATTTGTGATTGATCCTTACTATATGCCACTTTGATGTATCAAAATCACCCTCCAAGGCCGTTGTCACGTGAAGCCCTTTTGCATTTGTTTGCTTTAGGATTTCCGCGCTTTTGGAAGACTCTCCTTCTACCCTTGTGGATCACATCCGAACTCGACATTGGGAGAAGTTCACTTTGTTTGGATGATGTGGGTCTCCTTCTGAGCCGATAGAAAGATCCAATTTTCTCTTTGTACTTCCAAAGACCTCCTCCCCTTCTAAGTGAGGAATATGAGTCCCAATATCCTTAGCCCGAGGTAAGGTATTTAGTGCCTTTGCAATCTTCTTGGAATCTCCACTATGCCTTGTGCCCACAACTTCAACTCCTCCTTTGATGGACCAAATCTAGAAGCATGGCCCTTCAAATATGCTCGATAGTTTGTCATTTGCATCCATGCGCAAATACTGTCGTCGCAAGTGGCATCAAACAAATTGTTCCCCCAATTTCTGGACATCTACAACCACTTGTTGTGAATGGTTTAGGACAAGTTGCAAGACGGCATGTCTGCCATCTCTTCCAAACTCAAATCCTGTAAAACAATTTGATATTCCCATTTCAATATACAAATACAAACAAAAATCTATGTCTATGGCACTAGAGCCATTGTCCTTTTATTCACCTGAGTGGTTTCTAGTCTTGGGAGCAACACTTGGTCTGCATTGGTCATATAAAGCCTTGGTAGTAAACCTCCATGTAAGTCCTCGGTGGTGGATCTAAAATAAAGTCTTAGAGATAGGACATCTTATTTTTTGATGTGTGTGGTACTTTGTTTTTAACTCATGATAAGGACACTTACAGAAAGACCAATCAGTTGGTATACAAGAACTTAAACACCCTCAAAGCCAAGTTTCTCAAGAGACTGTAGGACCTTGAAGAAGAGTCTCTCAAGAGACTCTGTCTCTAAATCGGGATTTGAATATTGATTGTGGATGACCTTTAGACATATGGGTGGCAACTAATTGGGTAGTGAATGGAACTCAAGGACCAAAGATGCAAAGTTTTCTATTTGTGATTACTAAAGTGACTGAAACTATGGGTGCGTACTCTATATATCATCATTTCACTCATCTAGATTATATGAAGAGCTTGAGATTTCCTCAAAATAGCTTTGTAACTTGCAGCCTAAATGAGAGATTCGGTCACTAACCTTATTGGAATGCAAAGGGCTCCGTCCACTAGGACCTTCTAACACCGTTTTCAATGAGCCATAACTCTCTACATGATCCTCAAAGCTTATGTCACACTCCACCTGCAACTCTTGACTCTGTAGCCTATATTGTTCACAGACTCTTTCCAAACCAAGTGTTGGTGAATTAGGAGACTCAACCTGCTCCTCAACTGTTTGAAAATCCCCCCTTTCATGCAATGACTCACCAGGCAAAGCAGGATCACCGAATAGTGATGATAATTCCACTCCATGGCTATCATCTATAGTATCACATTCTTCTACAAGGTGAACTTGGTTGGAGACAATGTAGGCAACATCACATCTGCGAGAGGAAGGGTTGTTGCTTACGCAAGAACAAAGATGGTCAAGCGAGTAATCCTCGGATTCAATGTCGCTTGGTATGCCATATCTTGGAGTACTTTGTTCTAAAGGAAGCTCATCGCCGGTGCAAGTGCTAACTCACAGAGCTGAGGACTAGTTTTTGGAGGTTTCATTTGACTAATGAAAGCTTTTTGGAGAAGCTACATCGTGGGAATTGTCTTCTTGATGAAGAACGTGATGTTCCTGACAGTATAATTCATTGATGTATTCATCCAACATGAGTTCAATCCCACAACTTACGTGAATGGTTGAAAGTTTGGCCCATGTGCAGCAACACCGAGCCATGGCTGCCTTCCTTAGCTCATTTGGTGACTGGTCGTCATACAAAGTGAAGGAGGCTTGCACACAATAACAATCATGTTGAGTGCATGTTGGCCATGAAAAGTTAAAAGAGTAGTCAAACAGTGGTAGATCGATCACTCAAGGTGAAGGATCCCTTAACCTCTAGGAACCTAATCTCATGACCACTGTTACTAGTAGCAACTCATCTCTTCCAATATACTTGACTGGCATTCAATAAGCAAATTGGGTGTAGGTACGACATGGATAAATGTCAATGGCCACACATCTTTGAATGGAATTTGGGGTTGCTTTCTATCCCTTCAAATGTGGTGTACAACCTGCCATTTTGAATGATTGTATAAAACTTCATACATAGTGATAACTTTTTGACAAACAAGCAAATTGAATGATTTGTCTCTTGTTGAGATCTCTTCACAACTTTGCACATCTCTAAATTAAGCATCACACTCCTACATATTCTAAATGTTTAAAGTGATGGGACAAGTATGTTCTTCTATATCTTTGTGCTAATAAACAATGGCAATGGAGCCTGAAAAACCAAAGGTACATAAGGAATGACGCCATCGTTTTTATATACGACATATCAACTTGTAATCGGAGGATTAACAAGTCACCCTGATAAAATGTAATTAGCAAGATGATATTGATATCACCTTCCCATTTTTGTGCACAATGGCTGGTAAGACCTCGCAGCATGAGCCCCATATCTAATAGTTGAGTGCAACGATGCCTAACCTCCATCTCCATCAAATTTAGAAGCTACAAGTCATTTCACCCAACAGTGATCAAAATCAATAAATATGGGGCCATAACCCTAATTTGGTAGAAGGCCATTCTAACAAAAGTCATTGCAAACTTGACCTAGGGAAGGTCCTGGAGCTAATAGAGAAACTACCCCTCGTAAAGCGGTATTCTAGAAAACCTAGCCAAATGCCAACTAGTAGAATTTATGTTAGAAATTGCCTTAAATGGCATTAGGGTGATTGCAAGAAACCCTTCATGTTTTTGGCTCAAAAACTTGATTTTTGGCCGTAGGACTAACAATACTATGGACTACTATCAATGCCACATGTTAGATTGCGCCTACGAATCTCAACCGTCAATTTTGTGCGCCTCTAGATCTTAACCGTTGATTCCGTACTACACAGTACTATAGAAGCTACTAGAAGCAGAAAATAGTAGAAAAGGGGTCTATGGACCTTTTCATTTTTAGTAATTCAAAAAAAATTCGAAAAATTCCTGAGGAAGAAGTCATCTTTGTAGACAAGCCTACTCTCACATTGCACCAAAAAATTTCTTCAAAGAAAATTTTCTCCTGCCTGAAAAATGTGGGCAAACAATAGTCACTTTGGCCCCATGTAAACACCTCATGCAAAGGGGTTTTGCAAAAAAAATCTTCATCTCTCATTGGAATGCAAGTACACCTCCGGCTTCTCTAATTTGTGGCTTCCAATTTGCATTTTGGGGTACAACTTTGACTCAAAACCACCCAAAATGGCCAAGGTAGACACCCAATGGGGGGTACTTGAAAAATAGTAAATTAATTATATATATATAAAGAATGTGTGAAACTTTTATGTGTACCTTCATTCCAAATTTCAAGACAAACAAACTTACCATGCAAAACAGCAAAAGTTATGACCCAAAACCCACATGTCTGAGGGCAAGGGGACAAAAAATAGGACAAGTATTTCTTGCAATCACCTATTACAATTAACATAGTTTACCACGACTAGGTTTTGGGGAGAGGGGTAATTTTTGCTAGTAAATGAAAATTCAAAAACCTTGGGATGGGTTCTAACCTTGGTTGCTAGAGAGGAGTGGTCTTGAATAGACTCCTTGAAATGCAGCCATGGTGTCATGTAAGGACTGGCCAGACTGATGATGAAATGATTGACATTGAAAAGCTCCCGAACCTATCTATAGGGGATCTCTATTTCTAAGCTTGTTTCACTTCCTACCTTCTCAAAGGTTACCTACCTCCACAATCAATATAAAATACGCTATTAGCATCATGCATCATTCCCCAAGTATATAATTTACCTCAAAAGAAGACATCATGTTTTTAAGAAGTCTTGGAATTTAAGGTAGAGGACACTAAAACTAGTGTGACTTGATCCCAATTCCTCTATTGATTCCTATTATCATCACCAACTCATCTCTTCCATGGCACTTGGTTGGCCTTCAATTAGCAAGTTACGAGTAAGAAAGCATGACGGTCATGTATTTATGACCATTGATCTTTGAATGGATGGAAATGGGGTTGTCTACTATCGGTTCGAAGTGGTCTACAACCTCCCATTTTGATCTATTTCGTACATTTAGTGATAAAACAATTTAATCTGAAGAGAGTTTGGCTCTTTTACGCAAAGTGATATCTCTACAATAGTGAGCTCAAAGAGATCTCCAAATGGAAGCACAATCCTAAGTTTTTGTTATAATGTGAAAATAGTATTCTCTATCCTATTCTAAGATGAGCTTGCTTTCACAAAAATTACTATGCATCATACGAATACTCACTTTTGTTGGAGGAATGTATGGCACAATTCGGTCAAACCGATCCTTGATCATGAGTTCAAGTCGGTGGAGAAGGCCATAAGGTGACACACACAACACTACAACAATGCTCCAGATAACAACATGAAGAGAAGCCAAATAATTTAGGAATTGCCTAGGCTGGTGACCCAAAGGACAAGCAGGAACCGAGATTCCCAAGATGCGACCCAACAAGTCAAAGGCTTCTTCAAAGGTAAGATCTCCGAAGAGTTCCTGCATGCTATGCTCAAGCTTTTCAATTTCATACGGTCTAGCATCTTGAGTTCTTAGCCGATATGCTACGACATAAATTATGCTCAGTTTCACATAGAAGTCCACTGGAAGCGACGGGTCATCAAAGAAGTGTCGAAGCTCTGAGGCCGTCTGAGTGGTTGCAAACGAGGCCACGATTGCGCCCACAATCACATTGGGAAGGAGCTGGTGCTCTACTAGAGTCCGAAACATTGATGAATGAAATGTTCCAAGTGCCACATGGCCACTGAACACCAAGGTTGTCCTTCCAAATTGTTGCCGTGTCTCGGTTAAAAAGGTTAGCTTCTCTTCTAGAGAAAATTTGTCTACATTCATTTTGCATACTGCTCAAAGTTGGATTCTGCCACAACATGCTAGCATTAGCTCATGGAAACACTAGTGTATTGACCTCTGTATATGGCTAATTGTTAAATCCATTACGGAAAAGTCTCCATTGGGTCTGTTCTGGGACTCCGAGGAGTCTGCATTGGTTCTCTGAGGCATCTTGAACTTAGTAGAAGCAAATGGAGGCGGAATTAGTCTAAACAAAAACTACCCAAAAAATTAACTTTCACAGAAAGTTTACAATATACTTCGTTCCATTGGATTGGGAGTTGAATAGAAAAATATATGACTATTTTTGTGACAAGTGGTCTTATTCAATAATAACATTTTGATTCTTTCAGACATGTCAAATTCATCTTTCTAATACAAATTATCATTGCATTATCATTCAAAAGTTTTTAAAAATGGGAAAAACAATTTTGACAAGCTACCTTGCCCATTGCTTGCATATTTTGGCTATAATTGAAGAAACAGTGAAGAACTATAACCCCTAAAGGATTAAGGAACCCACTTTGGTTTTTTTGAGAACTTGGGCAAGCTCAATTGACTTCACAATTTTGAATTTTTGCATGAAATTTTTAGGATGGATGTTAATCATACTAGTCTATGTGTGAAGCTTTGTTGCATGTCATTCCAATAAATAATGCAAAAGTTAAAAAGTTTTCTTTTATTTCATTGTCATACAAGGCAACTAAAAATATATTATAAAGAAGAATTAATTAATTTTATTGAATTTTATAGATCCATGCTTACTCAAAAACACTTGAAACATTCAATTCCAAATAATGAAGTGAAAGTCATAAGTAGGTCTAGTTTGTGGGCAATGAAGGTCAATGAAGGTAGAGAAATATATAAAAGGTTGTTTTTTGAACTCAATTTTGAAATTTTTCAAATTAAAAAAAAGCATAGGTAATACAAAATGTTTACCAAAACATTCTCACCATTGGGATTAACAATTCTCAATTTCTTGTAAAATTTATTAACAATTTCGTGTTTTTTTCATTCAATACCACCTTCCACTTTATAAATTTTTTTAAGATGAATATGAAATTTTTTTGGTAATTTTTTTTCCATATGTTCTCAAACCATTTTCCAATATATATTTGACTAAAATGCACAAGTTATGGAATCACATATGTGTATTTTTATACAAATATTGAAAGACAAAACTTCACTTTTTAGAAGGATTAGAAAAGCCTACATTTTGAAGTTTAGGCACATTGAACTTGCAATCCGTGGAGATATTTACTCTAAAATTTTGGGAGGTTGTACTTGAAGTTAACTAAAGGATCCTACAATTGGATTCATTAAAAAATAAATTCAGATGAAGATTTTAGCCTCGTTTTAGAGACAAGTAATTTGAAGTAGTTTTGAACCCCTAAACATCAAAGAACTTTAGGGAATAAACTTTTAGGTTCATTTTCATATATAACATGATCCTAACTCAAAAACCAGTAAACGAAAAAATATACACCAAATTAATGTCAAGCATGAGAAAAAAAATGCTGGACAATAATCACCTGCATGAAAAGAATTACATTTTGATAACGTACCTGACTTCTTTGATGTAGTCACGAATGACCACAGGAACTTCGCTCCTGTGCTTGTGAAAGTCGCGATATTTCCAAGGTGCCGGATGAGGTCAGCCCGCAAGCAGAAGAGAATCTCATCAGTGGTTAGCTTTGGGTATCACTTTTTAGACACACCGATTAGGTGATTTTTGTTTAAAACCTCCAAAATTTGTCGAATTTATTCATTTTCATCAATTACAAAAGACCCTATAATGAAAAAGAAATTCTTGCACCTCAATTGGATCAAAATATATATTTCTTTAGAGTTTTGTTTTTGAAAATTAAAATTTTTTAGATATATTGATATAGGTGAGAAAAAACACTCAATCTTGAAATTCGTAGGCATCATAGTGCACAAGTTATTAAATTTTTATTGATAAAATTAATTATTTTATGTATGGGACCACTAATGATAAGTCATGGCCAAAAATAGTATTAAAATAAAATTATTTGATATTCCAAATGCTTGTTATTGAGGATTCTAGGTGCTTAGGACAAAACTTACTTTTTCAACTAAAAAATTTATTAAAAGTCCTTAAAATTCTTTGATTGTGATGAATATTTTTTCCTTGATACACTAGCAATATAGGTAGTTAAAACCAGATTTTGTGAAATCATATTTTATTATATTTAAAAGGTGAAGTCATTTGACACACTGGAATGAATTGACATTGCAGTTGAGACAACTTTTTTGAGTACCGTCCCATGGAAAGCTAACCATTGCCCAAATAATGTTTTTTTTGGTTACTTTTTGATGCATAATCAAATATGCATTATCGAAACTTTCTAGAAATATTCTTTAATTTTCAAAATTTCATATTATGATATATTTATATGGCATTCTACAATTGTAATATGATAAGAATTTATTTTAGTAAGCTTGGTAGGTTATGTGATTTTTGGCCATTTTTTGTAATGCAATAGAGAGAGATGATCATGGAATGGGTTGATTGTGAAACCTCTTTATCCATGTCACTCATACAATAGAACCTATCATGACCAAAGTAATGCTCTTTAAAGTAATAATTTCTTAGAAGTAATATTGATTGCCTGGTCCTACCTTGGGTTGATACAAAGGACTCTAAACATCATTAATGCAATGATCCTTTGGTGATTGCAAGAAAGACTAGTACTATTTTGCGTCACACTCGGAATGATGGAATTGTTATGTGCTATAACTTTTGAAGTATGAACCCAATTAACCTGAAATTTTATTGGAGATGGCTAACTTGATAGTTATTAGATCCTTTATTTTTCAAAATTAAAAAAAATCAATTTATAATTAAATTTGAATTTATCTAATTTGTCACACATTGTGGTTTAGGATTTTTTAGTATTGGGGAGTACCCAAAATAATTATATAGAGACAAAATTTTTGTGGTCTATTCCCACACTAGGTAAGCATGTGCCTACTAAAGATCACTTAAAAAAACATTATTTTATGTACTCTACATTCATGCAAATAAGGCTCCCTTGCGCGCACAATTCTAAACATTGGAAATGGTTTCAAGATCATTTTCTTGGTGAAATCTTTTCACCAAAAAGTCTTCCCAACTGGCCAATTTTTAGTTTCTTTGAAGGGTGATTGCAAGAAACACTTGTCCTATTTTGCATCACACATTGCATATTGATATGATTTTTGGCCATAACTTTTGTGTTTTGACTCCAAATGACTTAAGATTTATAGGAAAGGTACTCATGACTATTTTAGACCTTGTCTAATTTTTTCTTAATTTTCAAAAATAATATACTATCCACAAATAGAACCCGATTCAATGTCACACTTGCCAATTTGGAGGTTTTTAGTACTATTTAGAACCCAAATAAACGAATTTTGAGCTGAAATTTTGAGGAGATGGTCTTCTAGTAGTCTTATAGCTAGTGGACGAAGGAATTTTAAAAATAAGTAATTTTATGTGGTGTGGAAGTCTACAAAGTGAGCTTCTTTTTTCTTGCATTTGGGTGAGTGCAAGAACGACTAGTACTATTTTGCGTCACACTTTGAATGATGGAGTTGTTATGTGCTATAACTTTTGAAGTATGAACCCAATTAATTTGAAATTTTTATTGGAGATGGATAACTTGATATCAATTAGATCCTTTATTTTTCAGAAATTTAAAAAAATCAATTTATAATTAAATTTGAATTTAGCTAATTTGTCACACTTTGTAGTTTAGGGTTTTTTAGTATTGGGGAGTACCCAAAATTAATGATATAGAGATGAAATTCTTGTGGTCTATTCCCAAACTAGTCAAGCATGAGCCTACCAAAGATCACTTAAAAGAACATTATTTTATGTCCTCTACGTTCATGCAAACAGGGCTCCCTTACGTGTGCAGTTCTGAACATTGAAAATGATTTCAAGATCATTCTCTTGGTGAAATATTTTCACCATGAACGGCATGAAGTCTTTGCAAATGTTCAATTTTTAGTTTCTTTGAAAATTGTTTTTCTTATTTTTTACAAATTAAAATGTGAAAGTACCTATTTTCATGAGATTTTGCACTTTTCTAGTTCTCCTACTTAGAGAATTTCTCCATGCTTTTCCTTCCTAGGGTACCTTCTTTTTAAAGGTTTATACATTAAAAACATTTTTTACATTTTTTAAAAATTGTTTTTCTAATTATATAGTACTCCTGAAAAAATCATGAAATGCTACAAAAACTGAACGGTCTTTCTTGCAATGACCCATTTTGAAACATATAAAATATTATTTTGGTGGTTCTTTTGTTGAATGGCCATCTTCATAGAGTTGTCACAAATGGCCAATTTTTAGTTTGTGTATTTTTTAATTTTTACTATTTTTCCCTAATTAAAACATCAAGGTATGTATTTTCTTAAGATTTGGCACTTTTCTAGTTCTCCTATTTAGAGAATTTCTCTATGCAATTCCTTCCATGGGTACCTTCATCTTAAAGGTATATACACTATTCATATTTTTTAAATTTAAAAAAAATTAGTTTTCTAATTTTAAAGTACTTCTGAAAAAAATCATGAGTACTATTGGAAACGCAACAAATAGGACAAGTGTTTCTTGCAATCACCTTGAAAATTGTTTTTCCTATTTTTTACAAATTAAAATGTGAAAATACCTATTTTTATAAGATTTTATACTTTTCTAGTTCTCCTATTTAGAGAATTTTTCTATGCTTTTCCTTCCTAGGGTACCTTCTTCTTAAAGGTGTGTACATTAAACATATTTTTTCTATTTTTTTAAAATAGTTTTCCTAATTATACATTACTCCCCAAAAAATCATGAGTACCAAGAAAAACACTACAATAACCGGATGGTGTTTCTTGCAATGACCCCCTTTCTAGTGTAATAACTTCTTTGATGTAATATAGTTAGCCTAGTCCTAGCCATATTACTTTCTAAAGAGAGGTATCTATTGTAGTGCATGCATTTAAAATTCAGTTTATTATGAACTTTAGGGATTTAAGAAAAAAAATATGGACTAAGGCATCAAGACTTTTTACAAAAAGAAATTCTATAACGCTACGGTTTGATATTGTTCTAACATCTTACAATATACATCTAGAGTGCAGGGTGAATTTTGTAGTTTGGTAAGGTAATTATTAAAAAAAGGCTCCTATTTTATGCCATGTTAATTCTATATTCTTCACCTAATCAGTAATCACCTCACCGGCTCACCTAGCTAATTTGGGGCATCTCATTGCAAATCTGGATTCAAAATTTGAAAATTAGAGCATGTGTGGCAAATAAAAAATACTTGTATTTTTTCCCAAGAGTAAATTCACCTTGGAAGGTTCACTTCATGGAATGGGTTTTAGAGTCTTACCTAGAGGGGGACCAGACTCTGGCCAACACACACCAAAGTGCAAATAATTTTTTTTTCCAAAAATATCAATTGAAGAATTTATTGAAAATCCAAATCTGACGAGGCACCTCAGATCTCAACCATTCCAAGAACAGAAGGAAGCCTTTCCCATCCTGAGCTTGTTCCGAAATTTATTAGTTATAGAAGGAAGCCTTTCCCATCCCTCAAAATTCAAAAATTAATGCAGTCTATCACTGACGCTGACATTCCTACAATGGAGATCGATCACGCAGCACTGCTATAAATTGGAAGCCCGGCAAAGGTACTAGATCGCAATCGGAACCGAGTCGAACCACTTCTTCAATTCCAAGTACGTACCGTAAGTAATGTAATTTAGACTTCCAGGTGCGCGCACTAGTCTACTTCTTGTGAGTAATATAGACGTCCCACTGGTACACTTTATGAGGCGGCACCGACGCTTTCGGCACAGAAGTCAGAATCCCGTACCCCGAGTACCCTCGTAACAAACCTGTCCCCCCAAGAACGATGCACTCATAAGGTGGAGTGGGCGACAGAATGGTCCCGATCAAAGTCAAGCTGCTGCCGTTGAACTTGGAGCCTTCATGGAAGATGTGCTGCGCGTTCATCTGCCCGCCCGTGGCGAAACCGTCGATGGTGGTCATGGCTAAGGTTCCCGTGACGGTACCCAAGAGGAGGCTGTCGGAGGTGTTGCCGGATTTCATGTGGTTGTCGTAGACGATGAAGGTGCCCCAACCGATGGCGCTGAGGGTGACGTTGCCCAGGCCGGTTCCTGCGGCCAAGAGGACGGTCGAGTTGGCTTCGCCGAAGGCGAGGGTCTCGTGGACGAAGTAAGTGAGGTGCAGGGATTTCTGGTCAGATGTCGCTGCTGAAAACACATTCAATAGGGATCATAACATTGTTTGAAACGCAACATCAGCACCACTGACAGTTCTACGAAGTTGACAACTCTAGGCCTGCTTGCAACGTTAAGTTACGTGAATTGGATTAATTTGACAAATTGCACAATAAACGGGAGTACATATAGGCCTGATATCGATCAAGAGAATTAGATTTAACTCAATCATTGACTGTAGGAAAGGTGAACTACAGTCTGAAGCTCTAAGCATGCTAAAAACTAAGTTTCTAGCGGGGCATACATCTAGATGCTGCAATCTGTGGAACTCGATATTTGACAGATTGAAGCGCATTCTTCTGCATGAGTAAATATTGTGATCTAAAACACAAACCAAAGCAGGAAATCGATCAAATGCAAGAGCTCATTAAACCAATCATATATCAACTGCATGAAATGACACAAACGTAAGATCAGTTATTTCTTTTCATGCTGGAGTTGCAAGGGAAATTAAGTTTTGGTACCAGGCACAACTCCGTGCAGGCTGCACAGGAAAATGCACAAGGTGTAAAACGCCAGAACTCGTGCCGCCATAGTTGCCTGCTGCTTGCAATTTAAAAAATGCACTCTAACTGTGGGGCATGCACTCCGGTGAGTTCAGCTAGTAGAGCTGGACACGAGAAAATTGAGGCAATGAAAGATTGAGATGAGGAGTTTAATGAGATGAGAAGTTTAATTTATACTCTGTCGACGTCCCGAAATTAATCTGCGGTTTCTTGGGAAAGGCTAGATTAATGCGTAAGCTGCTCCTATGCTCCTCTTTTCAGGAGATTGTGTAGTTACTGTCCCTTCTAATCAACCCAAATCAACCCAATACGAAGGAGTGCAAGAATCCAAGTCAACAGTAAAGCGGAACATGTTGAAAACAGGCGGCAAAATTGACAAATTTCTCCTATAATTTAATTTATTTGGGAGTAGCTACGGACGTAAGGGTGCAATTAATTGTGATCTTTCTCTTACCACCGCCGGTGCAATGAAGTTCAATGAGGTCTACTAGCTGCATTCAAATCCAGTGAGCTAGTGTCAACGGATATTTTGTCAAAACGGTGGTATTCCACAAACTTGGCACTTTGAGGTTCAGACCGCGCGGTCTGAAAGGTATACCTCTCTTAGATTTCAGGCTGTGGGGTCTGAAATCTACACCAGTCCTAGAAAAGAAATGGAAAAATGGCGTATGAATACCGCCATTATAACGAAATATCTGTTGTGTGATTCAACTTCAAGAAGCTGTTGCCAGTGTACTTTGATCAGCTCCGGCCTTTGATCAGCTCCTGTTAGGCAATTCCTGTACGTCCGCATTTTTCGATGAAGTCTGCGACCAGAACATGCGATTCCCTTCGATCATTATTTTGTCAGAGTTCTCTTATGGTCAATTTCATTAAAATGGCGGTATGATGATGAAATGGCGCAACATTCCATTAAAATGGCGCAGAATATGTTAGGAACTACACGGCATTACATTAAAATGGCGGAGAGTATGTTAGAAACTACACGGCATTCCATTAAAATGGCGCAGAGTATGTCAGAAATGGCGCATGGCATATACCATTTTAATGAAATTGCCCATTCTTATATATAAGCTCGTTAATTTGATTAAAGCACGATCAGTCTAGCTACAGCAAGCGATTCAACTTACAGAAGCCCCTGTCAACGATCTTCGAGAAGCGAAAACAGACTTCGGCGCGTCTAGAACGTGACTGTGTTCAAGGGAGCTATTAGTTGCGTCTGCATTTTCTATATCACTGGGAGCTTTGGAACTTTCAGCCCCCCCGGGCTAAACAGTCTGTGAGGACCAAACCACCAATTTCGCCCCGGCTAGACCAGTTTGAGCTTCACGTACCATGCACGATCCCCTGGCGTGGCCTAGGTGATACAGGTCGTGATACATGTGGCTACTGTAGCTTAGTTGCTTCCGTCAGGTCCTTCGGAAAATGAATCGTGGCTTGAATGGGGCTTTACACACTCCGCTGCACGAAAGCTGAAAGGTAGGAGGCTCGAATTGTGAGTGGGCATTTACAATCATGCAGTAGATGTTTCATGAATAGTGCAGAGAGTTTCAAAAATGGATCACAGTTCTTTCAATGCACTTTTTGCTTTTTAATAGTGTTCTTAAATACTTTTGAGAACAAGACATGTGGGCCCTAGAGAATCACCTACAAAAACAATATTATACGTCTAAATCAAAGAACTTGTTCTCGCAACATGTACATGGGGATTATTTTTAGGAATTGAGTAACATTTTTGTAAAGTCAAGGGGATCATCCGATCATGAACATATATGTACTGTAACCACATGCATTGAGAGGGTATGTAAATGGGGTCTATTACATATTTCAAATACTTGATATATATTCTAGGTGTATTCTATGTATATTTTAATTAGATTCTCAAATTATTCTTTTCTTGGATTTAAAGCCCTCTAGATTACATGTGGGCAAATGCACACTACGCTATAACAATATGGACTGTCAAAGTCCTTATTTCACTAGGGTTTTTTTGAAAGTTTGTAAATTTAAAAATATACAAGTCATAGAACATGTAAAAGGACACATATTAATGATGTGTACTTAATGATCTATAATATAAAAAATCAATCTTTGCAAAATATTTTACACTCTATTTGTAAAGAACTTTGAAATGTACTCTTTGTATACTAATCAGAGTCCATAACATTAAAGATAAGGACCCATTAAGGCCATATTCATTATATTGAGACTTTTCGCAATCTCGTTTTTATCCTTGACTCAAAGATAAACCGCTTTATCTCTTTACTAGTATTTTTTTATAAATAGGTAACAACACCATCTTTTAAAAATTCATTATAGGATCACTATTTGAGCATTATTTATTTTTGGTTTCAATTATTATTTTTTTAAATGAATTTTCAAATAACTAACATTCTGTTTCAAAATTTGCGAAAAGTCTCAATATAACAAATATGGCCTTGTCATTGATCTATTAGGAATTCAAATATTTTACAAAAGAAGGAATTATATTTAAATAGATATATATATAATCAAATGTTTTGGTTTGAAATATGCAGAGTTGTATCTTTTGATTTGTAAATATGGATTATTTTGTATCATTATTTTATTAGAAATAGTATTGAATTTTGGGGATATAGGCAATTTCATTAAAATGGCTGTATTATTCCACCATTTTGATGGAATGTCGTACAATTCTTAACATATTCTATGCCATTTTAATGAAATTGCCTATGGATACATTACACATACTTAAAATGAACTTTATATAAATCTATCTTACGGAAATAATTGTAATAAGTATTTCTAAGGATGGTCTAATTTCATTAGGCTTAATTTTTATTATCTTTGTTTCTACAATTTATTGAAATAAATCAAAATTTTGTGTCATCTTTAAATTATATATATATATACCTAAAAAAATTCAAGAAATTTTTTCATCTTTTGCTTTAACACACTATCAAGAAATTATAGAAAAAAATCTAAAAATTTAGGGATTAGATGCCAAAAAAAATGGACTTTTATGGAGGTATTTCTACCAACTTTGGTCCAAGATAGTGTGCATTTGCCCATGTAAAATTTCATAATATAGTAGAAATGTTAGTTTTCATGTTACCCTATGTTTTAACTCACATGGTTGTCTAACTCACTCTAAGTGTCCTTCCTGAGGTTGTAAAAGAAGTGATAACGTAAGCATTGAAGTGGTTGAGGTTCTTGGAATTGAATTTTTTTTATGTAAATGGTCTTTACGAAAAAAACATCATAATAAAAAAAATTTATGTATACAATTGTTTTTTGGGTTCTTGTGGCAATCACTCATATTCTCAAATTCTAGAATGGATATACATTGGTTAAGCCTACAAGCACCTATGCTAGCCAACACAATAGCCATCCCACTATGCACTCTGTAATTTATAATAAATAGATACATACTTAGATACACATTCTCCTATACTACACCCATAAAAATATCAAAGCCTTGTGTATAAAACAATATAACAAAGCAGTACATGAGTTTTGTAAAATGATATTGTTATGTACAAAATCCAAATACTTTGTACTTATGAATGCATAAAATTTCCAAAAAAAACACTTGGAACACACCACCCATCATGGCTATACCCTTGTTACTATCCTAATTCTAGGAATTGTACATGCAATGGCCACTTATGCTTTGATATGCTCTACCTTTGAACAACACCTTTCCAAAAGATCTCTTGACTAATCTAATACAACAATACAAAATTCATGCAATTTATTGAATTCACATATTGCAAAGACAAATTCTCCCCATACTTTGTAGTACATGAACTTAATAAATATCATTCACTCAATGCTAAAACTAGAACCTAGACTGGAATATACAACCACTAATGGTAATTTTTCTACATCCTATAGTACAACTCAAATACCATCAATACAATTACTTCAACATCTTGAAATCCCCAATTCAACTATAAATAAATAAAATTTCATATATTAATAATAATGCCCTTAAGTACACCACTTATTTAGTAATATACAAACAAAAGTTTGAAAACAACCAAACACTTCTCTATATATGTAAATTACCCTAAAACAAGTAATGTTGTTTACACCACTTCTATTCTCTAATCCTACACTTATCACACCCATTTCTACAACTCAAATGAATCTTTCAACTCTCAACCTACTCCCCTTTCCTCAAATGATATTAGTTAGTACAGTGTCTTTCTTTTTAGGGAGGTATGTAGTTTGGGTGTTACTCCGACTATTTTTTCACAGCCCAATATTAGAGCCTAAATGAACAAACTCATGATTTATGCCAACTACTTAGAATGGTTGGAATTATTTCTTCTTCTTTGATTGAAGTAAAAATTAAAGTACCAAATCTATGAATATAGAGATTTTGCTACAAATTAACAATGCTATTGCCTTAAGTGTAAAATCTTTGGTGAACCAATTGTAACTTATATTTCTAGAGAGAATTTCTTTGAGAATGGTAATTTGAATATTTCCATTTTTTCCACATTAAAAAATATGCAAAAAATGGAAAGTTATAGTAAGACAATTCTAAACATTCGGAACATTTACTTTTAAAAAAAACTTCATTACGTAATTACTTTGCCCTTTGCCACAATACCTTTTAAATTCTTGTTCTAGTCATACAGCATTCAAAGAAAGTCCTCCATTTTTTAGAAGATTTTATATTTATATTTTTAATTAACGATAAAACAAGAATGAAAACAACAATTAAGGAATGAAAAATATCAAGTACATTTTGTACCTGGAATCTTAGATCTTATTAGTTTTTGAATATATAATGGAAAAATTAACAATAACCTAGTCTCTAAGGTGTGTTTATACTTTTAGTTGATTCAACTATTGAGTAAATTTCTAATTCCTTAGCAAAAAAATGTCCAAAAAGTAGTGCCAAAAACTACTAACGTGATGACATTACTTGAAGTGAATCAATACTTATGACTTACAATGAGTGTGAGCTCTCAAGAATCTTAATTTGAATTGTGATCAATCCTATTTTGAGAATTATGTGATACTTAGTTCTTAGTGTAAAGTTCAAGAAGAAATTTCATTTTCATATTTTCCAAAATTTTAGTGTCCAATAGCCTTACTTTTGAAACTACAAATAACAAACTCTAATTATGTCTTCTGGCAAATGGTAAAAAATTTGAATGCAAATCTTTTCTAGATTTTCTACGTGAAGGTAGGGTTTAACATCCTATGGTTTCAATTTTCATTAGTGTATTTTTTTCCACCCAAAAAAATTGAACCAAAATGGCCTTTTTTTGCAATTCACAAGACTCAAAATGTAGAGGAATTTTATGGGTTAGCAATTTGTATCAAAAAATATTATACTTGAGCGAGCTCTACAAGTTCTGAGAGGTACTGCTAACTTAACCCTTTAGTGCCCAATTGACCAATTTTTGGTTGATTTTGGGACTTTTTGTTTGCTACTATTCACAAAACATTTGATTTCAAAAAACCCAGGGAACAATGCAATTCGAGTATTTTCATATTCTCCAAACAAAACCAATTTCAAGAGAGTGTGTGCAAAAACGCATCAGTTATGTTTATCCAAACTTAAATGTCCCGAGCCTTCATAAGTGAAATATCATAAAGAGATACATATTTAATGTAAGGGATGACTATATATATGTGTGAAAGAACTAGTTGGAAGGTTTTTGATTGATTTTTGGAGCATTTACTAAAATTTATGTCCAATTGTGGCAAATGGTATGTAGCACCAGTGCTGAAGGTTGTGTGCAACATATCAATCTTTGAAGATTATTTACAAGTATGTACACCATTGGATCACTTTCATTTTTTGTTTGGTTCAAGTATCTACCCTATAGAACCAATAGATAGAATCCGATCTAGGATTTCATCCTTAGAGCGACCACAAAATTTCACTTTGTCAAAATTGTATTCAAAAATTGCCCTCGCCCCCCAAATCAACCACGGTCACTAAAGGATTAAATTACGACTGAAAGATAAGAGAATGATTGTTCCCATTTTGAGGGCTTTTGGTTGCACTACCTTACTCTTAGCAATCTCGTACGCAGTTTGAGCTAAAAACATTACATAAATAGATGAGGTCAATTCTGTCCAATACCAATAAATAAACCAACCCAATATTCTGTTGTACTATATAAGCTTAGTACTGAACATGGTGGAGAATTCAAATTTGAGCATCAAGCTATGGTAACCCTGATTTGTTGATTTTGCTGATTGAATGAGCAACACCAACAAAGAGACATTTCAAGCAAATAAATCTTGAACTACATTCCAAGAATACAGATAAATGGAAAGAGAGTATCAAAAGTGAGCAAAGTTCATGATAACATGGTCTCATTTGTTTGACATTATAGTTACATTAGAAAAGTTGGGCGAGATTATTTTGATGCCATTTTGACACCAAAGGCAGCATACAGGTCATTTTAGTGTCATTTTATCCATACTAGGTTGGTATGGAGGTTGGTATCAAATTAACATAATTGCACTTGAATGCACCATTGTGGCACCATGTTCACATGCCTTGAAGTTCCTGATGTATGTCACAGTTGCTTCAAATGTACCAACATCTTGGCAATGTAATACTGCACTGGTACATTTTGACAAAAACCAGAGAATATAACCTGAGTAAATACAGTTGGCAATTATAAACTCGATAAGAAATCAGAGGTATGCTCATCAAAGAATGTAGTAAGTAATGAAAGAATGATGAACAGTACAAGTTCAAAAAATTGAGCAGAGTGTTGCTGTAGACCTGTTTTTTCACTATCAATTATTGAACAAAGGTGAGAGACCATGCGCTCAAGCTGGTCATCTGTAATTCCAATCTATATATGTACCAGAAAAGGGGTATTTTAATGTTTTTATTTTTAATTAATTAACCATAGTGAAATAAAAAAACTATAAATTGGCAATTGGTGAAGACTTGATGGTGATGATTTTTCACCAAAAGAATGAACTTGAAAACATCTTCAATGTTCATAATTGTGAGTGCCATGGAGTCCCTCTTTTGGCCTATTTGCATGAACATGGAGGACATAAAATAATGTATTTTTTAATGCCCCTCATACAACACATACCCAACTAGTGTGGGAATAGACCACCAAAATTTCAGCTTTAGTTTATTAAATTTGGGTATTCCCCAATACTAAAAACAAAAACCTTCAAAAGTGTGACAAATTAGAAAAATTGACTTTTAAATATATAATGATTTTTTTTTTTTTTTTGAAAAATAAGGGATACAATTACAATCAAAACATGTAGAAATATTTGTTTTTGTTTTTGGCATTGGGCTTAAAAGTCAAAAGTTATAGCGAAAGATAAAACTAGTTTTGCAAAACAGTACCAAAAACAGTCGGTCATTCTTGCAATCATCCTCATGTAAGTTTTTCATTCCATCTCAAATTCTCAATTATATATCTAGAATACAAAGGCGACACTTGTTGATCTTCACAAAATTAATTGCATGCATCAAAATTTCATCATGATTTATTCCAATTGGTAGATACAAAAGTTTAAAATAGTTACAAAAGGAATAAATTAAGAATGTCTTCAAAGTAGATTACAAATATCTTCAATAGCTTGCTATGGGAACTACACAAAATGGATGAAGTGAATCCAAGTATGGGTGATTGCAAGAGACACTTGTCAATTTTGTTGTGTTTTGCTGATTTTTTGGGGAGTACTTTAAAATTAGAATTTTTTTTTTAAAATTAAAAAATATGACTGATTTATATACCTTTAAGATGAAGGTACCCATGGAAGGAATTGCATAGAAAAATTCTCTAGGTAGGAGAACGAGAAAAGCACTAAGTCTCAAGAAAATACATACCTTGATGTTTTAATTAAGGAAAAATAGGAAAAATAAATAAATACAAAAAATAAAAACTGGCCATTTGCAACAACTCTATGGAGATGGTCATTCACCAAAAAAACACCAAAATAATAATTTATATGTTACAAAATGCAAGCAGAAAGAAGCTCACTTTGTAGACTTCCATAACACAAAAAATTAACTATTTTTAAAATTCCTTCCCCAAATAGCTACAAGTCTACTAGAAGACGATCTCATCCAAATTTCAGCTCAAAATCTATTTAGGGGGGTTCTAAATAGTACTAAAAACCTCGAAATTGGCAATTGTGACATTGAATTGGGGTCTATTTTTGGATAGTAAATTGTTTTTGTAAATTATGAAAAAATTAGGGAAGGTGTGATAGTCATGAGTACCTTCCCTAAAAATCTTGAGTCATTTGGAGCCAAAACACAAAAGTTATGGGCAAAAAACTAATTAGCAAACACCATGTGACACAAAATAGGATAGGTGTTTCTTGCAATCACCCGTATGTTGAAAAACTCAGCTTTTATCATTTCTTTACCTATTTGACTAGAGTAGTTGATAGGTGCATCATGATTTTTGCACAAGGTGTTTAACAAGCTCCTGCAGAGATAGGAAGGAAATTGAAATTTGCAAAAATGAATTTTTTATATCTAGACTCTTCACAAACCATAACTTCTTTTGCCTAAAATGCCCCAAATTGACATTTCACTTTTACTAGGGACTTTGAGTGGTTATTGTGATAATTGCAAGACAATTTTTAGCAATTCAAGACAAATTCTCAACAAACTTGGCATAGAATTTGGTCAACAACGCCAACGTGTGAGCTTGGAGCCATGAGCTTGTGAGCTATGAGTGTGGAGCCTATGAGCCTAGATACCCCAAAACTTTTTTGGGACAACTTTTTGCCCCCAATTTTTTTTTTCATTTTTTTCCCCAGAATAGGGGAAAACTTCCTATTTTTAGTAAATATTGTGACCTATGACGGTGTCCCCTAAAACCGTGGATTGTGGAATAAGTTGTTTTTTCTTCTTCTGAAATTGCTTATTACTATGGAAAAGATTGTCTAAATTTATTGAAAAGTTTCACAACCTAGTTAAATGATTACAATGGGAAATATGCTAGATGTTACATGTATTATAGAGAGATGTCATTTGGGCACAACTCAATTGCGTTGTTTTGACTACCTCATTTGAATACATAGGATTCAGGGTTCTGAATATCCTGTAATGATTGGGATTTTGCACATGCACCTGTATAAGTGCACATGTGTAGGGTGAGAAGACAACCTAAAGGTTTGGGTGAAATGATGACCACAAGCCATGGTGGATTTGTGGTAGACATTTCACCCTAATCTAAAGGTTTTTAACTTCATATAATTTAGAATTATAAAATTCATTTCTCTTCATAATTGTTAGTATTGTCAAATGTTTTAAAAAACGGGGAAAGAAAAGAAATGGCCAAAAAAATGAATGGAAAAAACCCCAAATTGGGAAACCATGAAAATGGGGAAAGGAAAAAAAAGGGGGAAAGAAAAAAAAGGGGAAAGAAAAATAATGGGGAAAGGAAAAAAAGGGGGAAAGGAAAACTAAATAGAAAAGTAAATGGAACAAATACTTGGAAATGTAACAAGAGAATCCAATTTAATATTCAAAGATGCCTAATTGAAATAGCGTGTATATTTGTACATTATAGTTTTTTATATGAACTGACAACAAAACAATTGGCTTATGAGAAATGCTTCTATATTTCATGAATGCATTCACATTTACCCTCTATAAGCTCCAAATCATTTCAATCACAATATAGGGAAATAAATACTATATAACTGAAGTATATAGATAAATGTAGCTAGGCCTATTCTAGAACTGTAATGATTCCTACTCAATTTAGAAGTACCTTCATTTCATTGAAGCTATAACTCGGCACATGAATGAATTTGTCTTCATGGATATCCATCTTGCAGAAATACCTATACTACTTGTATAGGTGTTTGTAATTCACGTATTGTTGTCGACCTCCAATAGCAGAAACAAACATATTCACAAAGTCTAGGCATGTGCACGTGGGGAACATACCCATCGTAATTCAATAGATGTTTTTAGTAGGGTCCGTCCTTGTCTCAAGCGCCACTATTGCGCTAAGACCCAGAAAAGGGAGCAAGGTCACTCCTACAATTTGCCCTCTAACATTTCCTGCGCTTTCCCACTTGTTTCATTGTTTTGTAGTTGGTGCATTGGCTATCCTCTGAATGGTTCGATTGATCCTAATCGTTGGGTATGCATTCGGGTTCTTTGGCGTTGGTTGGTCATATAAGACGGTCTGAAAAACCTTCGACATGTTGAAGAGATGATGTGGCGACAATATTGGGCGTTCTTGGAGGCAGAAGCATGCATGCTACAATAGAAGAGTCCCTCTTGATTGAGGTTGGTCCCACTTAGAATGGGCCAAACCTCCGGCACTTCAGGCCAATTAATGACCCACTCCTTTTTGTACCTTTCACACATCATTCAATGTCATCCCCACAGAACTAGAAGTCAACCACCACCTCCCGCTTACTCCCATAATCTTTTTTTCTACCCCAATAGGTTGGAGTTGGTGTACCTTTCCTTTTCCTTGCAATTCTCAAGGTGCACTTGATGTTGGACGTCTGCTGTTGAGCTTGACATCTTACGTTGGATTTGTGGCTAATTCTGGCAATGTGCCACTTGGATGTATCGCAGTCCCTTTCGAATGCTGTTGTCACATGTTGAGAAATATTGGCCTCGGGTTGTTCACTTAGGTCCTTCGAAGAGTGAAGAGAAGCTGTGGTAGATCTCATTCGCACCCGAGGTTGAGAGAAGTTTATTTTATTTGGTCTATGTGAGTTTCCTGCATCACCTGTGGGTATGTCCAACTTTCTCTTCATGCTCCCAAATATTTCCTCTCTTTTTAAGTGTGGTACTCTTGTACCCACACCCTTAGCTCCAGACAATGTGTTCAACGCCTCCGCAATTTTCTTGGGATTGTTACTTCTTCTTAGAGCTCTCAACCTCAACTCCCCCTTGGATGGTCGAGATCCCAATGCATAGCCTCTGAGGTATGCTCGGTAGTTTGTCATTTGCATCCAAGCATAGATGCTGTCACTGCAAGTGGCATCAAACAAGTTGTTTCCTATTTTTCCAGACATTTGTAGCTACTTGTTATGCACTGTTTCTAATAAATTGCATGATGGCAGGTCCATCAATTCCTCCAAATTCAATTTCTACGAATCCATGAAAGATGAAGAGAAGGTTAGCTATACCAACTTCAAAGTTCAAACCAAATGTGTAGCACTACTTCATAACTTCTATGTCAACCCCTAATCCACTAAGGATCAATGAATACTCAAAATATGGGTAGGTGTAGACACCTCAAAGGCATTAGTCGAATCTGGTTGATGCTTATGTAGAGTCCAGCACGCCCCCTTTTCCACTGAAAGACTTGAAAGTAGAGGTAGTTGTGAACACCTCATGGGCATTAGTCGGATCCGACTGATGCTTATTTGGTGTCCACTACTACCCTTTCACTACTCAAGGTCCTCAAATGACAGGTACCCACATATACCTCATAGGCATCAGTTGTATCCGATTGATGCTTATGTGGAGACTGTAGGTACCTCTATTTTGAAGTCTTTATTGAAAAATTCATAGAATTCTACAAAACTAGGCAAGGGCATTGTCATTCTCAAATTCTTTATTTAGAAGTGAAACATATACAGATACATCTAATTCGGCTCAATATTTTATTGCAAGACACACATTATGAAATCCAAAATGTGGCCATCCATTCAAATGACAAGTGAACTTACCATGTCCATGAATCCTCCCCATTGTCAATACTGGAAGTGCCAAAATGCCAACTAGTGGTCTAGATGATGAAGTGCTTCTTCATTAGCTGCTCCTAAGGAGAGCCACCATGCCCGAATTGCGAGGTAATGTATCTCTACTTCATCCATATTTTTGGAATCCTTGTAGTGTTTGAACAAAGTAATATGTTGTCCATGGAATACCTCGTTGATGTGTTTTTGGGTGTGTTCATGAAGAAAACTAGTCCAATGTAGCAAACACATCCTTTCCTGATCCTCCATTTTCTCATTGGCTAAACCACTCCCATAGATGATGCGGACCGCATTCCAATTGGCCATTGCGTTGTCAACCATGAAGCCCCTGAAGTTCGTGTTAAGCACTCCGTGTCTTTCCATGACCGCGTTCAAGCTCCTCCAGAATTGTACTTGGACCTTGGTATCTTCTGATTGCATATCGAACATGGCAATGGTCATGACTTTTTGTATTGTGCATCGTACATGTGGCTAGCCATTGTGCTCCACTCTACCATGCATCTGACGTTGTCAAACATCAACCATGCATTTTGCAAATCCTGTTCCTATTGCATACATTTGACCAGGCCCACTCCACTCCCAGGTCCTTTGGTGAGCATCTTGAAAATGTAGATCTTCTCCTTTCCTTGTCCCGGAAACACACTGTCATGTATGAATTCAAACTTTGAGTCCTTCTTCATGGTCATGATGTTGTCAATGAAGCCTTCTTGATTGTTTGTGCAAAACGAAGATATCATGTTCCCAATGTTTGGGCTGAAGAGAATTTGGAAACAATTCATGACCTCTTCCAGTTTTTCTAGCTTTAGCATCTCCTTTTCCTTGTCTCCGTTGTGGAAGAGGTAGTTCGTGAGGAAGTATTTACTTGCAAAGAGAGCTATTGCGGAGTTGGTGGACCTTGGCATCTTGGCAACTTGGTCCGCAATGAGCCCACTAATTTTCTTTGCAGAGTGTGAGTGCCAAATTATCCACCCTTGGAAATTCATGAACACAACCAAGTTACTAGCCAAGTTATGGATTTCGGCTAAGTGACTCCTACCTTTGGGTGTCTAACATGGTCCATTGTGCCTACCAAGCAATGGATCTTTTTACTAAGTGCCTAAGTGACCCCAAATTTGCAAGATTTGCTTAATCTACTTCCAATGGCTAACCGAATTAATGGCCTGCTGTATGATCTGGATGGACTCTATACCAGGGCAGAACTAACCTAGGAAACCTCTAGCTCATCTTGTGACATTTCTAAAAACATAAGACTCGACCCTATTCGACCTTCCTAGCCAAAGTTATGGGTGGATGAAGTTTGACCGCTACTTGGTTCCTCAAACTTCATCCATCGATTGCACCTAGTTCTCTACTTCAGAAAGATCCTAAACTTTCAGGGATGGCTCATAAGGATTTCTACTACCCAGATCTAGAGTTGGGCCTTGATTGGGGATTACTACGAAATTTTCATCCAAGCCTTACCTAAACTTCATCTGCTAGTTTCTCCTAACCTATAATTCGGAATTAACTTTTCTCTTCGGCCTTGGACCCTAATTGGAAGCCTCCTTTTAATCTACTTAGTTCTCTGTCAAATTCGGAGTTTAGCTATTTTTCATCCAATTTGACCCTAACCTTTATCCGGCGATAACTTTCTCATTTTTGGCCCGATTTGGGTGTGCCTTAGGGTTTTGGAAAGCTACGGCCTTACTCTTTAAATTTATGTCCGTGTAAATGACCTAACCTACAGTCCTAAGGGTCTGACCTAGGGGTAGGTCTCAGCTGAAGTTACTAGTCTTTAATTAGGGACCTAGGGAGAGGTTGGAAAGGGTTAACTCATACCTCGGAACTTGAGTCATTGATCACGCCCACCGGAAGCTCTTCCTCCCCCACCATGAACTCCCAGGCCATGAGACAACGAACCACCGTTATAATCATAAAATAATTGGGTACAAGAGTTTATTCGGGGGCCTTACTCTATTTCTTTTCTTTGTTCTTCTTTTACTTCCCCATAATTCTCCCTACGTACTATGGTGGCCCAACTAAACCCCGCTCCCACCTACTAAGCTAATCTTGAGGACGTGTCATTCCATCCTCCAAGGTTGAGTTACTTTTTATGTCCTACGTCTTATGTCCTATACTTACATCTTACACTTAATCTCGTGGTGATCACCTAATTCTAATCTAAAGGCTTAAGTAAGCCTCGAGGATTTCGCCACCTATCTTATCTACTTCCACTCCTAACCTTCAAATTGTCCTCCCTCTTGTCACTCTCTCATTCTTTGGTCTACTTGCTTGTTGCTTTGGTGATGGTTTATGGGAGACAAGGAGTTGGATTCCCTGCCCTGATGATTTGTTTAGTACAGTTGGATGTGTCGTAGGCCTCCTCTTCTCTTTCTACCTTAATTAATGGACCGCCCTTCCCTTCAGTGTTGGATAGCCCTTCCCCTCGCAGCTTTGGATAGCCCTTTCTTCTCTCAGCCCTAAACAACCCCTTCTTTTACCACCCTCAATTCTGTCAACCCCAATGTCAAACCCTGGAGCCCGAAACCCCAGAGCTTATAACCCCAGCCCTATATCCTAGTATCGGAATCCTAGTGCTTGAACTCCAAAGCCCGCAACCCCAACCCCAGTATCGAACCCCCATAATCCTAGTATCGAATCTAGTACCCCAATATCAAAATACTAGTGTTAAGACCATAGCCCGTAACCCCAACCCCAAACTCCCTACCAACAATTACTGCCATTGCCGGTACCCGGCCTTGCCCCGCCCAATGCTCGGCCTTGGCCTTCCGGGTATTAAGGTATTGGTGGCGTGGTTGGTCTGGTGCTAGTTGTTGGACTAGCTTCCTGTTTTGTTGATTCTTTGTGAACTCTAAGGGGGGTTGGGGCATGCCATATCTATAGTTTGTGGATGTAAGCTAGGTTTGTGGGATGGCAACCTCACTTGACCTCTCCCTAATTATTCTTCACCCTCAACTTTGACCACTACTCCTACTTTTGGGGGGCCTAAACCTTGGTTTGTTTCAAATACTTTTGGGAATTAAGCCTTGTGGGGAAAGGGACCATGTGGTCTCACGGTCCTCCCGTGGGGTGGTTTTAATACATCCCTAAGACTTTTTATCTCCAAGGGGGTTGAAAGCTTCGCCATTGTTCTTCTTTTTAACACACCACTAGGACTTTTTTACCCCATGAAGGTTCAAAGGTTTGCCGTACGGGCGGGATCCACTATCCTCACAGGCTCACACCCTCGTGTCTCTCAGCAAGGGATACCACGTCAATGTTAGAAACAACGGGAAAAAAAGGAAGGGACCTTCGCTACTCAAAGGATTAGCAACACAGATCAATACCACTATCGACTTAAACTAAAGACCCCCCAAAGCGGCATCACTAGTCATATAGGGGGTTGCTCTAGGGTTAATACATGTCAAAACAAAGAATGTGACCAAAAAGGGTCTCTCAAGGGTAAGCACACACCACTTCTAATAACACGGTAAGTCAACAAAGCCTCCAAGCTCAAGCTTGGAAGAGTTCATACTTCGCTCACTCAAGATGCAAAGGACCCACAAAGACCTCGCAAGCCCGAAAAACAAGAATGGCCAAAAGTGCCCCAAAAACACCATTGCAAGGCTTGTGGCTAAAATGCCACAATTTCAAATACAAATTGGACCCAATGGATCCAATTACACGAAAAGGGGGTGATGAGAGAGGTGAAGGGGTGCCCTTATATATTCTTTCCCAGGCACCCACCTCCTCTTGTTCATCTAAGTTAACCTTATCTTCATGGATTTTCATCCAAACTCAATGTTTTCATCCTATGCTAGCCCACTAAGCTAACTTTTGGAGATTAACTCCGAATCACAAACAAATTGCGCCATTGGCTTCAAAAGGCCATTTTTTGTCCAAGGAAACTTCCCTCCCCTTTTTCTTTCTTCAAAATTGCAACAAAACCTAGTGCCAACTTAACGTCAAAATTGGGAAAAATTCCAACTTTTGGAGGTTGACTTTTCTAGCAAAAGTAACTAGCCTAAGTAACTAGTCTAGACTCCTAAATAGGTTTAATGATTTAAGTAGGTCATATGCAATGTGCTAAAAGACCTATCTTGGTCCCCATTCCGCTTCCATATGCTCCCACTCTACCGATCAAACCCGCCACGGACTCCAAATTTCATTAATTATTGGGGAATTTGGTAGGTTCGGGTACTTTCAACTATCGGAATGTCTTGAAACTTGTCGGCGCAACTTATTAACATGAAAGAAACTATCTTAATTTTTAGTGGGAATTTACCGCCACTTGGAGAATTTCTAGGAATTTTTCATCATAGGTTTGGGTAGTTGACTGTCCAGAAAGACTTCTTCTGACTATCAGAAAATTCCGAAACTTTTTGTGAAACCTCCCTTGGTATTTCGTGACACATATTTAGGCTCATGTTCTTACTCTACACATTGGCCTAGAGGGGACAAAATCCACCCCCTCATCTAATTATTGGTGACTGGGGAATCTTCCACTCCAGGGGGAATCTTGGCAAACCGACTTAGTCGTTGGCCCCCGGGCATGGTTTTAATCCCAAGTCACCCTCCTTGGACCTGAGATTCTTCCATGGTCTCGTCTTGGTATTTTTAATATCTGCAAGCGTACAATTAGGGTTCTGCTATTTCGTCGATGAAATGGGGAAACTAGAACTTATCTCCGGGAATTGACTCCTACGCCTCACCAAGGTTCCCTCAACCAATTCTAGCCTAGAGATGTCTTCTTCATGTAGGGTTTTGAGCTTGATCCACCCATCACTTGCATTCGACCAATTTGTTACAATTAGTTGGATCTAACCTATTTACAACTTGTGGTTGGGCCATTCTAGCTATAATATTTTCAAACTAGACCAAATACTATATTGGAATGTGACACACCTATTTTGGTTCTACACTCTTTTGGGGGCTTTTTGTAAATATAAAATTGCATTGAAAATGACAAAATACAAAAAAAAAAAAAAAAAAAAGAGTGAGCCCCCTGGTGACGAATTAGGGGCTCATAGTTGTGCTAAGCAAAGGTTGTTGGCTGAATTTGAAATATTGAAGGATTCTTAGGTTTGGAAAATCAAAGATCTGAAATTGCAGTGGGTTCTAGGATGATGATGACATGATTCATTGATGTTATGTGAAGTAATGTACAATATGGTTGCGATTTGGATTGTGGAGATCAATGATCATGTCAGAAAGGAATAGTGTGAGGTGACACTACAAGAAAACGAGTGTTTTATGACTACAAAAATATGACTGAGGATGACTGGCAACTATTCGTAGTCATATTTTTGGAGACCAACTCTTTGAAAAAAAATATGACTACAAATATGACTGCTAGTCATGTTTTGGCCTTGTACGTTGCAGGCGTATAGTATATGTTCGTTGGGAACTCCAAAATACTTTATAGAGCTTCATAGGGAACATGTTTGGGGAACGCACAATCATATTTATTAGTCATATTTTTGCATCAGTCATATTTTGTAGTCATATTTTTATGATAGTCACATTTTTTTCTTTTGGGCAGCTTGAAGAAAATTTGGGCAGGAAATATATTTGGAGAGTGCTAAATCATATTTGCTAGTCATAATTTCACTTTAGTCATATTTTGCAATTATATTTTTATAATAGTCAAATTTTTTTTCTTTTGGGCAAATTGAAGAAAATTTGGGTGGGAAATATATTTGGAGAGTGCTAAATCATATTTGCTAGTCATAATTTCACTTTAGTCATATTTTGTAGTCATATTTTTATAATAGTCACATTTTTTTTCTTTTGGGCAGTTTGAAGAAAATTTGGACGGGGATTATATTTGGAGAGTACTAAATCATATTTTCTAGTCATAATTTCACTTTAGTCATATTTTTGAGTCAGTCATATTTTGCAGTCATATTTTTGCATCAGTCATATTTTTGCATCAATCATATTTTGCAGTCATATTTTTTTTTTTAGGCAGCTTGAAGAAAATTTGGGCAGGAAATATATTTGGAGAGTACTAAATCATATTTGCTAGTCATAATTTCACTTTAGTCATATTTTGCAGTCGTATTTTTGAGTCAGTCATATTTTGTAGACACATTTCTTTGGTAGTTATTTTTTGTTTCTTTGGTGGGAGCCTAAGGAAAAGGTTGGCAATCTAAGATGGGTCTTCTATATTTTGTCCCTAGAGGCCATTCCTTGGGATGACTTTATTTAATACCTATTAAAAAAAATTCTTTTCTTTTGTATGATGTGTCTATTACATAATTAATGTCCAAATAATTTGGGATGGCACATGTTTATATTTCAATTAATATATTTAAAATTTTTATAGGAATTAGAAAAGGAATAGAGAGGAATAAAACAATTAATAATAGGAGATAATCAATTTTTATTTGAGTATTTAAGAAAAAATTAGAGAGGAATAAAAGCCTATGGACAAACCAAAGCACCAAGGTAGGACTAAGCTTGAAAATCCAAGATAGAAATCGGGCTTGCCGTGATTCACTATTGGAATTTGCTGTGGAATTGGCTAATTATGTTAAGTGATTGTGATGGCTAATGCAAAGAGAAATCTAATGCATTTAAACTAGTAATGTAGATTGAAGGCTGTAGAGTTTAGAAAAATTACTTGAAGATTAGAAAAAATCTAATCCAAAGAAAAGAAAGAATAGTGTCAGAAAAATTCATGCCTGAGTGGCCATGGAGCAAGAGTAAGGGAAGAGTGTGATTTGTGTTGAGAGTCTTTAAGTGTTTGAAGAAGAAGCGTAGGTTTCAAGTTGCTACTCCAAGCTTTGAACATGGTTAGGAAACTAATATGACCCCCTTATAAGGATTTGACTATGTATTAAACAAAGATTGTTGATTATAATACACGTAGTTGATCAAATGAATTTTTCAAGTCTTAAGTACATATTTAGTTATCACTTACGAGGTTGATGTCGTTACAATTGTTTAATTCTTAGAGTAATTAGAAATCAATGAATAGTAGTAGAAGTCAAAGACTGCAATTCTAAACCATTTCAAAAAATGAAGGAAAAAAACAAAAAATGTTGAAAATAATTTGAAGAAAGTCAAGAGGGGAAAGTAGAAAGAAATAGGTTAAAAGAAAAGAATGAGATCTTATATCTAATTTATACTCCTTGTTGTAAAAGTTGTTATTTAAGTTGTATCCAAAAACACAAAAAATGTAACAAAAATGGATTAAAGCAAACTTCATGATACAATTACAATATACATGTTGAAGAATAGGGATGTTGTGGAAATAAATTCTAAGGCATGTCCTTAAATTTGGCACTTAATTTATTCTCTTCTTGTAGAAACTATAGTTGTGCTACAAATTAGAGGTTTAAATCAAACCTCTAAGAATTTCTTAAATCCAATTTAGAATTCAAGAATACTTCGTTAATTTGTAGAGGATTCTAGTAACATATCACACTTTAAAAAATAGAGAAAAATTATGGAAGATAAAGTATGATGAAATTGGATAATCTATGGCATTAGTTTTAGATAAAAAATACCAAAGTTTATCCAATTCAAGTAAAAAAGGAAACTTGAAATTTAGTGACATTTAGAATTCAATTTTAAAAGTATGAATGAATTTGAAATTATAGGCTAAGAGAAAATGTTGGATGAAATCTTGAAGGGTAAATTAAGAATAAACCTTCATCCATCTATATTTTTTTGCTAAAAACATTTCCTTATAAATATCTTTACAATTTTAGAATAGGCCTGCAACGTTTTACAACTTAAATTAATAACTTTTAAAATTTCTCAACTAAGATTTGAAAGTCTAGAGTTTTGACCTTGATTGGCCAAAACCATCTAAAACCTTTAACTTTCATAGTTTGAGTGTATTTTAGTTTAGATGTGAATTACTTATAGTTTATCATTAGAAAAAAAATTGTTCATTGCTTAGAATACCCATTGAACAATATTTAAATATCCAACTTAGGATTTGAAGTTCAACAACAAAAAATATAGTTGTGTTTATTTTATTACAAGGATATAAATAAAACACTCATATATATCATGTATTGAAGTTTGTTTCTTTTTTAGAAAGGTTCTCCGTAATGTCATATAAGTCGTATTTATAAAGAATCTTTATAGGGTTGTTTAGAAGTTATAGAATTATTTATATAAAGATTGAGGCTCATTGTGATATACATGGTTGAATTGCAATTAAAAAAATGTTTATTTGGATGTTTTTACAAGGATATAGACTATAAAAACATAATCCCTTTTAGGAAATTCAAAGATGTTTTTCAATATTGTCTTTATAAAATACTTTTGCTCTTATATACTTAGTGCATGGACATAGATAATTTGATTCATGCATGATTTTTTTTGCTATAACTATAGATGCTTAAGGCCTTGTAACTTCCCTTTACACATTTTGTAGAGTTGTATTGCAACATACATCCACTTTGTAGCAAATTTTGTTGTTAAAATAACTTAATTGCTTAATATAGTCATGGTCAATTTCATTAAAATGGCGCAACATTCCATTAAAATGGCGCAGAATACGTTAGAAACTACACGGCATTCCATTAAAATGGTGCAGAGTATGTCAAAAATGGCGCATGGAATATGCCATTTTAATGAAATTGCCCATAGTCATATTTATTGACTCGCATGACTATGTCAAATCGCATGACTAGAACAAGTCATGTGCATGACTAGAGTTTTAAAACCCTAGCCGCCACTTCTATATAGCCGCCATTGATTTAGGGTTTTGAAACCCTAGCCGCCATTTCTTTTTCTTCTTTTTCTTTATTTTTTGTTGTCTCTTACATTTTGCTTCTTGTTGTTTTCTAGCTCTTGGTTCTTCTTGCCTCCTTGTCCTTACTTTTTGTTTCTTTTTAGTTCTTGATCTTTGCTTCTAGTTTCTTCTTATTACCTCTTAATTCTTGCTTCCTAGTTCTTACTTTTTGTTGCTTCTTAGTTCTTGATCTTTGGTTTTTAGTTCTTGATCTTTACTTCTAATTTCTTCTTATTACCTCTTAATTCTTGCTTCCTAGTTCTTAATTTTTGTTTCTTTTTAGTTCTTGATTCTTGTTTGTAGTTTCTTCTTGTTACTTCTTAATTCTTGCTTCTTAGTTCCTCCTTTTTTAGTTTCTTAGTTCTTGATTCTTGTTTGTAATTCTTCTTGTTACATCATAATTCTTGCTTCTTAGTTTCTACTTTTTTTGCTTCTTAGTTTTTGATTATTGCTTCTAGTTTATTCTTATTCCATCTTAATTTTTGCTTCATAGTTCTTGTCTTTTGTTACTTCCTAATTGTTACTTTTAATTTCTTTTTGATTCATTTTAACTTGTGTTTCTTGTTTTTTCTTGTTATTTATTGCATTTAATTGCATCTTAAATTGTGTTTTTTGTTGCTTCTTGTTGCATCTTAGTTCTTATTTTCTCTTGTTATTTGTTGCATTTTATTGTATTTTATTGCATCTTAAGTTGTGTCTCTTGTTTTGTTTTGTAGCACCTTAATTCTTACTTCTTGTTTATTATTACCTCTTAACACTTGCCACCTTTTAGTTCTTGTTTCTTTTATCACTATTGTTGTTGTTTCTTCTTATTTATTTATGTTTTTTAAAGATATAGTGGTTATGAATTTTTCTTACTTTAAACTTGTGCTTCATATTTTTTGTTGCCTTAAATCTTTGAAGGTTGAGCTATATTGTTCATTCACTAAAAATTAATCTCCTTCATTGTATATGTAGGCACTTAAAACTCGATTGAAGTTATCGGAGGCTACTTATAACACTTGAGAGGCAACTTCTTCAAATTTCAGTAAGAAATATAGGTCCTAGAGTTTATAGGAATATACAATTAGAGAGTGTCATTGTCATATGTTTTGTGTTAGTGACTAATAAATGCCTTTGAAAAGAGTCACATTTTTTATGGCATTTTCTCTCTTTAATATGACTATCTCTTATGCATCTCAAAAATCATAGGTACTCAATTTTTATTTGATGGAGTCATTTATTTAGCTACTAAACCATGTTGATACATGATTGCAACGCCTCAAGTCAATTTAGAATGTATGGAATGTGATTGTAGTTTATGACAAAAGCTATTATAAACCTCAAGTCACCCCAGTTACAAATATTACTTGCTTAAGTCATATTTTATAATATATCTTAGCCAAAATATGGCTCGTTGTAGTTATGTAATGCTCACAATCGTGTTATTAATGTAACTCTATACTTTTAAAATTATGACTACATTCAATAATAAAATTACAAGTAATATTCTATGTGAACTACTACATGAACTAAAATATGACTTACATTAGTTATATTTCACATCAATAAAATTATAACTCATGAAGGTCATATTCCACATCAAGAAAAAATTATGACTTTCTAGAGTCATTTTTACATCAACATGTAGAGCATATGACTTATAAGAGTCATTTTTCATAATCACAAAAAATATGACTCACGAGAGTCATTTTTCACATCAACCAAAAATATGACTCATGAAGGTCATATTCCACATCAACAAAAAATACGACCCACTAGAGTCATTTTTACATCAACATATAGAGAATATGACTCATGAGAGTCATTTTTCACATCGACAAAAAATATGACTCATGAAAGTCATTTTTCACATCAACCAAAAATATAACTCATAGAAGTCATATTCCACGTTAATAAAAAATATGATTACATAGAGTCATATGCCACATGAACCAAAATATGACTCAACATAGTCATATTCCACGTCAACCAAAAATATGACTACATGGAATCATATGTCATGTAGACTTTTTTTTCTTTTGCTTGGGCAGTTCAAGGAAAAGTCAAGACTCCAAGGATAGTCAACATATACGCCACATAGGCAATATACGACTAAGTATACCCCCAATACAAATGACTGCAAATATGACTCATGAAAAATTTGATTAGTCAGTAATGACTAGACCCAGTCATATCGCACGTCATCTACAGTGTTTTCTGTCTAAGTCATATTTTGAGATTTTACAACTCATTGCAGTCATTTTTTGTAGTCATAAAACACCCGTTTTGTTGTAGTGTGATTATTCGTTTTCTTCAATGAATAAGAGGAATTGAAGAATTTATTTTAGCAGTTGCCCTACCAAAGCACGGCACATTGCCAATTTTGTCAATCATACATAGTTTTGCTACTTTTACTAATAATTAGGTGCAAGTGCACCTATCTTGGTGTTTTTTCACTAGGATTTAGAAGGCACACAAGAATGCCTTAAGAAGGTGTGCGTGAAAGATTTCTTGACAGCGGCAACGCGCAAGAGAAGGTTGATAGAATTTGTAAGTCACTGTCAATTTGCACTTGGGTATGCCATATGCGTAAGTGGCCGAAAATCATTAAATAATGCCTAAATAGTCATTAGACAAAATTGTTTTAAATTGTGTATTCGAATGTGCATGAAGTGTTCTTCGAATGCATGCACTTATCTCTGCATGTGGTCGAATTTCTACAAGTCTATAAATAAGTCAAAACATTCGTTGATGCTTCATGAGTTTGCGGTCAGTAATTTCTTTATAGAAATTTGTGGAAATGTATTTCTATAGTCCATGTTCCACATGGAGGACATGAAGTATGTCACATAGTAGTATTGTTTTGGAGCTTGATGGAGGAAGTCATTGAAAACAAAGTCCTTCAAAAAGTATTAGTCCTCGTTTGCAATTGTGATTCAATACATTGGAGAAATGTACGTAGATGTGTGAGGAAAATTTAGTGATAGGAGAAATTACTTAGAGGAAGTTGAAGTGGTGGATGTAGTGATGTATTAGTGCAACTGACAAAGAGTGTCCATTTCAATGGACAAACTTTTGTAGTTGAAGATTGTTGTATAAGCAGATGTTCTTATGTTCCACTTGTAGACACCTGGAGAAAAGGCTATTGTCAACCTCCTTATGTACATGATATATTTCAAGATATAGAAATGTATGAATCAATTGTAGAAATAGTTTCAACACTTTGAACTTTCTTTCTTGGAATTAGCGGAGTATAGGTATGTGGACAATATTAGTTCTACGATAATGAATGATGTGCTGTTCAACTTGTTAGTGAAGTGGAAATGGTTTTTGGTAGGTGTATTGTGGATTGATATTAGACAACTTCAGCAAGGTATATATGACAATCATGAATGTCATCTCTGTTACGAGGAAGTCATTGTGCGATGTTTGTAAGCAATTGAGGGGACTGCTATGTAATTTGCATTGGAGGTATGCATCTTCATGATTTTCGACCTCATGAAATTATTCATCAGGAACATAATCGTATTTCAATGGTATTGAAACAGTGACTTCTGCTATGAAGGAAGGCATGGGCAATCAAGATTATTCAAGGAAATTAGCTGAAACCTTCGTGTAGTGGAAGGAAGTCCCTCATTCAAAGGGATAAGAAAAAAGTATTGGTGCTTTGTCCTGGAAGTCAAATGCTACAAGGAAGAAAATGAATTTGTCAAATTTTGCAACTTTAGTGAGAGGTCCATCACCTGTTTATTCTATATCAAGGTGCGGTGGTGCAGGAATAGCATTTGCTTGTAGTCTGACGGAGGCTCTATTAAGAAGAAGAGGGCAAGCTCGTACCTTAGCACATAATTTTCAAAACAATGGAGGGACTTCAAGAAGAAGACTGGAAGGTAAGTATTCATGATTGAGAAAATTGTGATTACGACCACATGACGAGAGTGGCGGTCAAAAGGTACAGGGTTTAATTCGTAGTGTTCATGCATTGAAGACCATTATGTTCTCATGTCATTAGAGAGCAAAACTTCTCTTCAAAGATGTAGACCACATGGTGTGAAGTGTACTTCATGGATGTAAGTCACTTACTATATGTAACATAATGTATTGGTGTGGCAATGTCAAGATTGTCATGGAATGTAGAGGTTCCTAAACACCGGCCAAGTTCAATCTTCTAGTGTCCAAGGAGGAGTAGGGAGCTGTGTAGTTTCTCCTCAAAGAAGCTCGTTGGATAGCACAGTTTCAAGTTTGTCTACAGGAAATACCTCTCGGAATTATGAAGTGGTCTCTCTTGTATCCTAGTCTAGGCTTCAGGTGATGGGTCAACAATATTGAAGAAGGCACAGTGCAAGTAGTGGACATGATGAGAATGTGGACAATGTCCCGCTCATTTCCAGAGGCCAAAGTGAAGGTGTACCTGATGGCCACAAGAGAAACGAAGCGCATTCCACTATGGGAACAGAAGACGTTGTGAGTGTTCAATTTTAAGAGCACTATTAATACAATTGCAATGGTGAATGAAAGAAAATGTTGTGTGCTTGAGATGCTAATTGTAAGCACTATAGAAATGTCAACTAAAGTCTCTTGAAGTATGCCCAATAGTGCATGCATGTACTTATGGAATTGCTGAATAAGAAAGTGCACGGGTTTAGGAATGGGAAGAAGAAGGAGAGGAAGAGTATAGGGAAGAAGAAGAGTAGCTATCATACCTACTCCCACAACTGCGGGCTGAACCTCTTGTTTTTTACAACAATGAACTAGACAGCTAAAGTGGAGACGGCCGAGATGAAGCAGAATATGTGCATTGGGTCAAAAGAGAATTTTCGCGTTAGATACAAGATTCTGACTTTGAAGATGCAAATCAAATGATGCTCGTGCAAGGATTGATGTATGAAAGCAAATCGACCAAAAGAAGAGAGAGAAAACAAGCACAAGCAATACGACAAAGAGAAGGCCAGACACGACACAAACAAGGTTTGCCCTAAAATTTCCTTCTGGTAGACGAGTACATGAGGAAGCTATATGGTATGGGCATTGGAGATTGGAAGAAAGAGTTGATGTTATTATCTAGGAATCTAAACCCAGCCATAGGAAATATAAACCAGCAACCCCAAAACGCAGTGGTAGAAATTGCAGAGTGGATACAACACACATGGGAGTACAGCTCGCCAATGAAGTTCGAATATGTGAAAGAAGTTATTGCTCGTGGCGTGACACTTAAGCTAGCTAACGTTTGGAAGAAGATTTGCAACAATGACCCTAAACCCAAAATTCTATCGAGCCGATCCTAGCGTACACTTAGCAGACAACTCGAGAATCCAACGACAATGAAGAATTCGGAAAGTTGCAATAGAACAAATGCTAGCAGGGTTAACTTTGGTAGGACGGGGCCTTCAGGTGAGGTTGGAGTATGAGAGAGATTGAGGAGGAAGCTGAGGAGATCACCTGAGCCAGAGGAAATCGCTTACGAGATGGCATGGGACAGAGGTTATGGTGGTCTTTCCCGAACAAGAAAAAAAGACAACAGTGTCATGCATGGAAGTGGAAGTGGTGCACAACAAATTGTATAGAGAGGACAGGTTCAAGGGTAGTCAAGAAAGTTATATGGCACTCAAATTTTAGAAGATGCGATAGTAGAACAAGAGGAATATGCAGAGGACCAGCAAAACGATGCAGAATATGAAGTCCATGATGAAGAAGGAATCATCGATGGAAGTGGACAGGCATTTTCTATAGGCGGAGGCGTTTCAACAATATCAGTTGAGGAAATTGTTCAACATCCATTGTTTTTGAAGATGATGGAACGCCTACAAGCCTTGGAAGGGCACCACGTTATTCCATTGGTGGATACAGACCCTATAGCCATGGGAAATGTGGAAGTTGCATATGCCGAACCTGAAGTGGAAGTGCCTGGAGTAGGGAGTCTTTCTTAGCAACAACAGGTGTGTGATCATGCAACGTGGATGGAAGCCGCTGATAACTTTTTCCATGCTCATAAGAGCTACACATGCCAAAAAGAACAATCAATATTTAAAAGAGGTGGATGCAGTGATGTAAGAAGAGGTCCAACATTAGCAATTACTAATAGTTGGGATTTTTGCAGGAAGCCAAAGAGGCTACAAAACAACAAGGACTTCAACCTCCTTGTAGACCGGGACGTCCGAAGAAAATATTGAAGCACAGTTGAGGAGAGTTTTGTGGTTGCAAGTATAGTTGTAAGTGGTATTTATGTGGAGGAGCTGGAACCTACTATAATGGAGATTGTCCATGGTAATATGTAGAAGTCTTATTGTTTCCTAATTTTCACTGTTGGGAGGACATATAATAAATGTGTGTCTAAAGTGTGCAAGGGAGAGAATCTGAGACACTAGTACAATGTGTATTTGAAGATGAACCACATAGCTTGATAATCTTCAATGTTACAACACTGTAGGCCTTTCTATAGTGTGGATGAAATTCCCCTTGTAGAGTATTTTAAGAAATAGACTAGTTGCAAGCACTAGCAGATACAACAGTATCTAAAGATGTTGTCATGTATGTCGTGACAAAAACCAAGGGACCATACAACAAATGTTTTTTGAATCGTATATGTGAATATATGTGATTTTTCTACATATGTGATTATGCCTGATGTTCAAGGTTACTCTTAGTATGCATGATTGATGGTGCAATGGCATGGGGAAATAGCGTGCACAACTACAGTTACAAGGTCCAATTGTCCGATCTTGACTTCCATCATTTTATTCGTTGAGACAAATAAAGAAAGTGCTGACTAGATCGACTAAGCAAGTCCAACTTGGCAAAGGGGTAATCCATCTAAAAGTTGATGTCGTCCTTTAATGTCCAAATTGACAATTGAATTGACATAGTTCTATTAACTATACGTCCGAATCACCCCTTCCTAATTAACCAAGCAGTTGACACAATTCAATCATTTTTTAGTCATATAAACAATATCTTCCCTTATAGTGTATTGTTTTTTATGGAGGTTTAGGTTGTATTTGTGAGGAATGTTGTTCCTAGACTAATGTTGGTGTTTCGTTCTTACAACGGAGTCTTCGTACAAAGGCTGAAAATTTGTTGGAGAAGATGCTAGACCCTTACCATGCAGTAGGTATGATTTGTCTTTTGCCATTACTGGAAGTCGTGGATGTGCTAATTCAATTTTCACAATGACACGATGTATTTATTTGTGACTTCGTTGGAGTTCTCCAGAGATGTTTGGCAAAGCTTTATGAGATGTACAAAGGTGAGGGCTCAACTTTCTCTAGACCTGAATTTGTGCACTTCACCAATTTGTTGGAGTTAAGGCATGACTAAATTCTCGTGTCGTGGAGCTCCATGGACTTTAACGAGGTGCAGCACCTTCATTTTGTTCTCAATGGGGAGGAGCTTGCCACAAAACATGAAGGCGCAATCATAACCAAGGAATCTTAGAATTCACTTGTTGACGGTGTAAAGAGCAAATGTGCAAATAAGTGTAGCTTCTTTTGGCTAAACCTAGTATTATGATTTTATGATAATTTATTCTTGGCAGTTTGTGCTCAGTTTAGGAACAGACATGCCTCCATGAGATAGAGTTGGAAGATGCAATCTAATCACCCAAGACTAGCTAGCTAAATATTAGAAAAAAAGCTCAATCTGGTACATCCTAAGATTAGGCACTTTTCTGAATTATTTCCATTCTAAGACATAGTTTGTCAAAAACCAAGGTTATAAAATCTTATCATAACTATCCCTACTTGGTATCCCCATTTATTTATTTGTCTTTCAATATAAATAGAAGACAACAGAGCCAAAATATGTATTGGTTCATGTAGAAGAACCTGCCAAAGATAGTTTAAAGCTTTCACATATTTTATAGCAAGGCTCTTTTTTAAACAGCACAAAACCTCAAACAAGCAAAGCTAAAATAGACAAGTACCAATATAAAAGAGACAAGTATCTTGCTGAAAAATATAGTATTTTTACAAGAGTATCCCAAACTCTTCTAAGCTCAAAGAAAGGCTAAGTTTAGCTAGTATAACAAAGTGTAAGATTGTTGCAGTTTCATGAAGTTCCAATTTTCCTTGAGGTAGTGAGCCTCACCTACACCCATGGTAATCAACATCAAACATGAAGTTAGAAAACCGTATACGAGGTGTCTTCAGCTCACTTACAACGTGTTATTGTCTTCACAATGAAAAAAAGAACAACAAACAAAAACACACACAAACAATCTTAATAGTAACAAATTCCAACACCTGGTTGCTTGTAATAGACTGTGATGATGCCATATTCTAATTGAAGTTTACCCAATCTGCCCTTTGTAACAGGCTAACAGCCCTACTCAAAATTGATAGCCAGTAGTAGGAAATTCTCAGTTCAACTCTAGTTTGCAATATAGTAAACCAAGACTAGTAACGCATGATCAAAACAGGGCCACAAGCTCAAAACAAGGAGTGTTAAAAGCAGCTTCTCTATTCAACTTATACACACAATGCCGTAAGCCTTGTTCAATATTGACAGTTTAAAACTTGAGTCCAGAAGCATGAAACAGGGAGTATTCAATCACAATGGATCCTCCCCTAATGCTTCAATTTTCGTTTCATAAAGCCATTCATCCATTGGATGATCAACTTAATTAGCCCATCAATCAAAATCACCGCCCAATAGCAGTATTTGATTGCTGTCCTATTGGTCAGTTTTGGGCCAAATAAATCACAACTCATTTGTTATATAGCTGTACAACAACTCTATGGTATTTATGTCATGTTTAATAACTTATGTGTCATCAATAAATCCAAAACAGGTGGATAATTTGAGCAAAGTTAGTTAATCTATAACAGGGTAGTAAATTTTACTAAATAGCAAAAGATCATAACCATGCTATAAGTATATGGTCTTAAGCAACATCTTTTAAGACAAGGGAGGGTGGGTGGGATACATGTTAGATATGGTTGTGAACCACCTTCAGTTTGGTTATTGCTCATACTTCTCAAAAGACTTTTACAGTCATAAGAGTAAAACATGTCAAAATTAATTTTCAAACTATAGCATAAATATTGAAATATATTGATAGTAATGAAAGTTTCATATACTTATCCAAAACCATTAGATGGGATTCAGCTGCCCTGGAGGGCCGTTTCAGGCCAGTTCCCAAGGCTGGGAACTAGCCAGGGCTGGCCAGAATTTAAAATTACTAAAAAATTATTAAAAAAATTAAAAAATTAAAAAATTAAAAAAAAATATTAAAAAATTAAAAAACAAAATAAAAAATATTAAAAAATTAATTTTTTTTTTCAAAAAAAATATTTAAAAATTAATTTTTTATTATTATCCGACGTGGTCGTCGGCTGACCACGTCAGCGAGCTGCTGTGGCCGAGTTCCCACAGTCTTAGAACTTGTGGGAACTCACGGTCTTCTGCAGGAGGTCATTCTCATCTAATGCATTTCCTCCCAAGTTATGGTACTTGGAAATGAAAGCTTAAAAAAGAAAAAAGAAAAAAAGAAAAAATTTCAATTGTTCAACTAATAAGATATTTTGAGTAATACATTGTTAAACAGTTAGTCATTGATTACATTCACTAATCAATGCAAAACATAATGATTGTTGGTTGGGTGATGAATATAAGCTTAATTATTGATGGTGTGGCACATCCTCCAGCCAAACAATTTGATGATAACCAAACACAAAGTGCCACATAAGAAAAGTTATATTGAGAGAGCATCATTACAATAATATCGTTGTTACTAGATGAACTAGGTATGTTTTTGTGTGAGAAATCATCACTTTGGAGCCATTGTGGAACCCATGGGTGTGTAGTACACTACCATATATTATCTTTTGTAATACAATCTACAATATTTTGACTTTTGAATACTTGTACAGAGAATGAGGCAGAGAATACAAGACCTAGTATCATGATCGTTTAGAGATTCATTCTTGGTAGTTTGTAGTTGCTTGAATCCTAAAGTCTCTCTTGATTGGAAGCAAGTGCCGCCCAACAACTCATTGACGAGCAAAGTACTCGTTTTCCTACACATAGTCTACTCGATGCTCTTAGAATTGTTTATCCTCAATATTGGAAGCAGACAAATGTTGAGAAGAGCTTTCAAAAGCACCTTGATGTCATCAAAGAATAGTATGGGGAACCAAAGTGGATCGGGGAAGATGATAACAAGCACCTGATTCCAACAATGTTGGATTGTTTTCAACTCAAACTCCAACAACACTTATTCAAGCTATCCATGCTATCGAACAACATGGCTGCCTTGGAGGACCCCAACTTGGTTGTCAACCCTTCAACTCGTTTGTGGCGGGTTTTGGATGCCAACACGTCTTTGTCAAAGGAAATTCCAGAATATGTAAAATTGGCTAAAATAGCTATGATACATGTTCTAAGGTTTGTTGAAGACGAATGATGCATTTCATCACTTGCCTTCTTGAAGGATAAACTTCGCAACCATTTGCAAGGTGATCACGTTAGCCTTGTAGTTGGCATGTATGGACAAAAAGTTTATACATTGGAAGATTTCCCATACAAAAAGTGCTTCATGTAGTGGTTAACCATGTTGATAACTATCGATATGGGTTTTCGGTGTAGCATTGGGATAGGTGGGCTCTTCACACCCATCCTAGGTTTTATAATTTACAAGTTTTATGTCTAGCATTTTAGATATGTTCTTTGTAGCTACAATTTTCTTGCAATGGATTCTACTTGCCTTTATATGGCAATTGCCATCTCCAAGGTTGCATGTTTGTTGTAAACAACATTTCAAACTTTGCCCTCACAACCAACCAACCAACATTGTTTTGTAGCACAATTTGCAAATCTTTTTTGAAATTCTGCATAATAGGAAGTCAGATACACTTGAGGATCATTATCATTCTTAGTACATGAGAGATATGTGTTGGTGTATACCAGATTCTCATGGATACGAACACTTTTGAAAATAGCGAACACTTTTGAAAATTTCTTCATCCATGAGAACTTTTTATTTATTTTTGGGTAACCTATCAAGTGCTTCAAGCTGCCTACTATAAGGCTTATCTGAAGCAGCTAGTTTTGTTACTTAGTCTTACTTTTCTTCAGAAGACATAATTAGTTTCTTTAGACAGTGTTATATAATCAAAGGCATTACTAATATGGTTAAGGCGTCAACTATGAAAGCCAATATATATATTCATAGTTGAAGTAGGACCCTTGTGGATTTTGAACATCATGTTTATAAAGTATTAGGAAATACTGTCAAACCTTGAGTACTATACAATGTTACTCGTCTTTCTTGTTATGGAGCATCTCTACCATTGTAATCCCCCAAAGGACTCAATAGAGCCTAAATTGCATTCTTGAGAATTTGGTTATTGCCTATTTTTGCACTACGCTTCAAAACCTAGTGGCCCTATTTTGCACCAGTCCAAGAGCTAAAATTGCTAAAGATGTTTTTGGGGTTTTTGTTCTAATGCTATACAACTCACACCGATTCCTAACTTGGAGCTAAATTTTGCACCAAAAGAAAATTGGAGTGCAACTAACCTTGGCCACTTACTTTTCACTTGGAGCCCACATCTAAATTCCTATAAAATTGAAAAAAAAACATTGCCTTAAAGCATTGGCAATGAATGTGGATTAATGAAACATCCTAAACCCTATCACTTGATCATGAGATGGAAGGTGGCAATGAATGCGGATTGATGAAACATCCTAAACCCTATCACTTGATTATAGGACATGAGAGTTTATATACAAACTACTCAAAATCCACACAAAATATAGTAGCTATGGCATTTAGCAAGAAGATGCCTGCTTTATGCTTTATTCACTGTGAATGTGGATGGAAAATGCCAAAATTTAGAGACACTAGATCCTCAAATAGCAACAAAATTCAACCAAAATACTGATAGGAGTTACCACATTGCTAGAATTAAGTTACCGGGGAAGGAAGGCCTCACCTAACATTGTTTACCAACATAACATTTTTTACCAATGAAGTAGAAGTCCCTCATGAATCCTTGTAAAGGGAACCCCTACAATGAACAAAATTATCTTACATGGCTCCTGAGCCAACCCCAAACCTTGAATTAATTGAATGTCTCCCATGCATCTAGCAAAGCATAATACCTTGCCAACATGGTTTGAAAAAATGATCATAAGGGTTAGTTGACGCTGGACCTGACACTAGTGTAAGGTACCTGTAACTTGTGAAAAAACTTAAAGCAGCTGGATTTTTTATGTTACAATTGCCAATTAATCTTCAGTTTAAACTAATAAATTATTACAGGGAAAGTTTTTCATGAAGCTCAAGGAGAGATTTCACAGTGGAATAACAATGGAATACGTCTTCAAAGGTATTATATGCAGTTGGCATCATTGCAATTGGAGATATGCGTGTTTTCATTTCAATGACCTGTTTCCTAAAATTTAGGGCAATGAAAGTTTAAACCCATATTACTTTTGGAGTAAGGAATCCGAATGATAAGTTATTTGCAGAGTTGGTACTCTTTTTGAATACTAACAAGCATACAAAAACTAGCCATTCTAATAATAGAAACTATGCATAGAACACAAGTGCAAATTACCTTAAAAGATGGAACACAAGGAGCTGCCCTGACCACTGGTGAATGACCAAGACAACAAGTGATGTGCCAAATTCACATACCTCACTTCAGAACCCTGTGTATCCACATCTGGTATCCAACTGTGAAAAAAGTTTCTCAACCTGATTTTGTCTAAATTTTTTAGTCCTACACAAAAAATCGCACATTCACTAGGCGATGGGAACATCACAGTATCATCACGCATCGGGTGCTAAGGATAACGATAAATGTGATCCAGATATCTCTCATATGTAAAATCTGAAATGACGATCCCCTCCACGACGAGTATAAAGGGATATTCCGTTTGCACTCATTTAAGTCTCACCCTAGAATCATCTCAATTGAACGCCGGCTTCCGGACAAACTACGTCTGCATCAACAATCAAAGTCACAAGAACAAAAAATCAGGCCCAATAACAATCTCATCTCCAAAACCAAAGAAATGACAAGAAGCCTTCATAAGCAAAAGACTTCCCCCAAATTGGATTCTTATAATGGGCAGAACTCATGTTCGTTTGATTTTGGAATAGTAATAAAGAAATGTTAGTATTATGTTAGAATCATTAACATTAAGTTAACATTAATTTAAAATCACCTTAGTAATGATCTGCTGTCCTATTAGATTAACATTTACTGATCATTAATAACTTTGTCAATGTAAAGGAGAGTGTGTGTGTGTGTGTGTGTGTGTGTGTGTGTGTGTGTAAGAGTCAAGAGTTCATACCGACGTTCTGTATGGCAGTCCCCGGATCTTGGATGAAGAGGATGCGTCGAATGACGAAACAGGAGAACCAACAGAGCCTGTTAGGCCTGCGGCCTGACGTTGGTAAAAGCTGGCTGCAGCTGCAGCAGCGTTCTGCATATCAGCCCAGCTCCCTGTTGTAGCTTGAGCCCCCATCAGTCCTGACATTCCAAAAGCCCCAGCAGCTGCCTGCAGTGGTTGAAAATGCTGTTCTGAAGTTAGAAACATTGGGACCGGTAACCAAGCAACTTGTCATGATCGTGATTTGTAACGTCTTGCAGGCATTTTGCCTAGGGAGGAAAGATCGGGAGGAGATGTGTGCAGTCCACCTCGTTTGGATATTGTTTTCATCCATTTGGGAGATTCAAATACACGAGGCAAGGTATCACTAGAACCAAAATCAAGTTGACTTTGAATGAAAATCCAAAATGCTGATTTATGTCCACATTTTCTCTTTCACTAAAACTTCATTGCAAATAGTAAATACTAAAATTGAGTACACATTAAATTAGATAATTAGTGGAAAAATTAAACCAAGTTGATCGTCTACGATCACTAGCATATCATTCCAAAGTACAATTACTAAAAATTAAAAAAGGAACTTGGTAGATCTTGACAAAGGTCTTTGATGTTGTCCTGAAAGTTCAAACTATACAGATGATCTCAGATCATCATACTAATACCTTTCTTTTTGAAAATGTTGTAGAAGTCATATATTATAAAGCATTTTGTCCAAAACCAGTAGGCATTTAGGGGTTAAACAAGAACATACCTGTTGCTGTAGAAGTAGCAGTTGTACGCTTGGATCCATGGGTTGTGCCATTCCAAAACTAGATAATCCTCCAGTGGCCAGCAACATCTCACTGTATAAGAAAATTCAAATTTATCAGACGGTAAACTGCAGTAAGATTTAACAATAAGAACTCAAAACGTGCTTCTGTGTCAGCACTGTGAAAATAGAAATTTCATACTCAGCCGAATCTAAAATAAACAAGTCTGCCTTCAAATCAGTCAAAGACACCACAGTATCCAGATAAGGGCGGAGTGCACACCTCTTAGTGGCTCTAAAAAGCTCTATGTAACGTGAGCCAATGTTCTGCCGGTGGCGCTCCATAGCACGCTGAGCTTCATCAGATGTAATGAACTCCACAAATGCCTCACCTGTGGGCCGATCTGTTGCTCCCATAACAATATGTATGCCATTCGGCAAGATGTTATACCCTTCAAAGAAATCCATAATTTCTCTCTGACCAGCATTATAAGGAAGCCCACGCATCTTGATACAAACATTCTCAGATGTATCAGATAATCCTTGAAGACCCGCCATACTCCCCAAGCCAGCGGCTTGCATAGCTGCTACATTCATCCCCGTCAAACCCTGAACTCCAAAGGCTCCCATCATTCCCGGAATCTGAAATCACAAATAACCACCTCTAGTAAAGTTTACGTCTCACAGCTCTAACGACCTTAATATATCTCGGTGTTCTAAAATGCCCACTACAAATCCAGATCCAGTAACTTTCTCGTACCTGGCCGACACCAAACTGAGAAAACCCTCCGGCACCAGAAAACATGCCATACATTCGCTGCTGCACGGCTGTCATCATTTCACCTTTCGTACTTCGGAAGAGTTCCACGTAACGCTGTCGTGTCAAACAAAGAAACATCAAACAATGTCGGAATGGTGACGTGCATAAATGATACCACAAATAAGAATGTTAACAATCGCAACGAACGAAGAAATGTCAGACACCCACCGATCCCATCGGTTCTCTATGTAACTGCATCGCTCGTGCAGCTGTTTCTTCGTTTGCAAACTCAACAAATGCCTGCCAGGCCAAACCAAAGGTTAAGAACCAGATCTCCAAACACTATCTATACAGAATCTGTAGACGGCCATGCTCAAAATTCAAGAAACACTACCTCTCCTGTCGGACGTCCGTCAGCATGAGTACAAAGGAAGATGCCATCAGCTACAACCTGCATTCCCTTGAAGAAAGCTGTGATGTCTGCTGATGTACAGCTGCTTGCAATGACAGAAACCACTTGTCAACTTCCGAGATCTCATACTCAATTGCCAATGTTACTCCAATCAGACTCCATGATCAACATTTGTATAACATTTGGTGATTTAGTTGATTTCCGCTCAGAGTAGGGTATTTAAATGTGATAGGGAATTACAATCAATATTATCCCGCACTCACCTGTAAGGCATGCCACGCATGCGCACCACTCCCGTGTAGCGCATATCTGGATTACCAGACATACCCGGGATACCCGTATTGAGAATACCGCCCGTAGCAACAGCACTACTCCCAGTAACAGTCCCACTTCCTCGGCCCACCATACGCAAAGCTCCCTGCCAGAAAAATCCTCGACTCAATGACATCCACTAATCTGCCATCACTACAGGAAATGCGAGTAAAGAAGATGTGGATATGCACTTACCTGCATGTCTGCTGGGTGGCCCTTGAAAACCTCTATGTAGCGGCTGCCAATATGTTGCCTGAAATAAACGAGAACAATGAACAGTGAACAAATATGTTTGAAACCGGTATATTTCAAAAAATGAACGCTTCCATTTCCATGTAAAACAATCAACTGAATGGAAATCATCAATAAGCTTACCGGTTCCGATCAAGAGCCTTGTTTGCAAGTTCTGCAGTCGCAAACTGAACATACGCTTGCCCGGTTGACCTTCCTGCACAGAGTTCCAGTGGTGAGAATAAGTGTACCACAGTTGGAAATGTCTCAGGAATTAAATAATGACTGAAAAATAATCCCCATTGAGAACAAAAGGCGAAGAAATCGCACCTTGGAAGTTCACACAAATAACTACCCCATCTGGCCCCATCTCCAGCCCCTTAAAAAAATCAGAGATGTCCGACTCGGAGGCACTGAACGGAAGTCCCCGCAGGCGGACGACATTGCTTCGTTTCCTGACAGCACACCCCGAGGAAACAGTCAGTATACATACGCTCTATTCGAAGAAAACCAGGAAAACGAGGCCCCTCGAGAGACCAAGCACTCCCAAAAAAACATTATTTTCAAATTTAAAAACTGTTGTCAAAACTGTTGTCCAAGTAGTCGCCAAGAAGTGAGTAGTTCTTCCATTTTGTTATCAACTGCCAAAAAGAAAAAAAGGGTGCACGGACAATGCCAACACAAGAAGTGCGAGGAAAAGAAGGGGGGAAAGGCACTCGGCCACCACCAAAGGTAAAGGAGCCCATGAAAATTGGAAGTCACCCGGACCACAACACTCACAATTCATCATCGAGAGCACTTCCTCCCACAAGCCCTCCTATGCCCGCCATGCTGTGCCACCAACCCTAAAACCTCTGATGAGCTGCAAGCCAAACGCATGAGTCACCACAAGCAAGCACCCATAAGCCAGCCAGCCAGCCAACCAGTCAACCAACCAACCATAAAACCATCTCAAAACAATCCAATCATCCATCCAACCAACCAACCAACCAACCAATTTTCCTCTCCTCCACTCCACTACACTACACCATACCATACCCTAAAAAACGTCGACTTCCCCAAACACACAACAATCAACAACAAACCCTAACTCCCACACACCGCAGTAACTTCGTCTTCTTCCTCATTCAACCATCATCCTCACCACCATTATATACAGAAGAAGGAGAATTTTCATATTCTAATCACAACATCACCATCTCGCTCAATCTCGCAAGCAAGCAAACCCCGACACCCCCAACCGAGGGGGTTAATTTCATCCACCAACCTTCCTCAACGGTGCCCAGTCCAAGGCTCGGGCCTTCGTCGGCGCCTCTTCGCCTTGTTCTTCTCCTGCGGTCCTTCAATATGTAGAAGTCCAGAGCTTCACGTTGGGGGAGTAATGAGCTTCCGGGGTCAGGCGATGCAGCAAACAGACGCGAAAACAAAGAAAGGAAAGGAAGATGACGAAGAGAAGCGCTGCTTCCTTTGGTTTTGAGTTTCTTTACCCTAGCGTCGTCGACAAACGTTGGTTACGAGGGGGAGACCGAGAGGTGATACCTGGGGTGATACCCTTACATCCGTTACGTGCCGGGTATATATCTATCCTAACTTGAAACGCCTGGGAGGCACACTGACAGAGGTGCTGAAATGGAATTTCCACATCAGATTTTGACAAGTCCACATCACCTTGCACCAATCACTAGATGTTATGTAGCACTTTATAGCAAAACAACTTAATTTAGGTTTAATTTGTCCTTCATGTAGGATACAAGGCTACTTGTGTGAGTAGCGAAATTTTGGAGGGAGCAGAAAGAAATATTATTGAGAAGCTAAGAAATTTATTGCCTTTGGATGGCATTTCGCAACTATAGGAGATAGAAAAAAGTAGTATTCTATATCTAGTTTTCGGGGACTTGGTTGTGCGCTTTTACAAGAAAGTAGTGTTGGAAACAATAGGTTGCTGTTTTTTGGAGGGGGAGTATTTATTACTTAGAAGTGACATTTTATAGAGGCAATATTTGGCAATAGATTTTTCTATTTTCAATGAATGAATTTGCTCAATTGCTACAAAATTTGGAAACAATAATGCTCCATTATGGATGAATTTAGATACTTTTGGATGAATACATATATTTTCATCCAAATTTTATATTTCATCCATGTCAATGGATGAAAATAGCTTCACTATCCCACACAAGATAGCTTTAAACATTCCCAAAAAATAATGAAAATAAAATTTGGCTAAAATTTCATCTTCTTGTGGTATAGTTGTTGACTTTTTTACATAAAAAGTTACTTGATCCATGAATCACCATATAGTATATTTTAGCAACTTGAAGTTCATTGCTCCTAATGTGAATTTGAGCCATAAATATGATCATTTTTGAATTTGAGTCCATCTAATGAAACAAAGCTTATCAAGTCTAGTTTCAACTCTAATTTCAAATTTTGAAAAATCCTTAAAATTGAATATTTTATTATAATTAGACCTTTGGATCTATAACCAAGGTCTAATTATAGAAAGACACACTAAATTGTTTAATTTTATTCCATGATATTCTACCACATTATATTTACCTATGAAAATAAAATTCAAATTTTTTTAACTAATTTTTAACTTTTATAGATGATATATAATTCCATCTCTAAAAATTAAAAATTAAGAATTTCAAGAATACATATTCACAATATAGGAACATACAAAGAGTAAGAGTTTTGTAATTCCAGGTCATGGGTCCATCCTTTCAAGTTTCAAAGTAGGGAAAAGTCCAATTTTTGACAAAGCATTGTGTTTTTTATGAATTTAACATTGAAAGTACAAGAATTGAGGCATCAAATAGTGAAAAAAAATTGTATTCATGCCTAAGCCAGATCCAATTGCACATGGCACTCTCAATTTGGATCATTATTAGACGTCCTCCATGTCTCAAAAGCTACATATTGGTCACATGCCCTGCATGTAGTAGCACCCTTCATTTGGAGCTCAAACTGGACTCCAATAATGCTTTTTGAATTCTCTTGTTAATTTAAAAAACAAATTACACCTTAAAAAACAAATTACTATCAAGGACAATGAAGGACAAAGAAGGTTGTAGCAAGTGGACAAAGTTAAATAGCCTACATTGCTTTCACAATCCAGTGAATGTTCTTGTAGTACCAATTTATACAAGTGCAGCACGAGATAGGGATTTCACTTTGAGCGATACCCTGCTGAGATGAGTCAGTGGACCACTCATGATTGCCTATTTTGGAAAGAGTGCCCCAGAGCTTGCGCAGTATGAGTACTTCCTCTGCAAGAAACAATGCGTGATTACATCTGCAGGTGGTTCACTTTTGCTAAAATAAAAACTTCCTGCTGTGGAGTTCTCCCATTACGATCTTGCTCAGAAGGCGCTCTCCTCCTTCCCGTTGCTGTAGTCTATCAATGTACAAAATTTGGTGTAGTACCTACGGGAAAATGCCTTCAGGAAAAAAATCCTCTTCATTAGACTTGCCAACAGTTGGCATGAAAACCAGATCGACTGAGTGCATAATCCTTCACTCATTGAAGTATGACTTGCACAAGAGGATACAGGTACAAAAGTAGAGATGAACATACAAGGAGTAATAAGATACAGCATTTTAATGACACGAGTTTAACCAAAAAGTTAAGTTGAAAATACAGCAGATTGAGCATAGTTCTCTTTAGGCAACCTCTCCTCGGTAGAGTATTGAAATCTAGTTCACATCCACTCTGCTAATCCAAAATCTTCTAAATGTGAGATTGGTAGATTCTCTATCAATAAATCGACTAGATCTCAGAGAGGATGAACCTAATGACCAATTCTTCTGCCTAGTGATCTACAAGTGTCTAACCAACAAATAATCTACCCTGAGATGATCGACACCTGCAGACGAAATTCCTGGTCCCCTGAATTACACGAAAGCAAGTCAAACAGAAACAGAAACATCAGAACATTGCAAGAACACGAGGACTCCAGGATCCAGAGGGGAAGTGAAACCGTGGGTACACTAGGGCAACCAACAAGATTAAACCCGAATGGACAAACATGAAGACACACAAGACCACAGGTGAAAGACTTAAAACCCAGCGGAAAAAGACAGATGTTGATCATGTGCTTCTAAGTTAGCACAAAACATCAACATGCTAATATTGCCAACAGAGAGAAGAGGCACTTGGCAGCTCAAATCTCATTTACATACTATATACCGATTGCACTCTTAGTTATCACAAAACGACCTAGGAATAAGTCATCAAAAACACATCATCTACTCCGACCGTGTGCCTAGACAACCACGGGTCTAAACACACGGTTAGGACTAGGACTTAAACTATAGACTTGTGACATAGAAACTATAAGTCTCTAAAAGCACTAATGGACTAACTGAACAACAGGATACCGGTAACATTTCAGACTTCCAGTGAGAAGAAATTTCAAGCTATTATAAGTGAGCTAAGTTCATTACATCCTTAGGAAGAGTGGGAACCAAGTATACGAGAACAAAGAAACCGCGCAGGCAGAACCATTCCAACCGTCAAAAGAGGAGACAAAACAGAAACAATGTGATCCAAGCAAGAATACTTAGACCATGGTGCGAATGTCGACTCAATCCTAAACATTTTGTTAACCAACTCGCTCTCGCATTCAATAGTCTATCCGGCAGTTCACTCTAAATCGAGACTGGACACTACAACCTTGGAAGGACACAAGCACTGACAAGCTTCCGAAAACTCCCTGAAGTACCGAAGTCAAACAACAATACCTAAAATAACCAGCACTTCCGACCCAAGATATTGCTCAGACATGCACGACTAGGCAGCAGCAACGAATGCATGTATAGAGAACCGTAATCCAAGGGACAGGAATAACCTCTCCGACTCCAGAAAATTTCTACGACGAACCTGAATCCCTCTATGCACAGAAAAGAAAAAACGTGAGGTAGATGAGTAGGAAAACGCCTCCTTGTTGCACCAGATCTCAAACCCTCCGAACCTTATTTCGCCGCCATGGCAAATCTAGCCATGCGCGCCTTCTTCTTGGCCTCCTCATCTTGCGAAAGCTTAGGTTTCGCGACGACCACACTTTCGCCGGCGACTTTCACTTCTTGAGGGATGCTTCCGAACCGCTCCGCCCGGGCTTTCCTCTTGGCATTCTCTGCCGCAATCAGAGCACTCTTCGCCGCGGCCGAAGGACTCTTTGCAGGACTACCAGGCACCTTAGTTTGGGTTTTCACCTCTGCTTCAGTACTACCGTTCTTCGTGCCATCATTAAACCTCGCAGCTCGCAGCTTCCGCTTCTCCGCCTCAGATATCTTGAGGTCGGTGCCAAACCGCTCCGCCCGCCTCCTTTTCTTCTCGATATCCGTCACAACCGCGGGGGTCGTCGCGGCAACCAACCCTTCCTCTTTCCCCGCCTCCACATTTCCATTCACATCCAATTTGGTATCGAGCAAATCACCCTCCTCGCCCTCCTTCACATGCTCACCATCCTCGAGACCATGCACTGCAGCACCCGCCTGCAGCACTCCCTCCAACTGTGCAGACTGCTCTTTTAGCACGCCGGCGGAGGCCATCTCACCTCTCTCGATACTGAATCTCTTCCAATCCAGGAAACTCCACCAATCGCCTCTCAAACGCCGGCAAAGGGCGCCGCAAACATCAGCTGAAGGCTATTGTGTTCGTGTGAATGAGCATAATCGAGGCTCTAAGTTACGGGAATGAGTCAGGGAGACTGCGATGACTCATGGCGCGGTTCTTGCAAGTTGCGCGTGCTGGCGACGAAGGATTGCTTGTTGCGGAAACGGCACTGGGGGGGGTGGGAGCAAGAGGAAATGAAAGTTAGGGTTACCGAGAACAGGGAAGACGAAACTGACATTAGGAAGGAGGCTCTTCGACCGTGGTGGCCCTTTGACCGCGGGAATTTAAAGTACAGAATATTAACCCTTGAGGAAGGACCCTATGACCTTGTAAGAGCATCCCCATCAGGGGCTTCCCTAACCCTATCCCTATCCTATGTGAATGAAGAGGGTGCAAAGATGGGGATAGGGAATGAGAGCCCTACTTCAGTTCTTCCCTACAAGTTCACAATTTCTTGAGTGCAAAGCAATATGAGGCAAAAGGACTAATGCAATTTATAAAAATGCTACAATACAAGCACAAATCAGAGCCACACAAGTCAAAGATCTTCAATGAAATCAATATATGGTTTAGCAAAGTTGAGTTCTATATCCGGGCTCCTATACAAGGAATTTGCACACACACACACCTTTCCCTATGCAAATGTGTAGTATAATAGAACTAGTCAATTTGAAGGACTTTTTTGAATAGATAACTTCATATGGTGTAGAAGTCTTCAAATTGAGCTTCTTTTGGCTTGAATTTCAAAACATGTAAAGTATTATTTTGGTGTTTTTTTGGGTGAATGACCATCTCCATAGAGTTGCTACAAATGGAATTTTTTTAAATTAAATTAAAAATTTTAAACTATTTAAAGCTAATTAAAACATCAAAATATCTATTTAAAAAAATATTTAACAATTTTCTAGTTCTCCTAATTAGAGAAATTTTCTATAGTTTTCCTTCAATATTTATCTTCATCTTAAAAATATATAAATTATCCATATTTTATTTTATTTTTTAAAATTTTAAAGTACTCTTGAATACTAAAAAAAATATGAGTATTTTGAAACGCAACAAAATCAGTAGGTGTTTCTTGCAATCAACCATTTGGTCAACTTTAGACCTTAGTAATGCTTGAAAGGAATTATAAATTTTAATTGGTATGGTACCTTCTATGAAATGGTTTCTTATTGCCATATGAATACAAATCTTTAGTTTCTAAAAGTCTATCTACCTTCAATTTAGGATAATTAAGCATTAACTCTTACCTTAAACAACTAGATTTTTAGTCCCATCCAATAGTCATCCATCATCCAATGCAATGAATAACAAATGTATTTCATCCAACCAAATCAACAACTATAAAAGATTCATCAAAATCCATTCATCCCATTCATCATCTTCAGACTCATTTATAGCTATATATTTTTACCTTAAATCATGTGAAGACATAGGTAGCTTATGGTAAAAAGTTTTAATTTTCTCAATAAGCTTTCCTACAGCACCCTACACTCTCCATTCTTTGCTCGTATTTTAGCAACCTTGGCCAATGCCATAGCCATAAGTAGCAGTGTTAAAGTTATTTTAGTACAATTGTAGTGCAAATGTGTAGTATATTAGAACCAGTCAATTTTATTTGGAGGTATTAGTAGATTTAGGCTTAAACTATGTTTAGGATTGCATGCAAATTATAATCTCTTCGTGAGTATTTTCTAAATAAAGATACATATATTTACTTATCTAAAGTCTATTGTAACTATTACACATCTTCAATGATTTTATGATCTGTTGACAAGGTTTATGTTATGTGTTCAAACCTTGTAACTCAATCAAAAGATTCATAGAAGCAATAGAATATAGAGTAGTGGACAAGCCTTACGAGATATATACCTACAAAACATGTATAGACGATAATGGCCAATTAATATTGTGATAAATTAGTGTTGCAAACTTTAAATGAATTAACCTATGTAATTTCAACTACAAGACAAAAAAAATGCAGGTTTTGCACAATAATTTTCTTTTGAAAGCATCAAAATTGACATTTAAGCTTGGCTCAAATTATTATTATGCTATAGTTTTGTATTGGATCTTGTTGATAATTGCAAAAGGATTCCAACACATCTTTGGAAACATGTTTCGATACCTTAATCAATTAAAAGTAATTTGTAAGCGATCACATAAAATCATAGAACTTTAAATTGCTATTATGTAATATTCTTACAAGTAACTAGGGCAATTATATCTATATGATGCTTCTTTAGTTCTTTACTAGTTTTATGGCTTTTCATGTCTTTTGTATATAAAGTGATGCCCCTTTGGGTTTTCAAATGGTGGAATGTCTTCAAACTTCATTTTTAGAGCACCATAGTTTTAAAATACTAGTTCTTTTCATTAATGATTTAGGGCCTTTATAAAGGTGCTTCTATTAGGCATCTAGATGTGACTTTAAGGTTCCCTCAAGTCTTGACTTGAAAATAAATTTGCTAACATTCGGGGACATTTGAGGACATTATGAGACTAATTCAAGCCCGCTCCCTATGTTGTGAACTAGTCATTGCTAGCCAAAATTAAAAAATAATTAAATAATAATACATTATTAATTAAATATTATAATTTGACATGGCAATGTCACTACCATGTCAAAACACTCATGTGACGGTGTTCCTCAAAGTTCCCTACTCTTCGGGGACACTGGGAACTTATAGTCTTCTATAGGGCTCAAATCCCTTCTATTGTTAGTAAAATCTCCTCAAAATATACAAATATGTTTGAAGATTATGATTTTCATTTATCTACAAGGAAACAACAACCATTGTTTCTAATATTGACTTATCTATGTAGTACATATTTTTTATGTTTAATTAAGTTTTTTTATATCATTTATTTCAAAATGTCTAAAAAGCACCAACAATAGAAATTGATAGAGTCAATTTAAGCCAAATCCTTGAATGAAACATATAAATATGTATGTCACACCAATTGTTCATCAAAAATATTTGTATACATCTAAAATAGAAATTAAAGCAATATTATCACTTGGAATTTTGCATCACTACAAGAAATAAAAATTTATTTATTTTATGAAATTTTTTAATTCTTCTAGTGTTTCAATTTTGATAATTGCACCTAATTATACCCCCTTTCTTAAACCAACCACTATACATTTTTGCTAATAATATACTAATTCTATTTATAAGTACACATATTTTCCACACTTTAAAAAATTCATAGTTTATTCAAACTATATCCAACAAATGCATAAGAAAAGAATCATAAATGCTCTTTTACCTTTCAATAAAGAGTTTAGTAATTTAATAAAAATAAGCATTGCTTAATTCATTATTTTTTTCTAAATTTTTGTGAAGGAGGTGAGACACTTCTTGATGTGTCCACTTGTGCATTCCTTATTTTTGGAGGAAGTGTCCCTCCAAATCTATCTAGTTTTGGTGAGGAAGAGGGAAAGACACTTAGTGATGTATCCACTCACATTCTATGTTTTGGGAAGAAGTGTCATTTCCTCTACATCTAACTAGTTCTTTTTATGGGGAAGGTTAAAACATCTACTATATCTACTTACATTCCCTTGTTTGGGAAAGGAACAAAGAATCTAAGTAAACACGTAAGTAGATCTCTTGAGACAGCTATTGATGTATCTACTTACATTTCCTCATTTGGGAAGGAACAAGGAATCTAAGTGGACATGTAAGTAGGTCTCTTGAGACAACTATGGATGTATCCACTTACATTACTTCATTTTGCAAGGACTAGGGAATTTGAGTGGACACATCACTAGGTCTTTCGTAGGCACACTAAAAAACCATTGTGTCTATTGAAAACACTTTGACCCATGATAACTTTTGCATTAAAAACTCAAACATTGCAATCTTTGTTGCATTGAAATGCCCTATCATTGATTCACCAATCAAGGAAATATATCAAAAATTTCAACAAGTCTAGTAATTCATTCTCTTCCTTGCAGAAAAAATGGAGATTTTAGGTGTGGTTATTATCTTCTTTCTTTGCAGTGGAGATGCCATCGAATAAGTTCGGCACCCGCCACCGACGTCATCATGCAGTAAAGAATGTGCGGTAGTAACTTACCGCACATGGTAAACAGGGCCGGAGATACCCCCCCTTGCTCTTCCGCAAATGCCTTCTCCTCCTCCTCCTTCTCCTTCAAGCCGGGCTCTACTGTAGCAAAGTCCTCGAGCCATATTTTCTCGAGGAGAACTGAAGCTTGTTGCGTCGTCGTCGTCGCCATCGCCATTGCTATCACCGCACTCACTTCTTTTCCTTTCCCTTCCCGCAGTTCCCCTGGCTCTCCCATGTTCGGTGAAGAAGGCGCGGCCGCCGTGCCTGGCACGGGCCTCGTCCCCACGCGCTTCGTCTGGCCGCACGGCGGTCGTCGCGTCTACCTCTGCGGCGATTTCACCAGGTAACAATCTATCAATCACAGAAACTCACACACACGCACACACACAACGCCCCCCACCTTGCGAACTCCGCCCATTCTTCACTCTCTTTTTTCTTTTTTCTTTTTCCCTTCTGGTGCTAGGAATTTTGGCTTTTGTTAGTGCAAGGATAGTCTCTGGATGGAAGATAAGATCGCTTGGAAGAAGTGGAGAGAATGGTGTAGGTAGTGTGGAGAGAGTAGGGATTGGATTTTGGTGTTTTTTTAGGATTCTTGGAAAGTGATGAGGTTAGGTTTTTTTCTGGCAAGAGTTTAGTTGTGTTTCGTGTAGTTGAGGACTTGACTGTACTGAAGTAGTGAGATCGATGTGGAGTGAAGAGAGTGTTGGAGGGAGGAGGGGTGTCGGGGTTTTGGTAGTGGAGAGCAGATTGACTTTCGGGCAGTTCTTGATTCGGGGTACTACTGTGACGGTGTGTTTTCGGGAAAGCGGAGTAATGCTTGCAGCTTGAGAAGAGAGTCTTTGCGAATAGATTAAAAGAAAACGCAATGATAAGCGCATTAAGAAGCGGAATGGAACGGAAGATTCCGTTTGTCCGTAACCCTGATGTAAAGGATTCTTGAAGTGAGAAGGTTGTTCCCGTTACGTTTTGGTGATCGTGTCGTGCGCGCGCTTGTTGTGCAACAGTTTCTTTTGGTACTCGAGCACTGAGATCGCTGGGAAGAGGGGAGAGTGGATATGGGATTCAGGATTTTGTTAGTGGATGGGGGATTTGGTTTAACAGGTTTTCATTCGGAGTACTTCTGTGAACGATTCCTGAAGTGATGAGGTTTGTCTCATTAGGTTTAGGGGATAACGATAGAACGTTTCCACTCAAAGCACTGTTAGTGGACCTGGTTCCTTACTGTTCAATGGTTTGGTATTCCGGCCGGGGAGCATGGAGCGTAGATGCTGACAAGGCCGTGAATAGAGGCCATCTATGCTGCCTGATCATACCTTCAGTCTCACCTTCATATTATGAAATTCCATAGCTTGTCGAAAGAATTGTTTCTAGGAATATGATGACACTCCGTAACAGGACGACACTATTGTGTCCAGGAATGAACATGTAAAATCCAAAACACATGTACATGCTTGCCACTACCCCGAAGTTAGGTGCTTCCCAAACATGTCATCGTTGATAGGGACAATAGTATTCTGGATCACTTATGTAGGTTGTGGCATCATTTTCTGTGTGGGGATGAATTATTTAAGGTGTGGCCGATTGTCACACACAATTTCCTTCTGCCTAGTGCTTTTGTGATGTCGGTGCAATCTCTGCTGCCTGATGAGGATTTGTAGTCTATATTCTATAAGTTGTTTGAGTTGTAGAACTATATTCAGCACTCGTGTACAACTGTATTCTGAAATACCTCATTATCGCGTTCATACTGCTTTACTACGTAATCATGTTTTTCTGCCATTCTGATCTTTCCCTCTGCCTACTATTGCAGTTACTTGAATGAATATAACTCATGATCCCGTAATTGGAATTGTGTAGCTAATCGAATGAGATTAGACCTCAGCATTACTCGAGCTATCGCCTAGATAGTAGTGTGTGTGGGCAAACCAAATTTTTTTTCACCCCATGAAGGTCGTCCGATTGAAGCATTACTGCTGTGGATTGTTTGTATGCTTAGGGATATCTATTTAGTATAAACAGGTAACGATGCGCGCAAAATTTGTTCCACTTGCCAAACCAATAGAGTTTATATACAGTGGATCGATTGTAACCTTTGCCGAAGCTCTCCTTTATCGTGAGCGGAAAGAGCTGTACTGAGTTGAACATGGGTGCAGATGGCAGGATACATTACCCTTATCTCCAGTTGAAGGTTCTTCCTTGGTTTTCCAAGTGATATGCAGCCTGCAACCAGGTTACCATCAGGTATGCAGTTCTATGAGCACCACGTGTTACAGTCGTTTCGATGGGTTTTTATCTAGGAGAGAAACGAATGTTTGTTTTTTAGGGTTTTAGGTTGCGTGATTCCCATTGATGAGGCGTATGATGAAGAACCTGATATATTTTTGGAGTTGACTGCAGTATAAGTTTATCGTGGATGGGGAATGGAGACATGATGAGCAGCAGGCTCACATGGCGGATTCCCACGGTCACGTCAATAATTGGCTTCAGATCATAGGGCCACATCAGCATCACCCTATCTTCCTTCCCTCTCCTGACATGGGTACCTCTGGTATTACCATGGATGTGGACCAAGAAACGGTTCATCCAGCTGTGAGCACCTCGCCCCTTGGACTGAATCTACCACATTTGATACTTTTTCTGTTCATGTTTATTTGTAGTGTGAGGAATTTTTTGTTCATTGATAGCTAGAGTCATTGAGAAGGTGCTGCCAGCACATTCGTGGCGTCCCTTTTAGCTGTGAATGCATTGAGAGTAAACGGTGTATTAACTCTATTACGCATAGATCACTTAGCTGACGTGGGAAATTATGTGACGCTTGACAGGGTTCAGTAGTTGAAGATCTCCTAGAGCTGCATGAAGGTGCGCAGCAGGATCAACAGCAACTAGATAGAGCTCATATGGCAGAATCTGGAGCCACGGTAGTGACCTCGGCTGAAGCATTAGCCTCTAGGAAAACTATTCAGGAATTTTTGAAGCACCATTGTGCATATGAATTGCTGCCTGAATCTGGCAAGGTATGATTTGTTTCCCTCATCCACTCCCTATGCTATGCTCATGTATCCTAGTTGTGCACAAACAGGTGAAGTTATGTTCACTAGTTCCATAGAAAGTGGATTGCGACTTCACGATGTCAGTGAAGTCGAGCTATAGTTTGGTTCGTTGTTACGACAATGGAACGCATGTGCTGAAATAGTGAATTTCGGTTACCGTGCAGTGACAATGCAATCCAGCTACATAGGGCCGTCGTAGAAGATCTCACTGCTTTCACACTTTCTCAAGATCTTTCCATAGATTAATTTCATGGTGCCATCGCATTTTGATCTGGTGATTTATCAGTTTTTTGTCCACCACACTTTCTAACTACTTGACATTCAATAGTTTGAGTTCCACCTTATTATAATTGCAAAGATAATATCTCCTTAGCAAAGAAATTGTAAAATTTGTCGTGAAAATGATACTCTTCAACATATGTATTTTGTCAATTTATTTCTGTGGTTGGGAATGGTGTCAAACTTGTGTAGACTTGCTGAGTATCAGGATTGAAATTATTGGTCTGTTGTCTGAACAGATTCGTGGCGTGTACAGGTTGTGGCTCTGGATGTGGCGTTACCTGTGAAACAAGCTTTCCATGCACTTTATGAACAGGTATTATGAGAATCAGTTCTAGGTTATGGGTCCCTTGGTGTTAATCCTTTGAATACCATGGATTCATGGGTTTTGAATGACCATTTTGATTTATCATTTTCTAGAAAGAAAATTTAAAATGGGGACAAAATTTATATTCCTAGGTGTATTCAATAACATTGAACGTATTTGTTCAAATTTTTCCTGGACACGATTAATATTTCCATATGAACTCTTTAATGCTCTTATAAAAATAAGAGAGTAGTAGATGACTATTGATCTTTAAAGGGTTAAATCGAACGCCAGTCTGAGGTCTTTATGGTCACAACAGCTTCTGTATTCGATATTCTTTGGGCGTCTTTGAAAATTCAATGAGAGGTTGGTCTCAATAAGACGTTTGTACTTGCAGGGTATTCCTGGAGCTCCTTTATGGGATTCTTCATTACAGCAGTTCGTTGGCATGCTTACAGCTTCAGATTTTATCTCCATATTACAACGCGTACATTTCTACATTCTATGACTGCACTTACCGATCTATGATATTCTACCAATGTTTTAGTAGGGAAATAATGTTCAATGTTTCTGAGTGAAGTTGCTCTTGAATCAGTTGCATCTTGGTTGATCACCAGTCTTATGAATGATGTTTACCATGACAAACGCTGGATAATGTTCGTAGTCAATTATTTACATTGCAAGATATAGCTTCGTCTGCTATTGAAGTAGAAACTCATTATATCGCTCGTTATGTCTTCAGCTTGGAAGCAATGGTGCTTCTGTATTTTCTGAGGAGGAGTTGGAAATGCATACAATTGAAGAATGGAAAAAGGAGAAGCAGGCGCTATGCCCTTCTTCCGTCCACTCGCTTGCATATGTGGGTGCTTTGATTTGTTTCCTTGTTTGCGGCATTCCTTCATATCCATTAATATCTATTGGACTAGAAATCAGATTACGCAAGCTTGAGTTGTCCCTGTTCTAGTATCCATATTGCTTCTATACTACAGCCTTCTTTTGTACCTATTTGAGATTGCAAATAGTGAAAACGGTATGATAAATTTAAAATTTGCTGTAGGGTGGGAGAGGCCTACTTGTCATGCTGGCACCCTATTTAGTTGGTCGGTATGCCCCTTACTTATTGGTTTCAGTGATGAATTTGCAGGTGGGACCAGACGATACACTTGCTCATGTGGCCAGTGAACTCATGCGACTCGATGTGGCACAGCTCCCCGTCTTGCACTATCCAGCCCACGCTTTGGTTCCAGAGCTGTTGCATCTGGCTTGTCTCTCTGGCATTTTAAGATGTAGGTCCTTCTCCTGACGACAGGAGTTGGTTCCGTAAAGTTATTCGAGCGCACATGTAGTTTTATAGTACATTTTTCTTTGGCAGTCTGCACATAGAATTTAATGATTTCTTCTCTAGAATTTGCGTAGGAATCTAAGTGCCTGAATGTTGTTTGAGGACTCCTCTATCGGTGAATGTTGGCACAAAATTCTGGTGCACTCCATTCTTTCATAGAATTTGAAGTAAGTTTTTTGCTGTACTCAATATTTCTAACAGCTGATGTTTGAAATTGTATTACTTCTTTTAATGGACCGTGATGTATTTAACCTGTCTCTTACATTTGCTTCTTTGTGATTGTGCAGCCATATGCAGACATTTCCGGCATGTTCCCTCGTCCGTCCCTCTTCTTTCACAACCAATTGGTACATTGCCTATTGGAATTTGGGTTTCGGGGATTGCTGAACCGGGAAGCCGAACTCTACAAGTATTACGACGAGATGAACCCCTTAGTCGTGCACTAGCTCTGCTTCTCGAAGGTTCTCTCTCAACTTGTGTCTTTGTGTGGTTTATGTATTCAACGTTCCTCGAAATACTATTTGTTTCTACAGTTCAGGATCGTACCTTTCAGCTGATTTAGCGCTCTCAATGTTTTGTTTTTGCAGCTCGAGTCAGTGCGCTCCCTGTTGTGGATGATAATGGTGTCTTTCAAGACGTTTATGCTCGGGGGTATATTTCACAATGATTTCAATCCCTCGAATTCTTTTGTGGAGTTTCAATTTCGCCATCCTTAAGCAGGACCGGTGCATCGTGCCTAGTGTGTATTGACGACATGTATACTTGGAAGTTTTGGTGAAACGCTTACTGTTGGAAAGATTTTCGCTGCTCATCTGTTCGAGCAGGTTCACTTTTTAAGTTAATTCTTTCAATTCTGAGTTGATGCAGCATTAAAAGCATTTGCATCTGTTGCTTGCATCTTCCAGGGACATTACTGCTCTTGCAAGGGATAGTACGTATGCTCGACCTCAGCTAAATGACCTGACCGTCACCCAGGTCGGACCTGATTACAGTTTGCACGTTTTATTTCCAAATGATTCTGGAATGTGAATGTGCAATTGGGTTTTTATTCTTGCTAATATTGGACTTCAGATTGTATCTTTTTTACAACGTGCCACACGAGTGCTTTGTGGCTGGATCACAATCCGATTTTCGTTCGATATGCCGCTGGTTGCATCTTGTCCTGACAGGTAATGTCTTGGTGCAACAGGCATTGCAGATGGGCACTGCACAAGATTGGCAAGGGCCTGGCCCGTTCAACGGCAGTCGTTACTTCATGTGTCTCCGATCGGACACTTTACGCTTCGTAATCGAGCGATTGGCTCTTCCAGGTAGGCTACAAGACTTGATGATTTCTAAATTCGCTTTAAGTTGCTTCTATTTTGTGTTTATGGTTGGAATCTGGGTTTTTTAACACTACCCTATAATGGAAGAGACAACGCAATAATTTGAAAACGTAGAAAGCCAACAGTTTTGGACGATCTTTGGTTGCATCCTTGCAGTCTATAATAATCGCTGATTACTGTGGCAGGGGTTCGGAGACTAATTTGCGTTGAAGCTGGAAGCCGGCAAGTGGAGGGAATCATCACACTGCGAGATGTTTTCCAGTTCTTGCTGTAAATGAGAACACAAGTCCAATGAAGAATAGTTGACAGGTGTCTGGCATTTTTCTTTCTTTGTCCTGGACAGGGGGTTTGAACTTGAACTTCTGGTTGTTCCAGTTCCCATTGTTTTATGAGGTTCGATGCAAAATAGTGTGGAACGTGCTCCTTATGGGTTGTTCCTGATGTTGGAGGAGTTAGAATTCTCAACTGAATACAATGTTAATACTGTGCGCACACCAAATTCCTGCAAATAATCTTTCTTCTCGACCCAAGAATTCTGTGCATCTGCTTGTTCGCTTGTTCCTTCCATTGGAAATTTAGACTATTCTAGTGCCAGTGCTACCGTAACTACACCTGAAATTGCACAATTCAGCATGGTTCCCATTATTGAACTTTTCATGGGATCTTGTTGGTTATCAAAAGGGGATTCTAGATTCTCTTAGAATGCATTTTTTGGACATTGTTTGAATAAATTATGAATTTTCAAAGTGCTGAAAATAGGTGTTTTTGAAACTGACCATAGACTCTCATGAATAGTGGGAGTACATTTTAGGCAAGAATCTAGATTGGTTGGTTTTAGGAAGCAGTCGAAATTAGGTGTAGTTACCTTCATGGTGTTGCACCAAGTGCAAGATGTAAAATGTGCAATTAATGTTTGGATTCCTCTCCAATTCTCTTTGCCCCTCCAAATTAGCAAATTTTGGAGAAGCTAGCAACTCTTTCTAAGCATAGTATTAGCAAATTCACTTGCTAAGGTATTGTATGTGCATCCATTACTATTATTGCCTTCCTATAGTTGGACAAAAGAGTGACAATGAAACCTAGATATTGATGACAAAAGATGTATACAATCAGAGCATGAAGGCCTAGGAGAACCTAGTGTCAATATTTGGTACATCTTTTGATAATATTTTATAATTTCAAAACTTATTCATATGGTGTCAAAATAATACATTCTATAGTGCATTGGAACCTTCTTGCTTTTATCAATAAGGTCAAATAAAAATAATTCATCTTTTATATTAGTAAGTTAAGTATGTTCATTCGTAATTAGTGTTGATTATGGTGCACTTTTTTATTTCTTTGGCAAATTGTAATTGCTTATGGATGGTGTGGAATATGTAGGCATGTACAATAACTAGAACTATAGACTTGTTCATCAATTTTTTGAATGATATTAGAATATAGAAATCTTGCCAAAAGAAAGTATGAAACTCAAAACAAATCATACGATTGAAGGGCTCCATAATGAGTTTCGTGCTCTATTGTGTTCAATATTCCTCTATTGGTGACAAAAAGGGATTAAGGGAGACTTTAATACCTAACATAGACTTTGAAATTCAATGTAAATTTGAATTTGTAGGTTGCAACTAATCTAAACAATCCGATATGTTTCACTTCACTCACTTTGGACCAAAATGGAGGGGGCTTTGTATGGACAAAAAGTACATGTCAAGAAGTTGAAGTAGGACCTTACTTAAAAAGCAAGCCAATACTATAAAGACAAAGCTATGTGGACAAAGCTTCTCATAGTGGAGTTTTTTTTTTCTACATGCAACTTTCAAAGTTGAATGAAATCATCATCAATTTCAACCTCTATATCTCTTATTCTATAATCCCAAATGAATGTTAGAATTGATTAAAAACTTGAATCCAAAACAATTCTATTATTCTAGAATGGTGGGAGATATTCTTTTAATTATTCAATATTCCTTTTTTTAGTAGAGGTCTAAGTTAATATACAATGAAAATTAGAGGTGAACTAAAGGATTTATCTACTATTTATATGAAGAGATCCCATGATTTCAAGCAAAATATATCTAATTTTTTTAGATTAAAAAAAAGGAAATTTCTTAGTTGCCCCAAATTTTGATTTGGTCCCAAATGTAAGAAATAAACTTATAATTTCTGCAATACTTACTAAAAACTCTCAAAACAATGTTTGGTATGAAGAAGATGATGATTAGAGACAAAACTAAAAATATAAATAATAAATTCCAAATTCTTAGTCATTAAAACCTACCCAAAATGAAAACCCCATTTTCACCAAGGAAAGGTTGTACAGGTTAAAATATCTCTACTTCTTGACCAAGTGCCAAGAATTTGAAATAAAGCAGGAAGCATTCAAGACCATTTGGTCACTATACATAGTTCCACTTAATGAATTGACAAATTTAGTTTTGCAAATAATGTCAAACCAAGGAATATTAGTCACAAGAATTTTAGTCAACTTATTTTTTAAAATAGAAAGACACACAACAAGTGGCCAAAAGAAAATTACATAGTTTCCTAGGGGGGCTATTTTTGGCCTTATAAATGCTAATATGGTTCTCTTAATTCCTTACTCGGTTCCTTTGGCAATCCAAGGGTAATCCTTGATATTGTAGAATGATAAACCAAAATTTTGTCACATGTGGAGGCTTTACTATTAACCCCAAAATGTCCTCGAGGACATAATCTGTCCTTAGTTAATTTTCAAAGTTGAATAATGGGAAATCAGTGTGATATTTCATAAAATGGTTAACTATGATATTGGAGAGCGAAAAGTTTCCGAAAGGGTGAAATTTTCCGATTTCAATTCTGACATGGCTTCAATTTTCTAAGGCTTACAATGTAAGTAGACTCCCCAGTTTGGCAACTTGAAAGCAAGTGCCAACGTGGATTTTGGTTTCAAAACGTGTCCGGATTCAAAATGGATTTTTTCTCGAATGCACTATCAAATTCTTACAAAACAAAATTCTACAGCTTTATAAGTTTCTATATGTCGTTTCCGCCGTGGGGATCTTCCTCTATCAAGAAGTACATTTTTCATTAAAAAAAAGGAATCTACATCCCTAAAATGGACTTGTTGAATACCTTGTTGTTCAATGATCCTCCACCAAACATGTGTTATCCCTCTAGCATATTTTTTGGGGCATCGATCATGTGCATCTTCTCTTCTTTCCTACAGAAGACACCACACCTCAAGTAATGACATATTCATCCTATAACACCCACCAAAGCACTTGGAGGGACAAAAAATGCGTGATTTCGCAACTATGTACCTTCAATGTCTTGAGAATCTAATGCATTGTGACAAATCATTTGGGCCCCCAAATTTTTTTGCATGACCCTTGTAGAGTATACTTGTGATTTGTATGGTTATATTTGAGTAGATAGGCTTTAATTATTTATTAAAAAAGCAAATGTATTTGCCTCTCTAGTAGGGGGCCTCAATTTGGGAAATTGCAGGGTCATTTTGGGGTTAATAGTGTGAAGAAAGATTGTAATACACAATAGATCAAGTGACATAAACCTCAATCAAATATGAAAGCAAAATCCCAATAAGAATACATAAAACAACACCTTCAAGTGACCCTCTAGTTGATAATGTTGCCCCAACAAGTAGCTAGGACTACACAACAGATTTTGTTGGATGCAAATGTTATGATGAAATATTTGTACCATAGCTTTTCACACTAGCCCTAGTAAGGTAAATCTACCTATGACAAGCAAAATGACTATATTGCCATGTTACTACTAGCAAAAAAACTCTGAGTTTTTTTCCGTACAAAGACGTTTGTGAAAAGAGAGCAATTGAAATTTTTTTTTTGACAAAGTAGGAATTTCTTATGAATTTTTGAAGTGTAATTACTAATCGGCCCAAAAAAGTTTGTAGACTATCCCAAAACTAGCAAAAAGTATATGCATGATGGCCATCCTACTACCTAAAGCAATCAGAATATTTCCTAACATGGGTACAATCTTTCCTAACATGGCCAGAACATGAAGAATTAAAAAATCACTTGCTTTGATGAATTTACACTAAAAAGCTAGAAGTTCCTAAAACAGGTACTAATAACTCCATCATCATTACCCAAGCCATTGATTTCGGTCAGTAACCAACCTCATGTAGTCCTAATCTTATTTATTAGAGAAAGTTTGTTATGGATTATTGTAAGACTCTAATGGGTTATTTCCTAGATGCTTGTCATGGGTGGTTTGCTTGTCATAGGCAGGTTTACCTTAGTTAATTCAAAAAGAATGAATTGAAAAAAAATTATAATAGAATGTACATTTATTATACCCCATACATTATAGATTTTAGCAAAGAAAAATTCAAAGCATTTTGTTGTTTCAATTGACAATAATTGTTTCTTTTGTCTTTAAAATTATAAAAATTATAGTAGATTAAAAAAATATAGCTTATACTAATTGTCGAAGTGATAAACTTTACGTCTAATTTGCCGCTAGTGCATCCTTTCATTGGTACAAATATTATCCACAAATGAACTTTCTAATTAAGAGATAGATTTTAACTATACATTAAGAACAGGTAGAAATTTATTTTGATCCTCAATACAATACAAGATCAAATTATAAATTATAAATGTTTCAACTTTCAAAATAAGCATCCCTAAATTGTTTTTTATAATTTTTCATCTTTATATCTTTTTTCAACATTCACTCATTTGACCTTCTTAATAGGGACATATTGGGTCTTTAGAATTTCAATACATCTTGTTCAAAATTAATATGATGTAACAATTTATAATTATCAATTCTAATAAATCTTCAAAGGTCATATATAAGAAAGAAGTTACAATTTCATTGGGTTTTGTTAGGAATTCAACCCTAATCTTATGGTAAATTTAATAGTATTATTTTAAGTTTTTAGAAAATTTAATTTATGTACTAAAGTCTATTTATAGACCACCTTTTTTTATTTTCTCAAAGTCAATGATATTAATGAATAATGCTAAATAGGTATCTTTCTATATCAATCTAAATGTAAAAACTTACTCTCGATTATAATGCCTTTGATGAAAGGATGGATTTATAGAATAATATATGTTTGGAAATTGGAGAAATTCATTAAAAAATTTAGAGAAAAAAGATCAATTTAATTGAAACAAATGTGAAATGTTTGTATTCAACTATTAGAGGACATTCTTAATGTAGAATTTTTTGCAATCCAAAATATTCTTGTTCAATCATTTTTCAATGATAGGTCAACTACTAAGTTGTATATGCCAAATTATGTGGCTATAATATGGAATCTATGATATATTTGTATCAAATCAAGTCACAAATCTTTTTTTAAGATATTAATGATGAAAATAAAAACTTATATAGAAATCATGCAATTTTTTGCTATTAAATGTTAGTGGTTTTAATAAAGATTATTAATGGAAAAAATTCAAAACAAAATATTGATTAACCTTCAATTATACTAAAAAAATGAATTGCAACAATAGTAAAAGGAATATAAATGTTGCATCACCACAAAATTCATGTATCATTAATGGAGTGTCTCCAAAAAGTACATCAAATGGTAGTATCCCAAATGATAGTAGCAAGCATGTAGCATCTCCACAAAATTCAAGTACCATAAATGGAGTGTCTCCTAAAAGCACATCAAATGGAGGCACAATATGCAATAGTCGTATTCCTTTAAGTTGTATCAATCATCAGGTATTTGAATAATTAAAATGAGTATCTTATATGCTTAAACTATCCATATTCATATCTATAATTGTATATATATATATATAATCCTTTAATTGCAACATTCTAAATGCCAAAGTTAGGAAAACATAACAATAATAGAAAATACAATTTTATACAAATATTTTGATTAGTGTCTCACTATTCAAAATAGCCTTAATGATCCAATTATCTTAATTAATAGTGTATTGCAATGATTGTATGAAGAAATTTAATAGTGCTTGATATACTTCTATGGTTGATATGCCACTCATCAATAGATTGGAGGCCATTGTAGACACCCAAAATGCAGTACAAGAAGGATGTCGCTTCCCAATCACTTGGATAGTTATCAAATATCAGATCTTTTGAATCCTCCACGTGGAATTAGGTCTTAATCTTGACACTTGAGACAAGAAGATGCAATTCTATTAAATTTGAGTTAGGTATTGATGTCATGACCTTGGTATATGAACATGAAGTGAAGTAACTCTTAAATTTTAATCATTTAATTTAGAAAAATTCAATATTCTTTTATAATTCATAGATTCAAGATAAGTGATATATTTCTTTTTATTACATGAAATGTTAGAGATGAAATGATTAGAAGAGGAATTATGCCCCGTGACCATCATCGAGAAAATAGAGCTTTAATTGCTAAAACAAGTGCAAAAAATCATGCTCTTAGGCAGGTCTGCACCAAAACTTATACAAAATAAGGTTTTATTGTTTCAAATATGAGAATAAATTTATAGATTCAAACTACTAATATTTTGATGTATAAATCTTTAAACAAAAAATGAAAAGTGCATTGATAAAGGTCCATATAGATGTTTAGAATTCTAATGAAACTCGTTTGTAAACCTCAAAAATACATTTATATTAAAGATCTAATTCAAAAATACATTAAAGAAATCTAAATGTTTTAAAATTTTAAAATATTATACAGAATCAACAAAATAATCCTGAGTGTATAATAAGATCTTCTCAAGGAGGAAATGGCCATAGCGTACAACCACAACCACAAGTGAAAAGTAGAAATGGTGTTGACTATGTTGCAAGAAATGTCCAAAATGCAAGTAATGTGGCAAAGTCCAATCCAAAAGTAGAACATTTAGATTATTTAAAGAAAGAAACTTTTGGCAAAATTCCTGCTTAGTAGGTGCCCATTATTTTTTTATTTCACTTATTTCATTTTTTCTTTTCAAACATAAATTCCTTCAATGATTTATTGATTATTGATATCATCTAGAAACATTATCAAACTTGTTGGTTGTTGAATTGTTGTCAAATTTTTTCATTATATCCACCTATGCTTGAATAAATATTGTATATATAATTATAAAAAAAAATTCTAAGTAATGTAACTTATTCCTATATTGTATTAATAAAATCATTCAGCTTGGTGAAAAGGAAGATGGAACTTGCACAAAATATTGAAAAAAGGTCTATTCAGTACTCTAATGTAAACTTTGAATATCACAATATCAAGTGTTTTTTCTTACATTATAGTTTTACAAAAGAATTATGATAAGCCATGATCATGCAAAATAGAAATTGAAAAAATTCAAATTACTATTATTTTTCCAAAAATATTTATAATATTTGGCAAATTTTAATCTAACTATCATTGACTAGCTTAATTGAAATTTTAGTGTATATTAGTGTATACAATGATAATTGGACTTAATTTGTAGTATCTCAATATTATTTTGTTGTCAATGATAGGTTGCTTGAAAACAAAAATAAGAATTTGCCTCCAGGATTAGTTCTCATCGATGAGAATGATAGACTTGATGTCTTATCAACTTTGAAGAGCAGTATCCTATTTTAAAGATAATTTTGATTGTTTTTATTTAATAAAATAACAAGAATACTACTTTTTTGGTGAGAAGATTCCAATGCCTTGAATAAAATTTCTAAAAATTGAAGATAATAGTGCCAATAGTAGTTAAAACCACTTGTAATATTCAACAAATTTTTTTTATGTGTTATTTATCAGATAGTATTTTTTCTTTAAATTATGGATTGTAGACCTTATATTTGTTTATTATTGAATTCATTTTAATAGAATTCAGTTTCATCATTATTCAAATTTTACTTTTTTAATTATGATGAAAGAATCATTCTTGAATTTAACGTAATTACATTGAGTTTATTTCATCCTAAATTGGGTTTTTGATTTGCATTCTTGCAAGTGAATTTGCACCTCATGTAGAGCTAAAAAAATTGACCCTTTTATTGAATTGAAGTTACACATGTGCTACCAAAATTCAAAGATTTGAGAAAAATAAGTCTAATAATTTCAATTAGTAGGTAAAAATAAAGGGTTTGTTTTGTGGATTTCCACATTTAGTAACTATCTCAAAGTCCAAATTTAGAAACAAGGCAATTCAATGTGATTAAATTGCATATAAGTATTACATGTTTTCATCCAATAAAACACATTTTGAAAACAAATTCAAATGTGATTTAGAAATGGAGACAAAATTTGGGCAACAAAAAAAAAACATTTTTTACTTATACCCTTATTTTATAAATAGAAAATTCATTTTTTTATTTAAACATCATCTACAATATTAGATACATAATAGTAATGATAATAATAATATAAAATAAACTATCATGATAAAATGACCATTTTAAACAATCTTTTTCTCAACAAAAAATAATGATTGGCAAAAAGGCAAAGAAAAATTGGAGACAGAGCTTATGAATATGCCATTGGTAATACAAACACAATCTCAAAAGCGAAACAAAGTTGAATTGGAGCTTCAATTAGAAGACCTTGAAAAATCTATAACTCGTTTTTCAAGACCTAAGGTTTACATCCGACTTAAAGATTGAATAGTTAAATTGTTTTTGTTTTAAGGTCAAAAGTAGTAAAATGCTTGTGTTATGGTTGTAGAAGTAAGTGGTATGAAACATGTCTTCAATATTTTTACATTTTTTTTGAGCCAATGTATTTCACATTTGGAATTTAGAGTATTATGAATTGTATAGAACTCATTGGATCCTTACTATAATACATAGTTAGCAATTCTTTTCTTTCAAATATTTAGCTTGTGGTTTAAATACAAATTCAAAATTGAATTGAAATTATAAAATAGAAATTTTTGGGGTTATTCCAAATGTCATAATTACAAGAAGTAAAATTGAATTGATATTATAAAATAGAAATTTTTGGGGTTATTCCAAATATCATAATTACAAGAAGTAAAATTTTCTCTGCATATAGGTCTTTGATAAGCCAAACAAAAATCATGAGCTCTTTATTGCTCCTCAAAATTGCAAATTTAGGACCATAATATAAATTTAGGGATAGATCAATGCAAGTAAATTGTATGCAAATGTAACTTTTTGTCACCCAAAGTAAACAAAAGTTGAATAAATTATATTTAGCCTTAAGGAAAAATCCCAAGAAGACTAGGAACGACAATGATTCATGGGTTGACTTACAAGATAATTAATTTGATCTAATTTACCTAATTTTGGGTAATTCAGACATCAAAACTACTTTGGGGTATAACAATGCTACTTTGTAAAGTATATTTCTTTGGTTTTATGATATAGTTTACAATGTGTCTTAAAATCAATGAAACGTACTTTTCTAAAGTTCACTTGATAGTTGTTAATTCTAAGGGTCTCTTACAATTCTCTCAAGCATTTATTGCAAGGAGATTAGAGGGCTTTGATTGTACCAAAACACAAAAAAAATTCACTTTTCAAAAATTCAAGTGATACTAGGTATATTTATTAAATAGTGCAACTTAGTACAAACAGGATATAAAATTCAAAACTCTACACCAAAATATTGGCCAAACTATACTTTCAACTTATAATTGCTGAAACATTAAATGAAATTCTTTATGAAAGTAATCGAGTACTTAAAAGGTATCTCTATTCGATATTTCATAATTTCTAATGACACACAATCTAATTAATTTTTTCAAATTAGGCAATGGGCTTTGAAGCTACTAGATAACCCTCAAAATGACAATCACTTGCTTAGAGTCCAATCCAAAAAGGGATCACAAATTTTCTTGAAACATGGTACCGGGCTTGTTACTTGCCTAGAGTTTATACAACCAAGACATGCAAAAATGAATAGTGCTTTGACTTTGGAGCCTAAATGTGGTGCTTGACAAGCTACATTCTATGTTTGAAGTGGATCCATTAGGTTGAAATACTCCAAAAAAAATACAAAAGACACTTCTTATCAACAATTCACTCTAAACCCAAGTCCAAAGGGCTTGACCTATCATTTAAACTCTTAAAGACTAGATGCATTGCAAAATGGTTAAAACATCATGGCTAACCCTTGTGCGTCACAAAGAGAACAATGTTAGTGATGCATTTTTTGGCACATCCTAAAAGAATTGCCATAATTTGGCATCTACTCGTTTGCTGAAAATTTCACTGTTGCATCTTCAAATGAACTACTTGATGAATGTAGATTTGCAATTTTGCAAGAATCTACCATGTGGATGTCGAGAATATAATATTTGATGAACAGGGTTTCCTCTAGATTCGGGGCATTTTCGTGCATGTTGAAACTTCGTGAATTTGTGGAGGGCAAAACATGCATCAAATGTGTAGGAATTGAGTATGTCATAGGTTGTTGTGTTAAGAATGAGGGAGGGAAAAAATTTCATAGGAAGTTCACAGACCCAAACTGCTATTCTTGCCTAAAACTACAAGATTCAAGGTAGGTCTCCTTTGCTAGCGTGATATGGTCTGTATAAACCAAATCTGGTGCAATAAAATTATGACAACCTTAGGTAGATTTGGCATGTGGAATAGCATGATTCACCACCTCGAGCAATCCTAAATAGCTCATACATAGGTTCAATTGAAACGAACCCTCCACTAGGGAAAATTTAATTTGAATCCCAGCGTCTGAAAAACATTCATTGTGACGCATTGAGACTAAACTGCATTTAGCCTATTAAATTGTATTCAAATATCAATCTTATAACTTTAGAACATGGTGTTATGAATTGTCTATCACTATATAAACAATAAATTTGTTTCATGAAAAATTATAAATTATTATAGTTTTATAGTAAAAGATAAAAATAAATGAAAAAATTAACAAAACCAACCTCATTAATTTGAAGATTTTGGTAGATACGAGTAGAATCAGAGATTGGTGTGAAGATCAATAAAAAAAACTTGAATATCATTCTTCATTTCCTTAGTTTAAATCAAATACCAAAGATGGTTATTTTGAAAGTTCTAAACAATATTAACCAAGGATGCATCCACTTTGAGGATGCACAAACCTTCAAAGCATAAGGTAGTCTACTTTAAAAGCAACTATGTTCTAAATGCAACCCCTAACTAAGAATAAGTGACACGTTGCTTGAAATATCAATCTATTATTATCAATGATGAGATAGGTAGGCTTAAATGATTGCTTCAAGAACACACTCCAAGAAACTATCTCAAAACATTTCTCCAAAAATCTCAATCAAAATATGAATAGAAAATTTAAAAATTAACCCCTAAAGGACCAAGGCCTTTTTTTTGCAAAAGAACACTCAAAACTACCATTTTTAGAGCAAAGAGTTAAAAAATTTGAAAATCGTATTTTTTTTTTGCACATCTAACTATAGGATCTTACACCTAACTAGTATGAAAATGTGTGGAAAAAATTTCAGAAATTTTGACCACATAGATTGCAAGATATCTGCGTTTAAAGTGAAAAAAATAAGTTTTTTAACACATTGCGGGACTAGGTTATTTGACTTTGAACCTTCTTAACTTTAATTTTTTGCACTACAAAGTTTTGAGCTTTAAATATTTATGGTGGAGAATTGAGTTGAGAGTAGGAAATAAAAGAAAATACAAAAAAAATTAATTTTGATTCTTTCAAAAAATGTTAAGTAGAAGTAGATACAAGATAGAAGGAAAATCTAAATTATTAATATCTCTAAGATGGAATTAAAATGCACTAATCCCAATGATGAAATTGTTCTAGAAGGCAAATGAAACAATATGGACCTTTATTTTTTGAAAAATTGTAAAAATTGCATTCATAAATGAATCCTACAAGATATTTTTTCAGGAAGATGCTGTAAGTGCCCGAAAAACAAAATTGTCTATAACTTTCTCATAACGAATCCAAATGGAATGAATCGAAGCTTTCCATGTAGACAAAAATACAATCTATGAAGGAGAGAAATAAAAAATTAAAAAAAATTCAAATTTCTGAAACTTTTTTTTGCTGCCCCTCTCCCCTGTTTCAAGCCTATTTGGGCATAACTTTTGTTCCCGGGCACCAAATGTAAAAAAAATTATATTCCCATGAAGGTAATCAATTTTTCTATCTTCATAAAAAGTTTCAAAAAATCAGGACAAAAATTGAGACCGTAGGTACTTGCCCGAAATCTCATTTGTCCCCAGAAGGGATAATGGTCCTTTAGGGGTTAAGGACAAAAAACAGTGAGTGAAAATGAGACTCAAATTGGACTCAGCATTGTTCCCATCACACTCAGTATCAGGACCAACACATATTAATATTCTCAAGTCTCAGAGTTTGGTACAAAGTTCCTCGGTCCCAAAGCTCCATGGTCCTGACTCTTGGGATCCATAGTTACCATCCCCTACAAAGAACCTTGTTGCACACAAAGATATGCATAAACTCTCCATTCTCTCTAGTATTATCTCCATCATTCTTATGGCTCCACATAAAGCCTCCACATAGTTTTCTTTCCAGAAGGATGGTCTTCCACCTGACTCAAGAATCTCTTTGCAGTGTACAGAAGTTTAACAGCCATTAGGAGAACCTAGAAGCAGTGAGTCAATCACCGATTCACCATTTTCAAAGCAGTAATGCAGTTCTCTGAATAATATATACAACCAAAATCAGTGCAATGGCTTTCAAATATAAGTTTACCGAAGTTCTAATGTAGGTCGACTCTTCCGATAGGAAATAATCTGGTCCGCGCTTGGTCGCTTGCCAGGATCCGGATTTAACATTGCAGAAACCAATGCACAAAGAGCTTCGCTCCGCCAAGAGGGCATTCTAGGGATATTATCTTCCAAATCAGGTCTTGTTCTGGGTAACTGTAGCCCTGTAACCCACTCGTACACCATGGCCCCGAAGCTGAATATGTCAGCCTTGGGGCTTGGGTCTTCGTCTTGAAGCAACTCCGGTGCTAAGTATCCCCCGTCGCCCTCTTCCCACTCCCACGACTGACAGGGCACTGCTAACCCAAAATCGCCTATCTTCAAGTTACCTACACATAAGGAAAGGACGCCAGTCAAGCGACCCCCTTTTCTGTCAAAAGACACCAGTCACAAAGAAATAAAAATTTTAACTATATTTGCCTCAATCCTTAAGTGTCGAAGCTGATGCACAGAACTAGCAATACGCAGTAGCAAAGAGGAGGTTCATACCTTGGCCATCTATAAAAATGTTTTCTGGCTTGATATCAAGATGAAGTACTCCATGCTTGTGTATATGACTTAATCCTGAAGCCACTTGAACTATGTACTCCCACACCTGGCAGAAAACTCCCAACCACAGGTACATTTACAATTACCAAACAAACCACAACAGCACCACCATATAAATTACTCAAAACTGTACTTGCACATAATTCCAAACAACGTAGTAAAGAACTCTGGATGGGCAGGAGTGAACTTCAAAGTAGCAATACCTGAGGTTCATCAAGAGGCTGTTTGAGAGAATCAAGGAGCATGCGAAGATTGCCTGCCTCACAGAGCTCCATTTGAATATAGAAGTGAGAATCCTGCTGCCAACCCCTAAAGTAATTTACTACGTTTGGATGTTCAGCGAGGCACGCAACACTTTGAATCTCCCGCATGTATCGATCTCGATCCACACGACTAAAGAATTCTCGCTTACTCATTTTTACTGCACATAGTGTGCCTCCTTTCCTATCTCGAGCTTCGTAAACCTGAAATCCAGCATGCCAATCAAGGTCAATTGCCTCCAAGAACGTGCAGGAAGTGAGACAATAACGACATCCTGCATGTCAGAGACAGCAGCTTTATCATAGAGTATGCCTTGCAAGGAATTGAATGAACAGACATGGCATGTTATGAACGAAACTCGTCATTCGGTAGTAATTTAACAAGGATACAGCTGCAGAAGAATACCCGAGTCGACTTTGGATATTCTCTAGACGAATATGTCAGCGACTGGGAACAAGGAAGCACTGATGGCGGATCATTCCCGAATTTCAAATTACACGCGAAAACCTCAAACCTCAAACGCACTGGGTAAGTAGGAAAAATCACGCACCGTACTGAATGACCCATGCCCAATTTCACGAAGGTATTCAAAGTGTTTGTCGAACATAAATATGCTGGCTGTCCTCTTGAGATGTGTAGTAAGAAGCAACTTGGTATCCCTCAGACTTTGTTGCCTGGACAGCTGTTTTCTCCTGTAAGTCATAAAGTGCAGCACCGGCAATAGAGGCAACAATCAATACCTTTATTCTGCTTCCTGCAATTACAAATGACCAGCAATATGCAAGATATGGCATAGGAAATCAGACATCTTCACACTCATTTTTATAAAAGAAATTAAAATCAGGGTTCCCAGTTTATTCAAAATTTAGAAGTCAATATTAAAACAGAACATGAGTAAAAGTCGAAAACTTACTTGAGAATAGGTGTACTTGGACACTCCAAGAAAGGACTACTAGTAGTTGATTTTGGTGTGGTTGGAGGGGACTGAAAGTCACCATCCTCGAGTGCCACAGTTTCAGCAGCTGGTTTGACATCCGCTTCTCCTCCACTCCCCCCTTTATCCAAATCGAGCTCACTGCTTCTGATCTTTGATTCGCCTTGACAATTCATCAACTTGTGAGTTTCGGCATGTATTGGTTGTAGTCGCACTAAATCTAACGTACTTTAAAACAAGAACATTGTTGCACAGCTACCAGCACATAAAGAGGAGAGGACGATGAAGACCAACCTCTTCGTGCCAAGACCGCGATCGTATGCCAAACCCCTCAGTCGCTCGTCCAGTATTTACGAATAATGGCGGAAGGCTAGATGTTGGTAACAACCCTTTGCCATCTGCATTATTAGGAACGGTTTGACGACTGCTGGATTCCAGATTTGACCAAACCTCAGCATTTGCGGCAGCCTGGCCCCTTACAGCCATGTTACTTGTGGAAAAGCGCTCCCGTAGAGAGGATGACATTTGTTCTCCAATTCCTGACACCAAGGAGCATCATTACGTATGTCAAGAAAACGAACTGATGTAAAATGAAATAATATCAATTTGGGAAGTACCACGTGCTAAACCACCAGATTTGACATGTCTGTATGATAATTATTCCAGGAGCACCTCACGGCTAAGCAATACAATTCTTAATAACGAGCACATACTTGAAAAGTGACTCTAACCAAATCCTTCATAAATAATTCCATTGTGCAGTCTAAAAAATCCATAAATTCTGGGAACAATAAACACGATGATAGCCACATGAAGGACATATACGAAACAGCTTCCATGCATCTAAAAGTATTAGAAGAGAACAATCAAAGTAACTGTTCTAAGCAAGAAACCTTGCACTGTTCATTCAACTGCATTAAAAACTGCGAAAGACTGTCTCTCATCAGCTAACTGGCAGATACTTAACTCGTCCACTCATGCACTTGGCTGGACTAATATGCACTTGGTGTAAACAATCATGACTTGGTTTCATGCCTACGGACACAATTCTTTGAACGGAATGGGCTTTTCCTACTGTCACTTATAACGGTCTACAACCTCCCACTCTGACATTGCATGAATAATCCACGAGAAGTGCTAAAATTTTGATCTCCTGAACACATTTAGCTCCTAAACCCAAGGTGACCTCTACAGTGATCTCTCAATGAAAGCACACTCCTACGTATTGGTCACAACGCTTAAAGTGATGCAAAATAGTGTCCTCTACATCATTCGTAATTTCAATGCAGGTCCCACACTTAACTCCAATTTACATGGAAACCCTCGAAGAGATACTAACAATAGTTATCTCCAGATAGTTCAGTACAAAATTCACAAAAACTTAACTCATAAGAAAATTGCCCTAACTGGGGAAAGTTCCAACAAGCATATCCGTCATTCTAAATGACTCCAAACCGGGCAATCTAAATACTACTACCTCACCAGAAGCACGAGCAAGAGAAGATTAATCCGTGTCTTCATACCACTCACCCCAAGAACCAAAATTCACCATATCCATACTTCAGATAAGAAGCAGTGATCTCGAATCTTAAAAACTCGAAAAAAAAAATTTAATTTTTAAATTTTTAAAAATATTCCACCGTTTGACGAATTAGTCATAATTCCAGCAACACGCTCCATACTTTAACTCCTCCAATTAGCTGAAAACCCTACCACCCGTTCACGCAACGAGATACTACCTCTACACCTCCAATCAGTCCGGTACATAATTCATAAAATTCATCACGGAACGAGAATTGCCCTAATCGAAGCTAGTTGCAACTAAAAAAACTTGTGTGCCAATCTCATGATCCCGAGGTTATCCCAACAAGGTACTAATACTTTACAGTTTACAGAGACGAAAGAAAGGCTTGTTCCATGCCTTCCTCACACTAAAAATCTGACAGATAAATTCGAAAGCTCCATCCAGAAAACAAAGGGAGGTGGAAGGGTAGAGAAAGAGGTTACCTTTTCTTAATTCCATCACGTGCCTCCGACCTCATGGGCCTGAAGAGTCAGCAGCGTCTTCACCTGAAAGAAGAAAGAGAAGCAAAATGCAAATGGAGAAGGGCGGCGAAGACGAAGAAATGTATGGCGAAACTTCAAATGTTGTACTTGTTTCCGTGGTTGTGAAAAAACGAGAGTACAGAGAGGTTGGAGAAGAATGAAGACGAAGCAAGAATAACTTAGTACAAGGAGGTGGAGAGAAGCAAATGTCGGAAGCACCGACGCGGGGGGAGCGAGATGGCTATGGCGAAGAGAGCACTGGAAGGAGTAGCGTAGGGAGACGATGACGAAGAAAAGGAAACCCTAAAAGTTGGGGTCTACTTTTTCTTAAGTCTGAGCTTTAAAGGGGGCCCATGTGTTGGTTAGTGAGCAAGCTGACAATGAGTGGGTCACATCTGGTCTTGTGGAACTTATTATTTATCATAGATGATAAAATTTGGACCTTTCTAAAGAAGAAGAAAGGACTCCAATCAAGGTTTTTATTGCTGACAAAACTTGCTAGTATTGGCTGATTTTGTCCAACAGAAGTGCATCCCTTCAAAAATTATCTATTGAAAAGTTCATAGGAGAAGGTTTTCAGTTCCTACAATATAATGTTGATCCCAACTAAGTTATTATGGATTGACATGACAAGAGAATTTGTTCAATATGATGTGTCGTATGCTTCCATGGCTAAAGATCCTAGGATCAGAACATGTACTTCCGTAACTAGAGATTCTAGGATTTGAAGGTGTACCTCGAGGATTAGGGATACTAGAATCAAAATGTGTACCTCCGTTGATATGATTGTGGAAATTCTAAATTTCTTGTTTTGTTTCAAACTCTAATTACCAAATAGCATTGTTACGCAAAACACATGGTTGAAGAACCGAGAGTAGAAGAGGATATGTTTGTATGGCTGATCTAAGAAAGTTTTGTCACCTTTTCTTTGGAATTAACATGATTTCTTAGATACTTGGGCTTTCTTCAAATAATATTCAGAGTCCTACAAATATAGCAAGGTAGTGAATAATGTTACAAAAGCATGGAATTAGATAGGAGAGGTTGAAAAGCACAAAATTAATTGACTTCAAAATAGAAGATACGGTTTTATATTTTTCCACTAAGGTTGGAAAATTGGAGTTTTTACAAAAAAATTCAAACTACTTCAAAGAATTTCACTAAAAATTCATTTTGTTTTGGAAAAAAATTCAATTGCTATGGCACATCCATTTTATGCTCTAGGAAGAAGTTGGATTTTTTCATAAAGGTTCAACAACTAACTTTTTCAAGATAAGCCATTTTGCCTCTAGTTAACATTTTTTTTTTATCAAGGCTAAGACATTCTTCATGGTTGGAATGTATCAAAAGTAGCATCATTAAAAATGGCTAAATGTACTTGTTAGATGTCAAATTAGAAGTCCAGGGTTTGCACAAGTTGCACATAATTAATTTGTCAACCTAAATGTGGATTGAATATGGCATAAACTTTATTTGTGCTAGAAAGAAGACCATGAATAACACACACATACCTTATTCTACTTACTAACAAGTGCGCCTAAACTATTCCTACCCAAAATCCATTTCTTTTCAATTCCAACTCCAAATGCAATAACATCTATGCTTTTATTTTTTAATTATTTTGTGTGAAAGTCAATTTCCTACATTTCCTAACATTTTGAAATGTAATATTTCAATCTTCATGGCCCCAATCACTTAAAAATGGTTCAAAATGAATATTTCTATTTTACTAAATTTCCTTTCTTGGTCTCCTTTAGAACATTCTCAATCCAATGGATTTATAATGCTTCTAAATTTATTTCTAACTTTTGAATGGTATATAATTAGAACTTGAAATTTGTATCATAAGAAGTGCATCCTAATACTTTCAAATTTAAACATTTGACAACAAAAATAAAGTTCTTCTAAATCAAAAGAGAACTAAAAGGCAAAATGATAGTGGTCTTGACAAATTACAATTACCAAAACAAAATTGGGCCATTGACACTCTACATTTGGAGTGTAAATGGTGAAATTTTGCTTTGGTAACTGTAATTTGTCAAGTCCTCCTTAATTTATAACTTTTTTTGTGCTATTAAAGTGCTTGTCTAGTGTTTAAATTTGAATTTTCTTATGTCTATTCAAAATACTTTGGAATGCGCTTCCAATGACAATGATTTCAAGTTCTAATTGTACATATGTTAGAAGTTAGAAATATATTTGGAGGGCCAAAATATTGATTGAATTGAGGATGTTCTTATGGCAAAGTAAATATCATGCTTATTAGTGTGCCTTTTGTTGTTGCTTTAGCTAAAATAAAAATAAAAATCATTTTTTAATTTATAAAAACTTCAAAATTCAATATCTTTTCTATCGTGAATCCAAATGCCACAAAACAAAGTTTGTGCACCCCTTCCTTGCAAGAGAGCTTTCTAACCATACCAAGAACACAACTTGGGGATGCATGGTTCTAGAGATCTCATTGTAAAGAAAACTAAACTAAGAGTGTCTATAATTCTCTTTGCAACAAGAATAGTATTAGCACTGTGCTAAGTGTAAAATAATTTTTTAATTAAAAATATACTCTAATGCAATTGTAATTGGAGCCTCCAATTCCATGGCTTCGGTATGTGACCACCTAAAGCTGGCTAATTTGCAAAATATGAAGGGCCTATGAGTTGTTCCTTGTAGGAATAGTCATCATTGTCGACGCTTGTCAAGCATTGGTATGTGTGCTAATCAATTCAACCTTCCTTTGTTTCCATGAAAATCTCTTTTTTTTAATGTAGATTCTTTTATTTCTTTCTTTTTAGAATACAACAAAGTCCATTTGATGTTTAGATTGTTGGCTTTGCATTGGGTCATTTTTTCCAAAGAGAATACTAGCACTATAGTAAATGACCCATTTCCAACCACTTAAGGAATTGAACATAGCTGCAGGTTGAGTTTGGTGAAGGAAAAATTTTCCTCATGCAATGAAATAGATTTTAGAAGGATTTTCATTTTTTTTCATTTTTTTCATCAAAAATGAAATTACTGTGAATTTTTTTCATGAAGATTCTACGAAACCTATTCTTGTTATATAGGTCAATCTATTTCTGATCATAGGCTTGTTACAAAATGAATGAGAGTGATAATTGTGACTTTCAATGTACATGTTGTGATCATTCTATGCTTTCAATGTACACTTCTTGAACATTTGAGTTGCTCCAATTAGTACATGTCAGTTGTGAGCAGAAATGTAAACCACAACTGATTGGAAATACACTAGCCTATACTGTGAAAATGGGGTGGTGGTTGAGAATGGGTCACTTACTCTATGCGGGCCTCGTGGAATGGCCTGCCATTTGCCGTTACAGGGCTTGTATGCCGAGTATGCATTGGAGATGCTCTTATGGCAAAATAAATATCATACTGATTGTGGACTGAACAATTACTTGCCATAATTGGAGGTTACGGCGCCACTAGTTACTTCACCTAATTCTGTCAGCTCATGGGTGTGGATGAATGAGGACCGACATTCATCGATATCCCCGATGGATTGCCCTAAATTCCTTCAAGACAAGAAGACAATCTCCAGTCCCACCTGCTTCACCACCATCGCCATCGCCCCCTTCCCGCAGCTGCCCAAGCTCACCTCCAAGGTCTACAGCATCCAGACCCCTTATCTTTCTTTTACTACTTCTTTACGTTCAGTGTGCTTTGTACAGCATACAGTTTTCACTTCATGAATTTTGGTGCTAGCTGCAGGTTGTTTGTTGTAGGTAAAAACAATCAATTAATCAGCTTTTCGTTTTCCCGGATTTCCTCTTTTGGGGTTGGAATTTTGTTGCTGCGGTTTATGCAGTGTGTTTCTCGCATGTATGTAGTTCATAATTTAGGAGAATGGGACTAAGCGTAGACGAACTCTTGTATCTTGAGAATTAGGGTTTTAGGGTTGGGAATTTGAGCGGGGATTTGGTTTGGTGGAGGTTTCAATGCGGAATTGGAATGTGGGATTTTCTTAGAACCAGTTATGAAAACCTTGAAAGGATAAAGGAAACCGAAAAACGGTTTTCGTGAAGTTTAAGGGGTGAAGACAGGTTGATGTGAGGGTTGCTCTCTTGGCTGAGGTTTCTAGTTTGAGAGTGATGTAGTGGGCGGTACAGAAAGGTGAAAAGAATGTGAAACTCCGTGGTCTTGTCATCCTGCATTGGTTCTTGTAAGAGCAAGAGTGTGACATTTTGTGGTTAATTCTCAGTGAGGCTATTAGAATTCGGTACTATGTATTTTATGTTGCAGGAAAGAATAATTGATTAGCTTTTCGATTTCTTGGGCTTCATCCCGTCTTCTTTCATATGGATTTGAATTTTGTTGCTGCGGTTTTTTGTCGTGTATATCTATCATGTTTGTAGTTTGAAATTGAGGAGAATTGTAACTACGGGTCGCCGAACTCTTGTTTCTTGAGAATTAAGGTTTAAGGGTTGGGAATTTTGAGAGGGGGCTTGGTTTGGTGGAGTTTCCGATGCAGAATTGGAATGTGTGAATCTTAGAGGTTGATGTGAGGGTTGTACTTGAGGTATATAAGTACAGTAAAGATGAGTAAGAAAGGACAATTCCGTACTCATGTCATCCTGTATTGGTTCTTGTATTAGTGGAAGTTTGACATTTAGTAGTTGGGCTCACAGTGAGTGTGAAATCTGCAGAATTTTGAGTTTGTGGATCCGGGGGTAAGGTTTAGAAATTTAGAAATGATGATGAGGATTTGAGACCTTAATATAGGTTTAGTTTGGGACATTCTTAAGATTTAAAAAGTATTAATGTGCAGATGAAAGAGAATACCCCGCTGATGCCACCTCACCGCACATTTGAAGATTTATGTTCCTCTTTGTCTTCCTACTGACCTGGTAGGGTTTGGGGTTTGGAAATAGATGAATAGGGAGAAGCTGATGAAGCTAGCCACTGCGGTTCGCACTGGTGGGAAGGGGAGCGTTAGAAGGTCAGTCATTTGTACAACTGTTGTTCACCAAAAAAGACCCCAGAAATTGGGCAAAGTGGTTATTAAGTTATTTGGCATTAGATGTATATAGTCCTCTTGTTGACGTACTGTTTAGTGTAATCCAAATGGTGACAATTTACTTTATATAACAGCGGCAATTTCTAAGTTGGCAACTTGACAACATTAATTTAACATGATCTTCATATCAATATAACGCCTAAACCGGCTGGTTGCAATTAGCTGCAAAGAGATGCTTACTGGCGTGAGTGTCTATTTGCTTGTCTAGAAAGAAGAAAGCGGTGCACAAAACCACCACAACGGACGACAAAAGATTACAGAACACCTTGAAGAGGCTGGGCGTCAACACCATCCCAGGAATTGAGGAAGTCAACATCTTCAAGGATGAATCTATCATCCACTTCGTTAATCCTAAAGGTGCGCTAATTTCTTCACAAGCAGTTTGCAAGAGCCTGCTGGGTTTTCTATTGAAGTAATTTTCTTAGAAATCGACATTTAAGGTTCAGGATATTATTTGCGTCATTTTAAGCATTTTTTAACCATGTGTCAAATTTTTATCCGTATGTATATCTTATGCAATTTCTCATGTAATTTCAAAGTGGGAGGTAGTAGACAACTACAAGTGACTGTAGATAATCACATCTCCATTTTCCTTTCCATGGTCACTGCCCTTAGGCATTTAGCCAAGTCATGCTTACGCCAAGTCCTAATATGTCCAATCAAGTGTATGAATAAGCGAGTGGCTGCTGGTAACAGGGATGAGTATACGAAACGGGTTTAGTACCTGAAGCTTATTGTCTGCTTTCCTTGCAGTGCAAGCCTCCATCGCTGCCAACACGTGGGTCATTAGTGGAGCTTCTCAGACAAAGAAGCTGCAAGAATTGTTGCCCTCTATTATCAACCAGTTGGGTGCTGACAACTTGGCGAATTTGAAGAAGATTGCACAGCAGTATCAGCGACAACAGAGTTTGGGTCCTGTTGCAGAAGAAGAAGACGATGATGTTCCTGAGTTAGTTGAAGGTGAGACTTTCGAGGGCGCTTCTAAAGTGGAAGTCACTGCGTCGTAATCTATAACTGCTGCCAGCGTTGGGGAGTATCCTCAAGTAGGTGTTTGCAATTTACTCCAGGTCTTGAGCCAAGGCTTCATCTTTCAGGGTGGCCAACATTTTCCCGTTTGTGGTCTTTATTTGTACCTTTTATGCAACGATGATGGCAAATGATCTTCAGCGTTTCGTTTTAATGTCATTCTGTGCATATTGTTTATTATGGAATGCTTATTATCTAATGGGTTTCACGCATCGTTAATCTGGCGAGAAAAAGCCACAACAATTCAGAGGTAAAGTGAAGAAAGTCAGACAATGTGCACAGACAGACGCAGAAGATGCAAGAGGAAAACACAACCAAGGGTGATTCCAAGAAACCCTGGTACTATTTGGGTTTAGATGATGCACTCCTTAATGACTTTTGAAGTATGAGGCTGATAGATCTCAAAATTTAAAAGGAAGATGTGTTAGTACCTTTTTGATTGTAGCAGTTGTTTTTGAAGATTTTAAGAAAACCATTTCCTATTTAACCCCTTGAGGAGGATTGAAAAAATTGTGGGTAGTCCAGATTTCCAATATCGTGAAGATTTTTTATGAAATGCAATTCAAAATAATAATATAATGATGACTTCCAAACAATAGTTGTAAAATATGATTCACAGATCATCTTATATTGGTTAAATCAACTTTCATCCAAAAAATTTAAGGCTTAAATTTTGGGAATACATTATTTTGAGTCTTCTATGAATTACCCATATTTTGTTTTATTTTTAAATATTTAATCCAAAAGTGTGTAGTACTATGAGCACTATCTCCAAATGCAACAAAATGAGCCCATTATTTTTGGAATCAACCCCCAAGCACTTGCAAAACCATGATTTTCTAGGAGGTGAATGAGGCAATAATTAAAAGTAGAGGAAACAATGTTGTGAACCTCATAAGGATATTGCAAATGCTTGGCTTTTTTGGTTAATTGTAGAAACAAAGAATGCACTATTGTCCTATTGGTCCAATAATTTAAGTATTTTGGTGACTACCTAGGTCGTAGGGAGTTGCATCCTTCTGTGTCAACATCTCAAGAAATTGTGATAATATTCAATCACAAATGCATCTACAATTAGGGTGAACATGCAACAATACTTTTAAATAATAATATGTATGGAATAAGGGAAAATCTCAACCTAAAATGTGGTTACTTAGAACTTATCATACTAAATGGCATAAAGAAATTGATTAGGCTAAGTTATACAAAACTTTCTTGTTCATTAGACTAGTTTGTGGGCTAATGGTTTTTAAAACCTATGAATTGACCTCCAAAAATTTATAAATGCCATGCAAATGAAATATGGAGTATAATTGTATATACTTTGGAATGTAAGATTTACAAAGCTCTCCAACTACATAACATATAATGATCATGGTGCAAAATATTTCAAAATCCTAGATTAATTAAGCTAAGATTCATTGCAAAAGTAGATTAATATAAAAGACTTTGAAACTTCTTACAATAGCTTAAAATTCTTGCACTACTAATATTGAATTTGAAATTTTTTATGTAGAAAAATTGAGTTAAAAGTCTAGGAAATAAAATGAAAAAATACTCATTTTCTATTCATTCTTTAAAAAATTATTAAGTAGAAGTGGATACAAGAATTAAGGAAAAACTAAATCATCATTAACTTTGAGATGGAATTGAAACACTCATCTCAAGCAAGGGTGAAATTGTTTTGGCGATCAAACTAAATCCTTTTGAACTTTTTAATCTTTTCAATAGTAAAAATTGAATTAATAAATCAATCCTATAAGATGTTCTAATTTCCTAAAAAACAAGATCCTTGTCTATAACTTTCTTATTACTTATCCAAATAGAATGAATCAAATCTTTCCATGGAGAATAAATATTTTCTAGGATATTTTAAAAAAAATGATTTTATTATTACTAATATTTTTTTGTATCACCCAATAATTAAGCTCCATTTTTCTTAAGGTGACATAACTTTTACTCCCATTGGTGTTGATTCAAATGAAAATTAAATTCTTGAAATGATAATGTGTTTTCGTATCTTTAATAAAAGTTTCCAAAAATTAAGAAAAAAATTAAGACTATAGGACCCTATCTAAAATCCATATTCATTTGTCCCCCACATAGACAAAGGGACATTAGGGGCTATTTAAGTGTACAATGTCACAAAATCCTATCATGTTCTCATCCTAATGGATAGATAGTTAGATTTCCATTCTTATATATTGCATCTAAATTGTCCACTACATAATCAAATTTTGAAAAACATCACTTTAATTTTTTCTATGATTTTGCAATCCATTCATCCAAAGAGTATTGACTCAATATAATAGTAATTATGAAATTTAGTATTATATTACCTACTATGTAATTTATTTTCATTTGTTACTTACCAAAAGAGGTCCCAATGAAAGAAACAAAACAACGAGAACATCACTTTCATTTTTTCAATGATTTTACAATACATCTACCTAAAGAATATGGACTCAACACTTATTATGAAGTATAGTGTTATATTACCTACAATGTTATTTACAATAGAACCTTTCTAAAGTAATCGGACCAGGACCAACTCACTATATTACATTAGAGAAATTACTACATTAGGGAGGGCCACTTGCAATAGTGATTTTTGTATGCGGCCAAAGCTAAGACAAGGCAATCAATATTACCTTAGAGAGGTTTTATTACTTTAGAGATCCTATTGTCAATTCACTCTTACTAGTTTAGTGCAAGTTAAACTATTTTGGTACTACTTTAGGTTTTTGGGTGGAAATTTATTGGACAATTAATGTTCATATTAACATTTAGTGTTAGAAATCGTAATTAGTGTTGTGAATACTAAATTACATTATCAATGTGGCACTAAATTTGAATTTAAGCGGTTCATTCCAAATTTTGAATTCAAATTCCGGACCAAACCCAAGCGAAGGCTCTTGAAGGAGCTTCGCCCTCGACTATCAAGCCAAACATTGCTAGAAATTCTTCACTTTCTTCAGGATTTGGAAGAGATGAAGTGCCGCAGTTTCATATATTGATAGTGTTGCTCAAGACCTAATCGCAAGAAATGCAGGAATTGCAGGAATATTATCGCAACAGTTTTGAATTAGGATTGTTGTCAATCTTGTATTATCGACATTTAACGAAGTCTTCGAGGTTTTGCGTTTATACGTGTTGCAGATCGGTGAGCAGTAGTTCAAATCTAGTTCATTGTCTTGGTGAATTGAAGGAGAATTTTTAATTTCCGTTTACGTTGGGATGGGAATTTGAATCGCAGTTGCTGCTGAATTGATAAGAAATTTGGCGGTGTTCTTGATTTGATATGCCAATGGATGGTTGCTTCTGAATTAGGATTGTTGTCGCTCTTATATTTCTCTACTCCAACGAAGGCTTGAGGATCTGTGCTTACACGTCTATGTGCATTGCAAACGGTGAGCAGTACTTAGTTTAAATCTAGATCATCGTCTTGGCGAATTGAAGGAGGATCGTGAGATTTCTGTTATGTTGCGATGGGAGTTTAGTTGATTTGATATGGCAATGGATGGTTGCAAATGCTCTGTTTTTATATTGCGTAGCCGTTGACAGTTCTAACTAGAACTAGCATCTTTGCGTTCATGCATTATTTACATGTAATTGCATCGAGCTTCACGACTTGAATTGGTGAAATTATAGAGAGCTTCCTGTTATGGACGGTTTGGATTGTCCCTATTTCTTTTGGACTTTCATAGACTCCATTCACTAGCGCAGGAATTGCAAGAATCAGATAGTTGACTCTTAATTACATCTAGAGGAGTTTGCCTTGTTTTGCCATTTTGTTGGTCAGTACGCTAATGTACTTCTATTTGATCCTTTTAATTTGTTATTAAATTCTTGTCTCTGAAGCCTAAACGTCTCTTGAATCTCAAAGACTTTTATGAATCATTCTCGGACGTAACTTTTGATAATCTCATTTTACGATTCAGATATCTTGAAACGCAAAATGTTCGTCGATTCTCACACAACATGGATCATCCCTGCGATCATATAAAGGATGCAGTATTACCAGCCGTACCACTTGAAGAGCCTGTGAGAGTGACGGCGTCCACAAGCGTGTCGCCGGATATCCAAGCACCATCCCATCCGCAAGATATTCCAGCTTTCCAGGTGCCTTCTCATTCACAACATGAGGACTATCTGCCACAACTTACTGAAGAACAGAAAGAAGATCTCATGCGCATACACACACAACTCACGTCACAAGAGAATCCGGTTAAGCAGGTGCGATATATTCCTCACAAGCAAACTATTAAATGGAAAGAGTAGCCCGGAAGTGTACGTTGGGGAGCATTTGGGTTAATTACATTGTTTCCTCTCTACTTGAACGTCAATTACTCTAAGTCATGACACTTTTCAAGACAGGCGTCTTGAAATCTAAATCTGTAGGGGTCCTCCTATTTTTGAGTTTTCTGCGGTTGAGTGTCCCAGTTCTGGTCATTGCCCTATTAACGATGTAAATGGGAAATGTTCAGGTTACTAGTTTCGAATTTGAGGAGCCACGAGACCAAATCGATGTTTATAATGCAATTTTTAAGGAGCCACAAGACAAAGCCGACGTTTACAATGCAATTTGGGGGGAACCACAAGGCGAATCTGATGATAGCAAAAGTATTCCAGAGGAGGAATCTGATCAGGAAGAATGGACGCCTCAAGGGAAAAGCAAGCAGGGAAGGCCAATTGCAAAATCCAATGTCAATTCCATTGAACTACAGGGGGAATCTGATCAGGAAGAATGGACGCCTCCGGGGAAAAGCAAGCAAGGAAGGCCAAAATCCAATGTGAAGAGGAAATATACCAAGCGAAACAGTGCGGCAAAGACACAAGACAGCGAAGGATCTTGAACGGGAGTAACTGCATCATGGGTTGTACAGTTATCAAGTACCTTTACTCCCATAGAATCCTCAAATTATACAAGACTTGGTCAGCCCAGTTTGAATATGATTGAGTTATTTAATTTGGTCTAAATTTACCTCAAATGATGGAAGATTTGGTTGAAAGATTGGAGTCCGTGTAAAGAGTATAACATCAAATCACGAGTTCTGAGACTTAGTGAGTTCTGAGGTTCGAAAGTCGGAAGCGGCAGAAATATATTTTTAATTGAAATTGAGTAAGGAGTAGCTATGAAATCTCTTCAGCATTTGCTCTTTGTCGTAATTTCTGGAACTGAAGAGCATATTGATTACTGTCTAGAATGCCTACAGGAGTACTTGGAGCAATGTGAGGGAATAACTTATTCAACAAGCATTTTTTAAACATTCTCATTGAAATATCTTTATATGGCCTGCACTAATGAGTCGATTGTTCAGATTCCATGACCATAATGCTATTGTTATGTTACCTTATATAGCTCCAGTTCATAATTCAACACTGTTTCAGATACTCGTGTGTAATCCTCGTCTGCTGTGATCTGAACTGCCCACTAAATTTTGGCCATTTTTATCAAATGTATGCATCAAATCATGTTTGGTAATTGAATTCTCTTAGGAGTACCCAATGTTACAATATTCCCTAAAATATTGCATTCATTATCTAGGAAATTTTAGGTGTACTGCAACAATTCACAATACGTAAGGTGGAATACTTATAATCAAGTAAATTTTCATGCCTAAATTATGTGTAATTTCTATCAATTTCTTCAAAATTTTGATATATTTTTCGTAATTTGAAGTAGACCATGTGTGAAAATTCTGTTGACGAATAATTCACTGTTTCCTGCGATATTTAACGTTTAATATTCTTCATTGGTTCCCGTGATATCAAATTTGAATTATGTGTTTAACAAAGTGAGCAATTCAGTTGATCATTTTAATCCCTAAATGGTTAACTGATCGATAGATTTGAAGTTTTGTTAAGATACATTATAAACCATAATTTCTAAAAATGATCAATATGTATAGAAACAATCAACTGCCCTCAATGCCTATGATATTGATTGTATATATAAAGTTGGATATACTCATTGTTGTAATCAATATTTATAATGAAAATGTGAAATCAATTTTTTAAAATCCTTTTAGAATTTAAAGCAATATGAAGAGCATTAGAAATTTTCTCAAGAAGTTTTGGGGATGTAAGTTTGAAATGCAAATTTCTAATTGTGGCGATTAATATCTAAATTCTCAATGTTAGTAATATCTTTATGGCACTTACTTTGTTGAAGTCATTTCCCAAGGAAATTTTTGAAGTAGAAAAGTCATTTTTGGGGTAAAACACACATTATCTTTGGGATATCATTAGGAGAAATTGTTGGGACACATGAATGCAAAACTTTCATTCATTCTTCACAATCCAATTTGTGCTATAATTATAATGTAAAGTTACAATATGGTTATATTATATTCACTAGTACAAATATACATTGAAAAAAAAAATTGGTTCACATATATTTGGATTCACTAACCATTCTAAATTGTGAACATTTCAGGGGTAAGGGTTTACTTGAGGTATGAAGCTTTTAAAACCAAAAAAGTACGTACAATGTTGAATTTGTACAAATTGAACAAACTAAATTTGAATCAAATATCAAACCCAAATTTTTTTACTTACAACCTGCAAATAAAAAATCAAATAGAAAAAAAAAAGGAGATTTGAAGACAAAATGCTTTCAATAAGTTTAGTTTTGGCTCAATTCATTAAATTTGGGTGAAGAGGGATAGAGCCCCCTAATTGCCCATAAATTATAAATATCACTTCTATAACTTCTTAGAGATGATGTCTCTTAGGAAGAATATCATTTAAAAAAATTATACTTTCATTAAAAATCAATTAAAATAAACTACAATTCATAAATGTCTCTCACCTTGTTGTAAACTTTGGGTAGTAAGACTTTTGCTCTAGGAACTCAGTTGGGAAAAAAAATCCTAACAAGAAGGTATATGTCTAATTTTTGTATCAAAATTTCCAAAAGATTCATTTAAAATTATTGACTTCATAAGAACCTGTCCAAATTTTCAATTGGTAGTTCAACAACTACTTGGTTCTTTATAGGGCAACTAAAAGATAAAGATTTAGAGAATAATCTAGGTATCCTCTATATACCTAACTTTATAACAAAGTAGATGAATGAAATCTTTGTCTCTAGGATATGCAATCCAATATATTATTTTGGGGCAAAGAATACATATATTAATTGTTATTCAATAGAATTTGCTTTGCCATTTGTCTGATATTTCTAGCACAAATTTGGGAGTAACAATCTAATGTAGATGAAATTCATTGTGAAGGTGGATATAAATTCATATCAATTTTCTATGATTTTATGAAATGATTTTTATAAAAAAATATTGACTCTTTAAGATATTACATTTGTGGTTTTATGAATTGAGAGTACTCTTGAGTACCCATTCCAAAGAATTTGAAGTTGAAATTAGTAGAGATGTTCCTCTAATAAATTTGAAGGTTAAGTTAAAAAAATTCTAAGAATAAATTGACATTGTGTAGAAGTTTTCATAGTAAACTTCTTTGGGTATGCATTTTTAAACATAGGAAAAAAAATATTATGGTGCTCCTTCTAGTGCATAATCATTTTTATTTAGGTTTACACTAACATCCTTTCAAATTCAAAATGTTAAGTTGTTGAAATGCTTGCCCATTCATATTATAAGGACAAATTACATAATTTGAAATTCTAAAAGGAAACACCATAGGTAGCTTTCACTATTATGTCTCTAGGACATGTCTAGCATAAGCACTACCAATAAACTCTTCATTTATATAATCTACAAAGACCAAAATAAATTGTCTTCTATTAATAATTTAGAATTTTGTACCCCACACTTTATTCAATATTTTTGAACTTATAATAATATTTATACAATTATATCTACCTGAATTGAATTATCTACTAACCAAAATTTCAACCCCTAAGCACTCTACCAATCACTTGGGATGATGAATGTTGTGAAAAGTGCACTTCATCTTATTAATAGATATTGAAGAAGCTTAAAAAAATTTATATATTAAGTTAGGCGGTCCTTAAACAATTTGACCTCTAAAAATGTGCTTAGTATAGAGGTACATATTTTTTAATGTATGAACAATGACCATGTCTAGTTGTGGGTGTTTTTAGAGCTTTACATTACTAGAAAAAATCTTTATTACTTTAGCTGATGTATTTTTGTTACATTTGATAGAATTGCATTTAAAATAACACAATTTTAGTATTATTTTAGTCATTGCTATGTAAATTTGTGTTATATCCAACACATTTCAGGCAGATTTAAGAAAAACACATCAATTAGATTCATGCAAATTTCTTCTAATGTATGGTTTCTACTTCAAAATTCATAGTTAATTTTGCAAAGATCTCAAAACTATAATTAAAAGCGGTTTAGAGGTATTGTCCATTTATCCTTGAAGGAAAATTTATTAAATTTTTTTTGAGACATGCAAGCCTTCCAAAAGTTGAATTAACCTTTAGTAGGAAGCTTTTAGTACCTCCTATTTTAATATGTCATTTGAAAGAAGAAATAATACTCTATATAAATTAATTATTTTTGATATGTTGGAAGGATTCAATTCTTTATCATATATTTGCAAAAGTACTGATACTCTAACCATAGTTAGGTTGAGCACTTAGGGGTTAACATTTAATTATTTATTTATTTATTTTTGGAGAGAATCAATTTACCATTTTTAAAAAACCGACAAGAGTGCCAACCAAGGAATCGCCGGCCAAAGCGCGGGCACTGGCCACCCGGTAATAGGGTCCGCCCCTAATCCCGCGTGGAACCAAGTCGGAGCAGAACGAGGATGCTCTCATCATCGTCTCTCTCCATCACCTTGCCCGACCCTGGCTCGCTTCCGTCCCCCTCCATAGCCATCTCTTGCATCTCGCGAGACCGACCTGCCGACTTTCCATCTTTCTCTCCTCGCAACAAGATCGGAATCCCCAGCCTTTCAAACCAATTTTCGTCAATTTCCGTCACCTGTGGCCTCCAAACTCCTCCCGCAAGCTTTTTAGGGTTTCACGTTCGCTTGGAGGCGCTCTTCGGCTCGGCTGCTGTGCGCGAGGAATGGATGATGAGCCTGCTAAGTGACGCCGCGACGGTTTCTACTTCTTCTTCCCCGCTCGCCCTGGCTAGGCATCACTACAACCAGGTGCGGTTTTCCGATTTCTTGTGGTTTGCGTTCGTTTCTTTGATCTTTAGAGAATTTTCAGGTTTTAATTTCTCTTGTGGTAAAAGAGGATTTCGCCGTTAGTGCCTGAATTTGAGTCTGGCTTTTTTTCGGCGAATTGAAGGGTTGCTGTTTGATTATGAGTGATGCTGGTTTGGTTTGGTTAAGCTTTGGTGGTTTTCTCATGGATGGAGGTGGAATCATATAATTTGGTGATCTATTGTTATGGACGAGTTATGATTAAGAAGGTGGAGATTTGATGTATGTGGTGAATGATTATTAGTGAGATGATTTAATTTTTTTGGATATCGAGGGACAGAACAGTAGCAATGTTTGTTATGCCCTCGTGATGTATGTTGTGTTTGATGGATCTTTTTAAATTTTTTGTGTTTTCACGTTAGATTAGGATGATGAGTTGGGAAACGGTTAAAGGCGTACCTAAATCTCTTTTGCCCTTTGTTTGCTTGCATTAGGTTAATTGAACGTCGGATTTGTAGGTAACCTAGTTAATTTGGCATGCAGATTAATAATGTGATAATTAATAGTGTTACGACTTAGCTGAAATGGCCTATTCAGCATTTGTTGCTATAGTCGATTATGTTGTACCTGCACAAGTGTGCATGCAAGCTCCTTGGTAGATTTGCACTCAGATTTAGAAACCAATGCCCCAGCATTCGATATAGTCTACGTGTAGTTGAAGTCAGCATTGTGCAAAATGTTTCCTCTTAGAAAATATCCAGGGCCTCCTTTCTTATCGTATATATGATGAGAGGAGAAGAACATCCTCTTTGCCTTTCAGATTTGTTTCGAATTAGGCAAACTCTGCATTGTTTACTTCGATGCGTGGAACTCCCTAGTAATTTCGATTTTTTACCCTTGGCGTTTTTTCCTGTTGTCCCCCTTTTTCCTCTGAGGGTGTGCTTGCAGTATAAACTTTCCTCTTTCTGCCCTTGAAGTTAGACTTTCTCTTGCTTTCTCGTCATGTCCACTTTTACTTGCTTTGACTCGAACAATTTTTGGGGATTATTATAGCCTGGAGTCTTGGTTAATGAAGGTTTGCGATTAATTCTAGAATTCACTCTTGGATTTAGCTTTATTTTCAAGCCTCTCTGGCCTTTTCTAAAATGAAAGCGACTTACATGTAATTATTCCTGCAGGCCGTGGAGCTAGAGAAGCAGCTAAGGACATGGCTTCAGGTGAAGGGACCCTTTGATTCGAGCGTGCGGTCATTACAAAACTCTCTGCGAGAGAAATATGAGTTAGTCATCCTTGAAGATCATGAGCTTGCTGAATCACATGACGTGGAGCAAGCGATTTGGCGTCTCCACTACAAACAGATTGATGAATTCCGAGCTAAAATTAAGAAGATTAATTATGCTGTTGCAGCAAATAAGAGCGGAACGCAAAGGGATTCTGCCCTTAAAATCCTAGCAGCATTCAAGAGCTTCCTAGCTGAAGTTACGGGGTTCTACCATAATCTTATTTTGAAGTTAAAAGCGAAGCACGGTCTGCCTCAGGATTACTCTACCTATGAGAGCAGTGACACTGTATCCCCAGCTGGAGATGACAAGGAGCGAAAGTTGAGAGTGAAACGATGCCAGCTATCTTGCCACCGTTGTTATATATTCCTGGGCGATTTGGCCCGGTACAAAGAAGTGCACGGGAATGCTCAAGATACTCGTTCTATCGACTTCTCCGTGGCTGCTGGAAACTACCTGCAGGCAGCTTCCTTGTGGCCTTCGAATGGTAATCCGCACAATCAGGTCTGTGTCACTTCTCTCCGACTTTGGCTCCGAAGTCTATTCTGAAAATTAGGATTTCATAATTCGTGCCTGCCTTGTTCTGTTTAGTGATTCGTCTTTTTGGTGTTAATTGCGAATATGAGTGAATGCGTAGAGTTTTCTTTCATGAGATTACTGCATGACGTGTAGGTTGAGATTATTTGTCGGGGCTTGTTGCATCATTATCTTACAGCATATTGCAGACAAGGATTTTTCTAGCTTTGGCTATTTATAGCAGAGCAAGTGTGAATTTAACACTGAGAGGCTCTTCTCTAATTTGTTATCTGATATTCGGAGTGCTTTTGGCAGTTGGCTGTGTTGGCCACGTATGTCAGTGACGAGCTCCTTGCAGTTTATCGGTATTTTCGCAGCCTTGCCGTGGAGACACCATTCCTCACCGCCAGAGACAATTTGATACTTCTATTTGAAAAGGTAATCTTTGACCTAGTAGTCCATATCATTCTTGCTTATTCAGTTTCAGAACATTGAAGTTACACCAGCAGCTATGTTTGATTTTCCATCTTTTCCGATTCTTAATGTTCTATAAATTTCTTGTTAGCAGAACCGGATTCAGTACAGTCAGCTGCATGCATCGATGAATGCCCTACCTGGAGCAGGATCACAGGTGGCGCCAACTGGTGTCGCTGGCAGGGGTGATCGGAATCCACCTAATGGCAAGGGAACAATGAAGTTAGCCAAAAAAGATATCAAATCAGAGAATGCAGATGTTGTTGCAAACGTTCCCAAAAGCATTGAATTGAGAAGAAATTTTCAGATTCGTTTTGTGCGAATGAACGGAATATTGTTCACGCGCACCAGGTAATGCAAATGAAGCTACTCGTGTCGTTGATGAAGTTGAAACTATGTTTAGGTTGATGCACAGCACAGTCCTGGGTCTCAAGTTTGAAATATTCTTTGGGTTCTGAAGTATGAGCGCTTCTCTCTCCAACATTTATGATATGAATGTTTCATTGCCCATCCATGGATGAACTTCAATGTCGTTATATGTTTTCATTTTTTCTGAAGAATGATCAATTGTTGACGTTCTGTGCAGTCTGGAGACTTTTGCGCAAGTCTATTTGGAAACATTGAATGACCTGGAGCAACTTTTGGCTGGGAATGATTCCACCCTGGAAGCAGGTTTAGGGACTGACCATCAATGCAGATCAACTATGGGCAATGCTGGACCGTCTTGTGTTATTCAACTTGTAGCTATTCTGATATTCACTGTCCACAATATCAATTGGAGTGCGGACGCGGCAAATCACCCAACTTATGCAGAAATTTTGCAGAGGTCTGGTCTTTTTCAGCATGCCTTGACAGCAGCTTTTGAGTATGCGGGTCGCCTAATGCATCGTTGTAGTCAGTCAAAAGATCCATCTCGAAGTGTGCTTCTTCCTGCATTACTCATGTTTATGGAGTGGCTAGCTGGCCGACCAGAAATGGCGATTGGAAGTGAAGTTGATGTAGATCAAGCTAATGCTAGAGCCTCTTTCTGGGCAGAGTGCTTGGTGCTGCTTAACTACTTTCTTAAGATGTTCAATGAGGAGTCAAACGCGAGTAATGGGTTTGAGGGCTTTGGTGGCGCGGTGAATGAACGAGGTGTTGCGCTTGGGGAAGATTTTGAGCTACAAGGTTTTATTCCTCTTGCTCCGGCTCAGACGGCTCTAGATTACTCTAGAGCAGCTTCTCTTGAAGGAAAAGGAGATAAGCAGTTCAAGGTCCGCATCAAGAGATTGTTGGCTGCAGGGAAAGCCGTTGCCAATGCCCTAGAAAATACACAAAGAGGTATATGCTATGATGAGGAGTTGGACAGGTTTATATTGGCTGGGGATGCACGGCAGGAGCAAAAGGAAGAGGAACAGGTTGGCACTGGGGTCGAGGATATTTCTTTCAATTCGGAGGAAGTGGAATATGATAATGGGATTACATCACAGGGTAGTTTTCTTACTAGCGAAAGTCACCCGAAAGCAGAAAATTTGGCTAGGATTCCTGTAATAGATATAAATGAGGAGGAGGATGAAGAAGTGATAGTTTTCAAGCCCTTGAGTAACCCCAAACCGCCTGCCTCTGAAGCCTCTGAGCTTTCCTATTCCGATAATATTGTTCCGGACTTCAATTTCTCCACAGTTCCCACTTCTGAAGTTTCTGTGCAGACTACCTCCATGCCGAGCATCACTGGCCCAAACCCCTGGCTCCAGGAGAGTTCAGTGGATGTCAAGTCAGGCGCTGTTTCGACCCAGTTTCAGGGATCTTTCTACATGAGTCCAGGACAAATTCAGTATTCTGCTGTACAAGGCAGCTACCCTCTGGATGCCAGTGTAGCTATGGCTTCCTCGAAGAGTTTAGTTGACCTTGCAACTCCTATGCCATTGATTTCTGTAATAGGATCTTCAGCAGGGTCGACTCCATTGATTCCCGATGCTGAAGCTGCCATGTCAACGTTGCGCCTATCTGGTCTGAATTCCTTGGGGAAAGAGGCTTCTGTGACACGATCTCGTGATTTCCCTGTAATGACTTCGTCCGTGACAAGCTCGGGAAACTGGTTGGATCAGTATACTGATGCACCTCAGTTTACTTCTTCAAGTGCCGATACATGGTTTCAAAGCCAAAAAGGTGTTTTCACAAATTTCCCAGACAAGAGAGTGGGTGCAGGCTCAGTCGTAGCGTCTCCAAGCCAGAATGACTCTCTATCACTGTGGAGTTCAGATCGCGAACCAGTTGACAGCAGACCGACATGGAGTGACACGAAATCATCTCTGGCTGCGCTCACGGCTGTCACAGAGGGAGGAAACAGGTCTGGAGTATCAGGTCTAGTTTCCAGTGGAACCTCAAATGACCGACTCAATGGAGAGATATTACTGAATCCAAGCTCTCTTCCGCTATTAACCTCCGTTGAGCCATCCTCAGGCTTTGAATCAGGAAAATACCCCATGGCAAGTAACAGAGATGCAATAGCAGCAACCAGTACCAGCTGGAGTGTGAAGGACCTCATTGTTCCTAGTAGAGGTAGTCAGCCTGCAATGCGTCCGCCACCTGGTTTTGGCCCACGCCCTGGCAAATCTGTTTCAAAACCAATTTTGGGCACCTCTCAAGGGATATTCCAGCCTCCGAACACTTTCCAAAGTCAGAGACCTAACACAGGAGAGGATACCGTCGATGATTATGGGTGGTTGGATGATTTTAGAAGTGTAAAGCCAGTGTCTTCCCAGTCCGGCTATTCTGGAGAATCCCAATCAATCAATAGCAGCCGCAGTTTGTGGTCCGTAGGTGATGACGTCTCCAGAAGTGCAGGCTTTGATAGTGCACCTTTTCCTTTTCCAGGTAATATATCCTGCTTCTTAGACAAAATCGTTTGTTCGGGTATGCTAAATTATTTTCCTGCTAAATTTTTTTGTTGTATTCGAAGGTATGGGGGCTATACATCATCGGAAATTCAATGCACCTCACATCCAAGCACAACCTCCTTACAGCTCTGAATCTCAGCTGACCTACGGTGAGAGGCTGAAGCCTATTGATGAAGCTCAGGCCCAAGCAAAGGCTCAGGCAGAGTTACAGCTTCATCGACAACAGCTGATGTTTCTTCAACGCCAGCAGCAACAATATCAGCAGCAGATTCCGGGGCAATATCATTCGCGTGATCCGTTTGTGTCGTAAGATGGATGATATGATCTGGTAAGTTGATGTATTCCTTTATACAAGGTGCTCCTTTCGTGATTGTTGTTTTGAGCGCTTTGGAATGTTATTGACCACCGTTGTGTGATTCAGAATTTGTAAAGTTGGTTTCTTTTTGATGGTGATACCCCTGGGCACGGGAGCTTCGGGTACTAGTTTTAAATGCAGTCATCTTATTTTAGGTGGTTCCTTTTCAGCAACCTTAGATTTAGTCCAGAAAGATATCTCCTCATATGTGCGTTCGCTGCAGGTTAACTCACCTGAGGCAGGCAAGCTTAATCGTTATTCATCTACTATTGCAGACCAGAGGAGCGCCATCACTACTCATATCTGTCTTGCAGACTACATGAGGCTCTGAAGTATATGTCTGAGCTCTTGGTATCTTCTCTGGTGTGCGCAAGTATGTCAGTGAGTCGACCTACTCAATTACAGTGTCTTCAACACAAGCCAAGAATCGATGACTTTTGGAGCAAGCGCAGACTTCAATCATGTTCAACTCTTCCTATTGGTTTCCTTGACGATATATGAAGCATTGTTTGGTCACAACGAAATTGTCCTCTTTCAAGTAAGTAAAATCCGACTCATAATTTCGATTGGGTGATATAAGCTGATCTCTGAAATGTCAAGACCCCTTGTTCCTTCCATAAGGTCTTTCACTTGAGGATTTACGGAGTCCATTAGAAATAGCACTGCTAGTCTGAAATCTTTAATTGTGCTCAAGTAAACAATACAACATTTAGGTGGCCTTGAGTACCCACTTGTCCTGATAGGTATTCTGATAGGGTGATCCGATTGTGGAAATCTTTTGTCGCTCATGCAATTCTTCTTGTGTAATGAGTTAAACATCTGAAGGAGAATCTTTCTTGTGGAGTATGCAGGAAAAGCAGGTATTGGGATCGTCAAAATGGATATAGATTACTGTGGTTTCTGAAGTGGACCTGTTCTCTGTTTCTTGGGCTCTTATCCTAGAGTGTTTTGTTTTTGGAAGTTACTCTTACTGAGCGGCCTAATATATGGTCCCGTTGATTGTAGATGAAATATATCATCCTATTCTTAGTGCTTAGTTTAGACTTGTGTACTTTCGGAGGAAACTATTCTGTTACAGTAGCTCCTTGGCAAGGAGTAGTTCGCATTATCATAGTGTTACGCAGTGTCAGCATGATCTGTTGGGATTTATTGGAGAGCTAGCTGTAAAATCTTGGGTTTTCACTCTTGCATGCCCTACGGACTAAGTGACTGCAGGTGGACTACATGCTCTTAGGTCTCACTGCAGAGGCTCTGTCGGTTCCGAAATACCACATGTAATGCAACTGCTTCGTGCACAATAATCCCAGTTTATTGAGGCAAATGTAATGATAGTGAATTCCAACATGTTCGAAATATGGGTTGTAATGGTGCAGACTGGCGTAGGTTGCTATATTGAATTCCTCTTAATTTTGGTTGGATCATGCTGGCAATTGAAGAGGATTCTAGATTGTATCTTAGTTTGTATGCTTTGGACATTGCATGGTGAATCAACCCAAGAATTTTGTAAGTGTTGATTGAACCCATAATATAGATTGGACGTTTTAGTAACAGGGTCTGACATCAGGTTCAGTTACTTATCTTAACCCAAAGTTCGTATGTGTCTTATCCTTATTTTGTATGATGAATTTAGTTTCTTAGGGCAACGTTCTGCCTTAACAATGTCATATTCATCAAAAGTTAGTAAAAATCGTGAATCTTCAGAAAGAAACTTCCTCTATTACCACTTGATCAAAAGTTGAGGTAATTAGCATGTGATAATTGTACAAAGATATAAACATGTTCATGTGCAAAATTTCAAAAAAGTATAAAGGGTTAAACATAGGAATGTAGGTCACTTAATTCTGCATGTTTGTCCTGTGATTCAATAATCACTTTGCATGGACAAAAGTTGTTTCTACTTAATTCTACAACCATGCAAAGACGAAATTTTTTTTTGAGGAATGATTTTTATGATTCCTATATAAATGAAGAATGCATTTTTTCATCTCTTTAAAGGATATTTTGTGCTCCATTGCAGTCACGGTGATGTGCTTGCTGTTTCAAGGTTAATTAATTTCTAAGTAGATGTAGTTAGAAAATCCCAAGCTGCAAACTACTTCAAACATATACCTTATCTCAACATATGGACATTGGAAATCTCTTAGCAAACTTTTAAATTTAAGGATGAGTTTAACCCCTCAAAGACAAGTTGGTAACCATGGAAATCATCCCTTTGGACATTGAGTGAATAGTTGGGTTTAAAAAATTCCAAAATTATTCATTGGAAGTCAAACTACTATACAAGAAATCCCCTTTCTACTCAAAATTTTGAGGATGAATAGTTTCATTTTTGTCGATTTTCTAATCATTCATGCCCAGAAAATGGCCACGACATTTTTCATGGGTTAACCCTCTAACAATGCTACAGACCTAAAATGTTTGCTGGATGAATTCACTGTTAACTATAGAAATAAGGAATGCACCTATTTTTCCTATTGGATTATTATTAGGGTTAATCATAGAACATCGGGATTGGTAACCTTAAAAATCATCCTTTTTGGTACCGTGTGAATCATTTGCTTAAAAAACACCCAAGAGCACTCATGGGAGGAAGAGCACTTGTGCAAGGCCTCACGTTGACAACAAATTCCAAAAATGAACATCTGCACTTCTGTCATCCACCGAACACTTTCTCAGTAGTGTCCACAGCGACTTTACAGCCAGGGTTTAACAGTGGAGAGGTTCAATGCTAGCTGCATACTCGAAGCTTGAAATTGTCCCAATCGGTGGGCAGAGTCAATCGTGGGAAGCTTCACAATCTTCACTGGAGCACTCTGGAGCTCACTTTTGTCTCTTGCCGGTGTTCCGCACCGGATCCAGTCCGTTTTATTACTTGTACTGTATATTTGAGAGAATACTCTGTGTGGAGGAGCAAATGTTCAGATTTGGCGGACCGTTTATGGATTGGATTGAAACGGAGACATACATCTATTCAGATTAATATACATATGATATGAAACATTCATCCGTCAATTTCGTCTACGTGATACGATTCTGGTCACAAACAATGTGACACACAACTAGTACTGAGTGAACATCATCACGAAGTTCATCTAATCTAGGATGTGTCTACATACACTAATTTACCTTTCAGGCCGAGCGCTCTGAAAAGTGCCAAAGTGGCGTCGAATTCTGCCAATTTAACCAGATTGACTTACACAAATCTATGTGCATGCTTGTCAGATTTAAGAGACCATTCTCGATCGAGCGCACATTAAGGGTTACTCAAGAGCCAGCAAGTAATTCATTAAACGCCACAAAGTAATGAATTGATTTCATAAAACGAAGATACGTACTGAGAACAATTCCACACACTACACTTACCTCCGAATGAAAAATGGACCATCGCGTCCGGAACTATCCCTGACTGATGGGTCAATTCAATTCAAAGCAAGAACCATATATATATATATATATCATTCGGTAGTCTAGCTAGTAAGCAAGCTAGAGCTAGACAGTTTATTTAATCCTTTCGCAATTAATTGTCCTTGACTGTGAGTCAGCTCGATCTCGACCTCGATCTGTCTATCGATCTAGCTGAGGTCATATTTGATTTTGACTCGGCTGAAGGTGATGTTCTGTCCAGGCGGCTTGGACGTCTGCACCATGGTGACCACCACGCTTCTCACGTGGTCGAGACCCAGCTGCTTCAGTTTGGAACCAATGGCCACGCGCCACACGCGCTTCGGGTTGTACCGGGATACCCCCACGTGGGGGAAGTAATTCATGGCCCCGAAGTACTCAGGACACTCCGCCCCATCCGACACCTGCAAGGACGACAACGCAGTTGCAATTGATTTCAGTTTCCATCTCAGATTGATTTGTATCGATCCCGGTCGAATTTCACACTAATTCTCCAGGGAGAGAGAATTACCAATTAAATATACATGGTTAGAGGCGTTGTCCCCAATCATGAGCGAATATTTTAAATTTTTTTCCAGCACATTGATGCAATTTAACAAGTTCTTCACTCAATCTAGTCGTAACTATTACATGATAAAGAAAGTCTGTACCTCTTTGAAATTGGGTTTAGGGTTTTGAATTTCTACAAAAGACCGGATAGTTACATAATTATATGAATCATCCATTTCGTTATCTTTCGTTTACTTGGCGGTGTTTCACGAGATTGGCCCTTTTCAGGACGTACTGACAGAAGCGTATACGATCAATACCAGGTTGCAGTTATTAGAGCTCGATCAGTATGTGTAGATGGAATAATTACAAATAATGTTTGGTGAAATTTCACGACTTTGAAACTTTCCAGGACGCACTGACGCGCACATCCATACCACTAGCAGTCTTTAGAGCTCGATGTCGGATTGTCGGTGAAAGTCACAAGTTTGGACACCCAAATCGCTCGAATTTAACGAAATTGACAATTTGAAATGAAACGCATAGAGGCTAAATGTAGGGCACAAACATGAAGGCAAAGTGGGGATTGAATTAAAATTGAACCGATGAAGTTCTGATCGATACCTGAGCCTCTGGGAAGAAGAAGTAAGCCTTCCAAAGTGCCTGAACGTCGCTGTCAGGAATGTGGATTCCAGAAAGTTCCAGCACTTCCGTACCCACGCTCTGGCGCTTGGGGCGGCTCACACGGAACGTGATGGGCGATGTGAAGCCCAGCACTTGCGTCTTATTGTGTTTGGGCGTTTTCTGGATCAAGGCTTGCACGGCGCTCTGGGACAAAGGGTTGCAGCGAGCGATGGAATTTTCTTCGCCAGCGCTCACGCCGTTCGTCACCCAAGGTGTCGCCAACTCCTCGTACTTGTACCTGAGTTCCAAATTCATATTTACAGCTCCCCAGATGTCAAATCAAATGCAACATCATGGCATCAGATATCAGAAAACACATGACACTGGGAATCAGAAATTAATGAAGTCAGATCATATCAGAAAAGCACGAAATCCGAAAATTACTCATGAGAATTCAGAAAATCAAACGTCAATTCCGTGAAATTGGCGATACTCCATTTCTTATGGCGCCATAAACTACTGGTGTATATTGATTTTAGTTTCAGGTATAGATCTGGCGCCCAGAAATTGACGATCAGTATTCCACATCTTATGACGTACGATTACTAGCGAGAGATTCAGAGATCGAGTAGGGGTGATAATACAGAAGTAAGACTGAAATGAGTCGCAAGCACGCTGCATTTACTTACTTGAGTAGTTGGTAGTCGAGCACTTGCGAGACATTCATTTTCACGAGGTTGGCGTCCTCATCATAAAACGTGAACTGCGAGTTGTTGAAGTCAGAATCCATGGGGAATGTGCGTTTCCCATCCGTGAACTTGGTGTTCCAGAGCGTCCACAAGCGGTCCATGTTGCTGTGGTGCGCATAGAACACGGGGTCCACCGCCGCTCGTCCGAGGTTGCCCATGTCATCGTAGGTAGTAAGCGGAGGTTGGGCGTTCTGGTTGCCCACCCAGTTGTGTATGGGGCCGTGGGGTTGGTCCTCGATGGTTCCTCCACTCACTCCACCCCAGTCACCGAACCTGTATCACGGAATCACAGTAACATCAATTCAGTTGAGTTCATTTCGGATTGCAAGGTCAATCTGTACATATAATCTATAGTTTTTAGAGCTTCCTGTAGAAGGTTACCACAATTTTAGGGACCGAAATCGCGTCAATTGAACGAAATGGATGCTCAGTACCTGCGAACTAAATCTAGCTCAGAACTGTCAAGTGGCACTTAAGTATTCCCTGCCAAATCCTCAATCGATCTCCGGCTAGAAATGAAACACTTACAGTTGAAGCTTTTAGTTCGGTGCATTGTAACCAGACCTATAACTCCAGTTCTTTCTGGACTCTGAGGGTTTTAAAGCAAGCTCGGGGTTTCCCTCAGTATCTATTTTGTAAAGGTTTATATCTAACGAGGTTCAATCTGCCAAAGAGCACAACTGTTTGGCAGGCGAAAATACTTTCCATTCGCTTATTTTCATGGCGTTGTAACAACGTTACTAACGCTTGAGCTTAAACTTGTGGCTTTAGTTCGTTCAGCTAGGCCCTTCATTTGATTGATTCAGGAGCTGTTTCTTCCAGTAATATTACGAAGAGAAAGCTGAAAAAGAACACTACATGCAGGCAGAAAAATAGAATCCTCTTGCAACTCAAGTTCTAAGGACATTGCGACGTCTAATGATTGAGAAATAACTTATGAATCTTCTCATTCAGACGATGGATTCAGAACACGTCTATAGTAGCTAGCTCCTCCCACCACATCAAGTTCCGAAATTTCGGAATCTTGCTACAAATCACTGGCAATGGAGAAACGTTTCTGCATCACGTACCCACACGCCCTCAATTTTACACTCCCAGAGTAACTTCCAGAATCAATAGACACAGCACCTGTGAACTAGATCGACCTACCTGTACTACCACCAATTTCAAATCGATTTCCCAGATTAATTCCGTAACCTTGCTACAAAGCGCAACAAAATTTTCAATCTGCATCAAGTACCCAAACGCCTTGAATTTCAAACCAATCTCACTTCCAGAGCTCCAGAAGTTCTAGAAGCTAGAACTTCCAGAATCAACTACACAGACACAGCACCCGTGCGCTAGCTACATACATTAAACCAATCACTATAACCGTTTGAACTCCCACGATTAACTTCAAATAGTTTCGATCGCTTCCAGAATCAATACAGCTAGACACAGCACCAGCGATCCCAGAACTGGCTAAATTTCGCTCGTTTGCTACTTAATTTTCTCATGCCCTCAGTGATAAAATCAAAAAAATCTTCCGAAAATGAAAATTTGGCTAATTTCCCTGAACCCGTTCTGGGATCTCTCCACAGCACTCGTGCGTTACATCGAACAACTAAATCACAAGAGCTGTTTTCCATCTGAATCAAGTACCCAAACGCCCTCGATCAACTTCAAAATAGTCTCACTTCAAGATTCAGTACAGACACAGCCCTCGAGAGCTAGCTTGATCAATCAATTGCAAATCGAGTTCCAACATCCCGAAAAATTGCTACAAATCTCAAGAAACGTTTCAATCTGCATCAAGGCCCCAACTGAACTCCTTGAATTCCAAAGCAATCTCGATCACTTTCATAAGCATTTTCAGAAGAATCAATACAGACACTACACCCTTGCGCTAAATAGAACAACTCAATCTCTAGAATCGTACCGTTTCAATCGGAATTAACTATAGGCCCTATATAAACACCCTCGATCAACTTCTGAACAGCCTCACCGCCAGAATCAATACAGACACAGCACCCGTGAGCTCGATCGATCAACTCACATACACTGCCACCAAATTAATCGAGTTCCAAGTATTTCGGAATCTTGCTACAAATCACAAGAACCCGTTTCAATCTAAACCCAGGACGGACGACATACTCAAACGCCCTCAATTTTCAATCTGTCACTTCCAGACGGACTCCAATTCCAGAATCAATCAATTAAACCATCCTCTAGAATCATCGGCACATGCAACCACAGTCTGTAAAATAACATCTCCACAGTCCCGAAGTACCCACCCATCCACGTACCTGTACGGCATCCCAAAAAACAGCGACGCCGTCGGCGCCCCGATCCCAACCTGGTTATACATCAGCCGAGTATTCCTCGTCCTCACAAACTCATTCGTCAAGTTCGAACACCCCAAGCCTCTCGCATCCAAGTCCGCCACGAACGGCGGCACGGAGCAATTATTCCGATTCACGTCCCACAAACTGCTCCCTTCTTTCGCATACCCCATCGGGAAGGTACTCGCCGTCGGCTCTTCCGTCTCTTGATTATCATACGCCCAATACGGCAACGCAAACGTGTCGTCCCCCAGTAACTTCGCCAAGATTCTCTCATGCCAGTACAGAAACATCCGATGCCACGGCAGGAAAAACCATCCGTTGTGAATCTCCAAAGGGTAAGTTACGTTGGGGTAGTAGAGGGCGTCGTCGCAGTACAGGCAGTGGAGCTTGCGCTGGTTTTCTAGGGAGCGGGGGTCGGAGTCTGGGAGAGCGCGTAACAACTTGTAAGCTTTTTCAAGTCGAGTGAGCTGGGAGTTGGTGAGCAGATGAGCAGGGCGGCGGATGCGAATTGGAAGGGAAGAGGATTCCGAGGGCGTGTATTGGCGGATTCCTGGGGTCCCGGTGTAAGGAGTCGGCATGCAGCAACGTTCGATGCTGTTGCATTGGGTGGGAATGTTCGGAGCTGGAATCGGTTGGGAGGCCGTGGGGGAGAGGAAGAAGAAGAGGAGGGTTGCGATGGTGGTGAGAAGAGGGAGGGGGGCCATGACTACTAGCTAGCTGGGAGTCTAGCTAGGAATCGACCGGGATGGAAATCTAGATATTGATCGAGGTGCAGGACTGGTTGTGGAGTGGGTTTTGCAGGTTGTGGTGGTCGATTGGCCGGGGTTGGATGCCCAGGTGCCTATCTAGTGGAATTAGTGGACAGCTCAAGAGAGGGAGTTTGGTTGGATATGTGTGCACGGGATCACAAGGAACGTTTTGGTGTCGATTCTGTTCTAGGGTTTATAAATCGATATCGCCTTGATCAGTCTCCTCCAGTTTGCATTGATTGATCTCGATTTCCTAGATTTCTGACTAGTGCTATCGTTGGCTAGCTTGAGAAAGAGAGAGGGAGAGAGAGAGTTTAGTTGCATCTGCACGGGAACACAACGAACATACTGAACGTCAGTTTCGCTAAATTGGTGGAATATCATGAAAATGGGACTTTGAATCAAACTATCAAGCGAGGAAAGAATTGAAATGATTCTCGCTTCCCTGAGGATGGATGGGTTGGAGATCCTAGTTTGCGGGTGCACAATGATGTCAATGAAGTGCAATTTGCAAAATAAAATTTCCAAATCTACTTACTAGGAGTGCGCGCAAGCTTGCACGTGGAAATGTCAAAATGGCGAATGGAATACCTCAGTTTGACGGAACTGACTCTCGTTCCGGTTCTCGATTCGACTGTGAGCTAGGGGATCGATCGGTGCCACCTCTGCTCCAGCTTGAATTGATCGATCGGTCTTGATCACCCAGTTGGTCCGTTGTGGAGTTCGAGTCTTGTCTAGCTCGAGCTCCAGAAACAGAGCAAGAATTTAGACGCCTCGAGTCCCTGGACCTCCAAAACAGCACAACGAAAATTCAAAATTCTGGTGTGAACTCCTCTCTAGTGGGGTCCAGCGGATTGAACCGAGTTGTGGAGTTACGTTTCCTCATGCGGGATAACGATCTGCGCGGTCGACCTTGTGAATAGAATCTAGACGCTGTCGGTAATACTCGATCGATATTAACACCAGTGGAGGTGAACTGGGATTCAGTTCAGTGAGCTCATCTAGTGACACAAAACTTTCCCCAATGTTTGGGTTCAGTCTAGCTTTCGAAAAAGACGTAACGGTCGCTCTCTCAACTGCAGTAGACAATGTACCTGGCCCAGAGGAAGTCTGTCAATTCGAAATGAGCGCAGACATGCCAGAAATCAATCATGCCAGGAATTTGTCCGAGTCCTTAGATATATATTACTTCAGGTTCTCATCGAGTTTGCTAGCTGCTGGCAGCCATGGGTCACATCGTAAGTACATTTGGAGCTAGAGCAGCTGAGCAGTACATCGGAACCTGTAACCTTTAATTCGAGAGTCAATGAAGGCAGAAAGGATAAGGTCGGGTGCTTACATGGTTTCAGTTGTCACTTACTAACAGTTTCCGCTGGAATTGAAGCGAATCGAACGGAGCTTGCTTGACACGGCCTTGGTGGCTACAAGTCGAGTTGAAGGAGGGATCCAATTTAGTCATCCATGCACCAGGACTTGCTCAAAGTCATATAAACGTGGGAAGTCAGTTTCCAGCTTGCAAAAAGCTACTGGGACCTCTTCTAATTGGTGAATGGGGCTCCGAACTTCAGTAGTGCCAGAGACTTCCGGGCGTGGTTGGCGGACCAATCGTATGCTCGTATGCTGGTCCGGGGTTTAGACATGGGAGATTTCGTTAAATTGGTGATAATTATTCCATTAAAATGGTGCCCACTTGGAGCGAGGAAGGAAATGCATGTTCCACTATGAAAAATTTCAGGCCACAACAAAGCTGCGAGTTCTGTACCAATTGGTGCAGTTATGGGAGAAAAATATATATACATTTTTTGTTTTATTTTTTAAAATTTGGAATCTAACGTGGCACTACTAGTGCCACATCAGTACCATGTCAGATTGACTATTTTTAATTTTAAAACTTTTTTTTCCAAAGAAATATTTTATTTTTTCTATATTTGCAATACAAGGAAGAAGGATAGATGCATGATTGGATGGGAAGATACAAAGAAAGACTCTTTACAAATGAACAATACATGCTATGATTGCCAACGTTGTTGACTACACAATTACGAGCAGACCTACAAGTGCCAATGACGAAGATGTCTATTATAGCTATCTCTGCCTTATCTAAGGACATTACTAACTACTACATTTTATGTCTAATGGTATAGTCATCTGTAGATCTTCAATGCTCCATTGTCAACTTCATGCTCACTTTTTATCTATAGAGGGTCGAGCCCAATCTCTTTGGGAAAACCCTTGGATGAGTTTATAGTCCAATCACCTTGTAAAAGCCATTGAAGAATTGTCTTGATGAGTATTCTTTTTCTCAAAAAGGAACAGATGTCTCGTGTACGCCCACATTGTCGGATTCTAGCTTGAAGATTGTTGTTGTAAATTCATTGTAGAGCACTCTAAAGACTTGAGGAAAATGCTCGTCGACTACAATTCAGATCCAATCCATTGAATCCAGATATAGTCTTTGTGCTTGACTCGAGTTCTTCTAAACCCATCTATAGTGTTGCACAAGAACATCATGAACAAGTGTAGACCACCTATGGTTGCGTTGGAAATGTCCACATTGGAAGTCAACTTCCTCTTTAGATTACATTGAAATAGGTCGTAGATAGTTGAGGATGCACATGCCAATACTTTTCAATGAGCACGAGGGAATATAAGGGAGCTCCCATGCGCAACAATGATCACATTCGCAGGATTGAAGATCTTAACCAGCATCTTCAACTGCACAACATGTGAACCACCACAACCCATTTCTTTGTATTTGTTGCACCTTGACACTCTTATAGACAATCATTTGGAATTGATTCCTGTTGCTGTCTTTGAGAAGGGTGTGGAGAATTTTTCTCCCAACACATATTCTTTGAGTACAACAATAGCTTTCTCATGGATGTGCATCTTCCATCTCAGAACAAGGCGATATTTATTTCAAGAGGCATATGCATAGTCACATGTGAATGATCCACATCCACAAGACCACTAATGTAGTGTACAAAGAGTGGGCACCAAGAGAAAAATTATTCGCACCATTATCAATCTAATAGCAAGAAACAAGTTTGAGTGATTGCCCACAAAAGCATCAAAGAGTGGCGGGGTTTGTCAATGGATAACGGTTTAGGATATGGAAGTATCATTGAAGATGTTGAGGGAAAGCTTTCATGCCAAACATCCACATTGTCGATCATGTAAGGTCCCTAAATAGTTCTAAAAAAATGTTGACTAGTACATGCCCAATTTTTTGAAGCTTGTCTCCAAGGAACCTAAAGAAGAAAGTGACTTCTATTGTGGACATCCTAGACATGACCATGTGATGGTCTGTAGTCATCGATGCTCATGCGCCACAATATGAATGAGTCCAAAAATAACTCAAATCAATTTTTTCTCCATCCTAGTCTCACTTTTCAATGTGGAGTGCTCATGGACTAGAGAAGTGCCAGGATCAAAAGAATATTTGATGGAAAAACAATTTTTCTTTAGCCCGAACTTGCCAACTTGCAGTAATAGATTGACGATTTATCTATGCCATCTCCTACACTTGAGTGTAAACTATTCATAGCATATTCAAGAATTGAAGAGCCCAATATAAAATATAGAGATCGAGAATGTAATAAAACACTGACTTCTTAACACATGCTGGTAGAACAAAGTATGCTAGGGTTATTTGTCAAGTGGAGAAGATTAGATCGCATGGTCTGATCTGGGCCCCCTCCTACCATCATCCGGTAGTTTAGGATCATTTCAGACCAAGCTTTCTTTTTTTCTCAAAGCTAAGTAGATGTGATGTCCGATCTGACCTCTTTATGGTGTGCAACCGTTGGAAGAGCCTACTCCTTCCATCATCCAAATCCGTCGTCACTTCTCACGCTTAGTTGGGATCCATCAGAGTTGTCTTGTCCGACATATTTTTGGGTTTTAGTGTTGTGTAGGACGTCTGACATCACTTGTCATACTAGACAAAGTGTCGATATCCCATTGCAACCCATCGTGTAAATCCAACGTTGACAACTAAGAAAAATTAAAATCTTACTAGAATTATGAACCTAAATTTAGAATGTAATAAGTATTCATGAAATGGAAATATTTTATTGAAAGAAAACTTTAATATATCAAAATCGTAAATTTTTGATGATTTTTTTAAAGTCAAGTAGACATTTAGTCAACTAGACATCTTCAGGGCTCTATTGGATGTCATGTGACATCTATTTGTTGCATTGTCGCGTTGTTTGGGTAGAAAACCATGGAATCCATCGACAACGATCCCACCTAATACATGAATGCATCCAGGAGAATGCACATGCATGATCTTCGTATCATTATGGAATGAGTGGAGTCTTATAGTTGAAATGATCATGCTCGCGATATTTGTAACGGCCAATAAACTTGGGATACTCTAGCAAGAGTGTCTTCTCTTGGAATTGTACACATGTGCGCACTTTTAGTCCCAATTTCATTTGCCTCAATGGTATCGTCAAATGCACAAAATATGAAGGGTATCCGACAAGTACCAAGAGACACTACATTTGAAATTCTACAAGCCATCTAGATACGGGACCACAGTGTTTTGAAGAGTAAGATCATGTTGGCTGCCAATATATGCTAATAAGAATATTGTGTTGCACAGGAGATTGAGCACATAGTTGTTCGACCAAACAACTAGACAATACGATGAACACAACATCCAACACATCTAGTAGACCCCCTTGTCCATCTAATAAAGTCAATTTTAAGGTTGACTTTCAAATAAAGTACTTTCTATTTCTAATCTTGACATGTTTGAGTTTCATTTTATTAAAGTGTTTCAATTTAATAATCATTTATTCCATTCTAAATTATGGATCATAAATAAAGGGAGATTTCAAATTGTCTCTACTGCTAGGATAAGGCCTGATGTGACAAAATTGTCTAGTGTATGCGACACTCGTCTTATATGACATGCAACATGAGACGAACAACTCGACACCCAAACCCCAAAATGCGTTCGATAGAACAACCCTAATTAAGCATGCTACCCTTGGGGTAGTAATCAATGAGGAGGGTATTCGATGTGTTGGCCTTGAAGTTCTACCATGACACCATCTAAAATTGGGTTGGCCCTTGATAGTCTTGTGCAACACTTTTAGGCGAAGCTGTCCCTTTTGATGGTCCTCAAATTCCACAAAGGTATAGTCCCTAAGGTTAAGGTCACACAAGCTATGCATGGGGTGTGCAGGACAACCTTTGTCAAGCAAACAAAGGGGACACCTACAATGTCAATATAGTCATCATTCAACAATGGCAATCCTCCAACATCAACAATGGCATTTCCTTGAAGCACTTTATGCCTTGAAAGAGGAACTCCACTATGGGCAAAGTGACATTCCACAGCAATCTCGCCCAAATGGCCAAACAAAACTTCCCATCCAAGTTTGTCAGGAAGGAGCACAACTGCAGGCGACAATACAAAGTATATTTACCAAACACATGACAATTTCTAGGACTATAATCCACCTTGGATGGTACTATTCGCATACATGCGGGATGCAGCGGTGGGTGTCCGATTTGCTCAATGTGGCCAAAAATGCCTTCTAACTCCAAAATGATAAAATAGCTTTTCTAAGGAAACGTGGATGAGGGGTCAAAGATATTGGCAACGGAGCTTGCTTATACGAAACCCTATACTCAAAGTAGGATCTTGAACAACAAACAATGGAAGTCCACAATAATAGAAAGACGATACACCAAAGATGAAATGCATGGCGCACTGAAAAATCCATCAAAGGAAATTAAACCTCACTTTTACTGGTGGATGATTGCAAGAAACACCTGAACTATTTTGTGTCACATGGTGTGTGCTAATTAGTTTTTTGCCTATAACTTTTGTGTTTTTGCTCCAAATGACTCAAGATTTATAGGGAAGGTATTCATGACTATCATACATTTTTCCTAATTTTTTCGTAATTTACAAAAATAATTTACCATCCAAAAATAGACCCCAATTAAATGTCACAATTGCCAATTTGGAGGTTTTTAGTACTATTTAGAACCCCCCACAATAGATTTTGAGCTGAAATTTGGATGAGATGGTCTTCTAGTAAACTTGTAGCTATTCAAGGAAGGAATTTTAAGAATAATTAATTTTTTTTGTTATGGAAGTCTATAAAGTGAGCTTCTCTCTGCTTGCATTTTGTAACATATAAATTATTATTTTGGTGGTTTTTTTGGTGAATGACCATCTCCATAGAGTTGTTGGGAATGGCCACTTTTTATTTTTTGTATTTATTTATTTATTTATAATATTTTTCCTTAATTAAAACATCAATTTATGTATTTTCTTGAGACTTAGTACTTTTCTAGTTCTCCTACCTAGAGAATTTTTCTATGCAATTCCTTCCATGGGTACCTTCATCTTAAAGGAATATACATTAGTCATATTTTTTTAATTTAAAAAAAATTAATTTTCTAATTTTAAAGTACTCCCCAAAAATTAGCAAAAAGCAACAAAATTGACAAGTGTTCCTTGCAATCATCCTACTACATCTATAGTGTGTGTTGGAGCGGGGCAATGATAGTTGCATTGGTAGGGGCTACAACCGGAGTAAGGACCTTCTCGATGATTGGAGCATTAGATGGAATGACGATGTTGGTAGATGGTGGAGCAAAGATGGAGGCAACGACCATGTTCAGTTGCTCACGCGAAGGGGAACTGATTGGACGGGTTGGAGGATTTTGAGATGGGCACAAAGAAATTGGAGTAAAACAATTCATCCCAAATGATTCATTAGGCCCTCGAGGGACAAATTGGATTTTGAGCTAGCGCTAACAATTTCAATGTTCATCATGATTTTTTCAAATATTTTGTGAAAATAGATAAATATATTAGCTGTCAAGGAATATAATTTTTATTTTGTTTGGTGTGTAGGAGGAAAGGTTGTGGCACTAAAAATTTGAAAACTTCCAATTTTGTTTTTTATAATTTGTAATTTTATCTCAATGTGAATCTTCAATTCATTCCATTGGGTTTGGGTTGTGAAAGTTGTAGACAATCTTATTTATGGGGCAATTTTAGCATATTCTTGGAAATTTAACTTATTGGATTTATTTTTTAATGCAATTTTTAGTATTTAAGGAAAAAAAAGATGGAAATGGTTAAGTATGCTTGCTAAAACAATGTGAACATGGAGATTATATTGTTATAATCCCAGCTTCCAACAATTAACAATTGTATTGTACTTTCAATCATAGACCTACTTCTACTTAAACTTTTTTGAAAGAATGAGAGAAAAGTGTGTTTTTCTGAAAATTATTCACCCAAACTTGCAACTCAATTATACATTCTAGAAAAAATTAAATTCAAAGTGTGTAGTGTAAAATTTATACATAAATAATTGTCGAAGTCATTTGAAATTGCAATCCAGGCTTCAAAATTATGATTTTCTCCTACTTCAAATGCTTATAGCTTTCAATGTGTATGGTGAAAGTTCATGAAACTTTTAGCACATGATTTCAAGCATTTGAAGTATGAGATCCTACAATAATAAAAAAATCGAAAAAAATTAATTCTTGTTTAGATGGGTGAGCACAATGGAAATGGCAATTTCATGTCATTTTTGAACATAAAGTGGCACTAGGACTCTAGCTAGAGATTGAGTAGTGAGTTCCATAGAGAAGTAGCACATATTAGAGTAAAGTAGCGTGTATGATGGTAAAGCAGTGCATTCTCCTACAATTTAAACCATTTTAATGGCAATTGGGTATAAGTGAAGACCCCGAATGAAGACTTCTACTATTCAAAGCTAGGTTTTCGAGTTTTACCCTTGTCTCTTTGAAAATGGATGTGCATTGGAGAACTCTTGAAAATTGATGTCCAAAATAGAAACTTCCAAATGAAAGAATGCATAACTAAAATTTCTAGCAAGGCATGAAAGGCTAAAGACCCAACATGAGGGTGAAGCAAGAGAAGAGGAAAATGAATTTGAAATGTAGGTAGAACTAGTTTAACTCAGACCTAAGAGTTCAAATTTAGGGCAGGGCGTGGATGGGAGAAGGTCATCCTAGCAAGTAGGTGAGGTGAAAGGAACAAAAATCACTAGTTGACACGCTTTCCGGAATCCAAAACAGGAATCATAAGAAAGAAAGGTGAGAGTAAAGATCTAGTCCCAAAACTACATCTCACCCCAAAGAATTGCAAGCTTGTTTGTGTTGTAGGTCATTTTGCAGCTTGTTTTTATTATGTTTTTTTGATGGTTTTCAAGAAAAGAATTTTTTTTGCAAACAAATACATCTATTGTTTTGCTTATGTGTATTGTTCCTCAAATCCACGATAATCATGCATGTGTTGGAAACCCAACACAAAGAGAAACTACAACTAAATTAGTCAGAACTAAATCCCCACTCAATCTTCAAATGGATAGAGATCCATAGAATCAAATAAAAGTGTTAGTAGTTGTAATTTCTAACTATTACAAATAAAAAGGAAAAGATTCTTTGGGCTCTTAATTAGAGTTACAATAGGTGGGATGAATTTGTCCTTCACCACTTAGGTAAAGGCATGGGCTACACCATAATTTCAAAAGACTTCATGAACACTTGTTAGTATGCTACAACTAGAATGGTAAAAGAACCATTTTCAAATGCATGTGGACCCATCCACAATAGGGTTTGTGAATTAGTACCTTTTAAATAGCCTCTATTACTTGTGAGCCCCCACTTCATCATTGGGAACTCATCATTTTGTATTTTTTTTGTATTTTGTCGTTTGAAATGTAGTTTTCTATATTAAAAAAAAACCTTAAAGAGTGTAGAACCAAAATATGTATGTTACATATTGTGAGCCTCCAATTTGTCACTGAGGACTCATTGTTTTTTTTTTTGGTATTTTGTTAATTTGAGTGTAATTTTATATACAAAAGCCCAAAGAAGAGTATAGAACCACAATAGATATGTTACATACCAATATAGTATTTGGTCTAGAATTAGAATGTTGTAGCAAGAATACCCCAAACTATGATTTGTATATAGGTTAAAACTTGACTAATTGTGGTAAATTGGAGAATTATGTGCTATTGGTACAACCGACTCAAAATTTGCATGTGAGAGCCATGTTTAGGCTAAAATTGGTCAAGGAAACTCAAATGAAGTATTTAGGTTAGTTCTCGGTGATAGGTCCCAATGACCCAATTTCTCCATTCCATCGACAAAATAGTGGAACCCCAATTGTTTGCCTACATGAGTTAATTATATAAGGACATGACAATATAGGAATCTAAGGCTAGAAGAGTGTGATTTTGGGTTTAAATCATGCCAAGGAATCAACAATGAAGTCAGTTAGCCAAGATTCCCTTTGGTGTGAAAGATTTCTTGGCCATTTGTCATGACCCTCATCACAAGGCGTGCCCGTGTCACCTTGGTGAGCAAGGGGGACATTGGGGGTGACTCCCCAAACCTTGCAAGAGATGAGGTGAGGGGAACTAGGAGTCCCGGGCGATCAGAGCTTATTAACGATCTGATCTAGACGAATTTAGAGGCGTGAGATACATGCTTGGAAAGGTCTCGAGGAGACGCTTCTAGCCGTTCAAAGAACGCGTGATTTGGACTTGTGAGTCAAAAGTTATGGGCGTTCAAAGGTGGGGGTGTCCTAGTGGCGCCGGGACACTTAAGGGCTAGGAGGGAGGGGTTCATGAGGATTCCCTCCATGAAGTATGTCATGTAGCATATCCTTGGAAAGCTAAGAACACAAGGATGCTAGATTGACAAGCATTACGAGGTTCTAAGGTAGGAGCCTCAAGTTATGGTCAAGAGAAGCGCCGTGGTGAAGGCGTAACGCCTCTTTCGGTGGACCCGAATCTTCGGAGGGCGATAACTTTGCGAGGACTTGTCCAAATGGGACAAGTGAGTAGTCCATCGGGATCTACTCATCAAGTAGATGTCGAAAATGTGCTCGCATGTGAGATTTGGAGCCCGGACCGCAAAGTTACGCCAGGTAGAAGTTCGGGAGTCCCAAACTAGGGCGAATCGGGAGAAATGGGGTGGTCTTCTAAAACCAAAGTGGTTTTGGGAGTCCCCTTTGACATACAAGGGGGGGTCTACCGAATCCTACAGAGAATACTATAGGAGGGGTTGGTCTCCCTTCTCACTCCCTCTTGAAGCCTTGGTGAGTCCCGGTGACTCAAGGTTGGTGGTGTGGGGTCACCACCACTCCAAGGCACCATGGGACACTTGTGGGTGTCCCGTGGCACCGGTCGGGTGGATTCCCACTCCTTACTAGGCTATGTTGAGGTGTTCCGAATGGTGAGTCCCGATTAGTGACAAAGTGGAAAGTAACAAATATACAAGGAGCCTAGTATGGAGTTGGGGTGACACTCAAGGGCGGTTAGGACCATGGTGAGTAGTGCCACCATGGGTCCTTACACAATAAGATGGAAGTTCCGCCCCATGTTACCAAGTAACATGCCCCGGTGTCATGATGGGTGTGTGTGTGCTAGTAGGTCCGGTGACTGGGACTTAGCACAAAGAGTTGGAATGGGAGACTAATATTGGATGTGCGTGGCATGTGCAGTGTTAGGGGAGCGTGACCCTTGGTGGCAGTAAAGTGTTAAGTGATTGGAAAGCATTGAAAGGTGAACTTAAGGTGGTAAGTGTTACTAAGGGGCGCGACACCATTGATATTTAAACAAAGGATGGATTTTAGTCCCCGCTAAGCCAATGTGTAGGGTAAGAATATGAGCCTACACACGTGTTGTGGGATTTGATGAGAAGCTATACAAAAAATTTCGGAATTTTTTAATAGTTAGAAGATACTCTTTCGAACGGTCAACCACCGAAATCTACAACGGGAAATTTCTAGAAATTACCTAGGTAGCGGTAAAATCTCACTAAAAATTATACAAGATTATTTTATATTAATAAAGCACCTCGACAAGTTTGAAGACATTATGATAGTCAAAAGTATCCAAACCTGCAAGAATCTCTCTAAACCGGTATAGCTTTAAAATTACGACGGAGTTGAACAATAGAATAGGAGCATCTCAAAGCCGAATGAGGTCGAAGATAGGTCTTTTCTTACTCCCAAATATTTACTTATGAGCCTAGGCTAGTTACTTTTTCCAAAAAGGTCAAAGTCCAAAAGTTGAATTTTTACCCGGTTTTGGCATTAAGTTGGCGTTAAGTTTTGTTGAGACTTTGGAGTTAGGAAACAGGGTGGGAGGTTTCTAGAGACTAAAAATGGCCTTTTGAAGTCTAAGGTGTAATCTATTTGGAATCTGGAATTCATCTCCAAAAGTTAAGTTTTTCGACGAACATAAAAAGTAAAAATCCTTGAGGATGAAGATGAAGATGAAGATGAAAATCCAAAGTGATAAGGTTACCTTAGATGAATGAGAGGATGTGGGTGCCTAGGAAAGAGTATAAAAGAGCACCCCTTCTCTTCTCAACTCACCCCCATTTGTTGTATTTGGGTCCATTGGATCCAACTTATATTGAAATTTTGGCTTTTTAAACCAAAAATCTTAGAACGATGTTTTTTGGAGCACTTTTGGCCATTGTTCTTTTTCATTCTTTATTGAGGTCTTGTAGGCCCTTTGTGTGTTAAGTTCTTCGCCCTAACCACATTGAGTCACTTAGAGCATGGAGGGTTTGCTCTTATTAGCCTTCGAGAAGTTGTGGTTGTATTATCCTTTGAGGGAGTCTTTTGTCTCCCTCCGCATCTTGTCCTTGCACTAACTCTAGAGCAACCCCCCATATGACTTGGCAATGTCGCTTTGGAGGGCCTTTAGAATAAGTTTGTTGTTATACTAACCTTTGGCCTTTAAGTGTTTCCTTGTTCCTCAAATTTAGCTTAGTAGTCCACAAAGTACGCCGAGAGTGTATAAAGGTCAGTGGATCCCACCATCATAGCAAAACTTTGAATCCCCTAGGGTGAAAGAGACTTGATTGTGTGTTAAATGTGGAAACCATGGCAAAGCTTTGAACCCCCCTATGGATGGAAGAGTCTTAGTTGTTTATTAAGAGTGCTTCACAAGTAAACCCTATACCCTTGTGGTTTCCATATCCAAAGTTTAGTTCCCAAAATGCGTTTGGGAACGAATAAAGTTTAACTCCTAAAAATAGGAAATAGAAGGTTGAGTCAAGCTTAAAGTGTAACTAGTAGAAAGACAAGGGAACACCCCTTTGACATTCGTGCTTAGCTAAATATACTCCCTAAACCTTAGATGCAAAAAAATCCCTTGAGTCTTGAAAATCCTCAAGAGCATTAGCAATAATTTAGCAATAGATCTAGCCCAGCACTCTAGCACCAAACACCCATGTCCCAACACACCAACATCAAACACCCTTGTCCCAACAACTCAGTCCTAACAACCCTATTCAGCACCCTAGTCTTGTCCAGTAGGCAGGCCAAATATTGATAGGTAAAGGTTGGATATGGCAAAGAGGGGCTAGGTACAATTGGGGTTTTTTGTCTCTTTGATTGGGCAATACAATTCAAAGGTTTTAGGATTAGGCTGATCAATTCAAGGGTCTCCGGTTGGGCGAGTCAATCAAGGTAAGTTGATTCGGCTAGGGGGAATGTGAAAAATAGAGGGAGGTTAAGAAGGAGGGGAGAAAAGTGAGGGACAAAACAAAGCAACAATCAAGCTCAACCCTCTCCTAACCAAGCATGGGAGTAGGGAAGCCAACTCCTTGTCTCTCATAAAACAAGCAAAGGGCAAAGAAGGTGGAGGTAGTAAGAAAAATGGGGGATTGTCAAGAAGAGGGAGAATATTTATTAGGGGAAAGTTGGGGGAGAGGATAGAAGGGGAATCCCCCTACATTGTTCAGACCATTGGATTAAAGTTAGGTGATTATCGAGATGCCAAGCACAAGAGATAGTTCAAGGTATAAGAAACAATAACATGCCCTTAATTTGGCCTAGAAATGTGGAATGAGGGTAGTTGGGCCACTTCAAAGGACATAAGAAGAATAGGGTAGAAAGAAAAGGACGCAATGAAGGAGAAAGAAAGGGGGTAGAGTTGGTAGAAGTAGAAAGAATCAACCATTGTATTGACTCACCCTTTTACTAAAACAGCAGCCAATTGCATCACTTCACCGAAAGTAATGGCAAAGTAGAAAGTACCCTCTGAAGGCATAATCAATGACATTAGCTCAGTGGTATGAATCTAAACCCCTCCTTAACTTTCCCAACCCACTTAATTAGCAACTACTAACCCTAGCTGAGACCTAGCCCTAAGTCAGACCCCGAAGATTAGAATTCAAATTGCTTTTGAATTTAAAACCCTAGAGAGGAGGTTTGTAGCTCTCCAAAATCCTAAAGCACACCCAAATCAGAGTAAAAATGAGAAAGTTATCGTCAAATGAAGGTTAGGACTTAAATTGGATGACAAATAGGTAGATGAATTTTTTTGGAAAAAATTGAAAGAATTAAAAAGAGGCCATTAAGTAGAGTCCACAAGTGAAAGAAATAGTCGATTCCAAATTGTAGATTAGAAAAAATTAGCGGATGAAGTTTTAAGTGCCGATTAGTGGTCAAACTTCATCCATCAAGAACTTTTTGTAGGAAAGTTAGATCATCAAGCTTCTTACTAAAATAGAAAGCTAAAGTTAGGTTCTACAAGAAGAAAATGTAATCTTACTAAAAATAGTAAATAGACAAAAGCTAAACCAAAACTTAAATACTAGAGGAGCCTAATAGAAAACTTGGAAGGTCAAATAGAGTAAGGAAGTTAGGACCATAGGTTGGTAGATGGAGTTAAATAGAGCTCATAGGATCCTCTTGCTTAGAAAATGACCAAAAATTCAAGAAGATAAAGGAGGATGAAGTTTAGCATAGGTTTGGATGAAAAGTTTATAGAAGTTTTCCATTAAGGCCAAACTCCAGAGTTTGTTAAAGCCAATCTTCTCAGACACTTCTGCAAAATTTCAAGTTATTCTGAATTAGAGAACTAGACTTAAGTAATAGATGCAGTTTGATGAACCAAGTAGCAGTCAAACTTCATCTGCCCATAACTTTGGCTAGGGAAATCAAATAGGGATGAATTTTATGTTTTTAGAAAGGGCAATGAATCCTCTAGAAGTTTTTGCTATTAGCACCACTCTAATGTGTCTTGAACATAAAACCCACAACAGCCTCATCCATTCGGCCAAATAATGTCGTGGTTGCATTGGAAGTTAAACTTGGCGGGTTTTGCTCATTTGAGTCCACTGAAGCACTTAGAAAAGATCCATTTCTTGGAAGGCACAATGGACTGCGCTTAGACACCAAAAAGTAGGAATCATCTAGTTACACCCCAAGAACCTAGTTGTGCTCGCGATTTACCAAGGGTGGATAAATTGGTGCTCATAGTCATGCATCTTTTGATTTTTGTGAATTACACTTGTTTCTGTCTCCTACACATTGACGTCCTTGTACGGGTTTCTTAAGAATTGATGTCTTTGTGAATGGTATCATGCCATTGTCACTTGTGCTGTGCTATGGAAGATGTAGGTGAATCCATTCTAATAATAGCTAAGACAAGGGCAATGGTATTTTCAAAATTTGACTAGTAATATCGATAGTGAATCAGAACAATAGGATTTAGGTGTACGACTAATTCAAAGCGGTGGAAAAATCTCGATTTATAAATTTTAGTGTGAGTCATGAATTTATCCCTTCTCTAGGATCAGACTACACTATTTGAATTGTACAAGGGGGTTCCTCAAAGGGGAGATTGAAGTTCATAAGATTGATCCTTGAGGTTTAGAATTCAATTGGGGGTTCAAAGTAGGGCCCTAAAAGGCTAATAGGAAATCAATTCAGACCACGTGGTCTAATCTTTGTCAAGATCAAGGTGCATACACAAATAAATCCATTCTAAGAATTAGGCCACGTTGTCTAATCCTTATAAGGGTCGATTTGCATTTGGATAAAGCCATAGTAAGGATCAAGCCAAATGATTTGAACCATGTATGCGGATCATCCCTATGCCTCGATCACCCTATAAATGAATCAAACTACGCGGTTTGAACTTAGTTCTAGTTTTGGACTAGTCCAATACCCTATGCGATGTCCAGGCCCCGTACATCGATCACACGAACTATAATCTCTTGGAGAATCCCCTTTGTAAGATTCAAACCGTGTATTTTTAACCCTTTGGAGGGGTCATATATCATTGTTCATGATGTATCGAAATCAATTTTCAATTTTGTGTGGTGATTTTTTTCCTATCCTTAGTTATTGTCAACCAGTGATTTTGTGGCACATTGCATGCTCTGTACTACAAAATGTTTCTAATCATGACTTGTTGGTTCAAGCCACACCTATAGAAGCCAACCGAAGTATATATTTGTTGAGACTTGGAATGGTCTACTATAATTCAAAGCTTCAAAGATGAACATACAGTATTCTCCATTCATGAATAGGAGGGCATAGAATTGTATGCTTGGCAATCGTCTCACAACATTTGCATCCCTGTCTCACTACACTTTTGTCGCTTGACAATTTCTTGTCTGATCTCCCTCACCAAATTTTTATGACTTCTTTATCCGATGACAACAAGGTATTCCTAAATAAGGTTGTATTCATTATATTGAGACTTTTCACAAATTTTGAGAGAGAATGCTAGTTATTAGAAAATTCATTTAAAAAATTAGTAATTGGAACCAAAAATAAATAATGCTCGAATAGTGATCTTCTAATGAAATTCTAAAAGTTGGTGTTGTTACCTATGTATAAAAAGATAATGGTAAAGAGATAAAGCAGTTTATCTTCGAGTCAAGGATAAGAATAAGACTACAAAAAGTCTCAATATATTGAATATGGCCTTTAAATCCTAATGACTAACATTGAGCCTTTGGTTGCCACCTATTGTTTTTATCAATAAATGTCACAATGGTTTGTAATATCCCATTTAGGAGATGGCATTCACTGAGTTTTTGATACGCAGGTCCGGCTCCAAAAAGAGGAGGATTTGGACTCAAAAGCATCCTTTGTCGACGTCATGGACACTAGATTCTTGATTCCTGATTGTAAGGGCATTGGCTGCAACGGGAGGTCTGGAAAGGTGTTGCTTATGAAGCATGTTGATGGTTTTGATTTTGCAAAAGTCATTATAACCAATGTAAATCTAAATGCATGCATTGACAAGGAAAGGAAGTTGGGGCTCATTGACGTTGGCATCGTGGTACTGGAAGTGTACAACAAGGACCCTAGTATTGGAGATACATATCTGCGTTGGCCAACGCGTCGATTGTTTCATGATGGTGAAATTGGGTACGTCAATGTCTCAACCATAGTTGCAAGGAGGATGCCTTGAAGAAGGAATTGCAAGAAAATTGCAAAAGCTAGGGCAAACGAAAGTACCATTATGATAGGAGAGCTCATGCCACCCCTTTAGTGGACAAAAAGACTCAACTATTGTTAGATGAATCCATCTTAAAAGTATATTTACAAGACTACTGCACCTGACATTGCACTAGAAAATTCAATCCTCTCACCATTCAAGCACTTCAGAGCGAAATGCATTTGCAAACCTTTCAAGTCTAGTCCTCAAAAAATTTGGACATCCACAAGATGATGCATAAAGAAGCGGGTTATGGAATCACGCTTGTCATGGTGGAGGGTGTGGATATTTGTCCCCTTGGATGGAGGATTTTCCACAACGTTAGCAAGCACTCTTTTTAGAGATATGCAACTAAGGCAAAAAAAACAATGAGACGGTAGTTCAAAAAGAATCAAGGCTCGGGCTACCACTATTTAAGTAGTGGAAACTTTGAGATCATTGGTGGAAGCAAAGGCAAACTACATGCTCCATTTGGAATGCACTCTATCCACAAGTGAGAAAACTAATGTCAAAATTCTCCTCATTGATACGGAATGGAAGCAATTCTTGACAACCATGAACGAGGTAAGAGTTGCACCATAAGTTCCACACACTGGAAAATGGATAATGCAAAGAAATTGCTAGGAGCCTAGGACCTTCCATCATTTGAAAGACAACCTTCTACATTCTTACTTAAAAACATTATTGTAGAAGGGTGTACACTTTTTGAATCAAGTATGTGGTTCCATTTCTTGTAGGTGAATGGAGGATTTGGATTGCCAACAATATCACAATCTAGCTTTAGTAAAATCAAGATGAAACATTTTTCCAACTACCACATCAAAAGAAGAAGAGATGCATTTGGAAGATGTAGCATTTGCGACAATTTACATCAATTATGGGCTACATTTGTATTGTCAATTGTGAGCCCCATAGTTAGCACTTGGGCCTTGTGAGCCCCTAATTCGTCACTAGGGACTCACTCCTTTCTTTTTTCATATTTTGTCATTTTAAATGTAATTTTATATACAAAAAGCCCAAAAAAGAGTGTAGAACCAAGATAAGAGTGTCACATTCCAATATAGTATTTGGTATAATTTTAGAATATTATAGCTAGAATGGCCCAATCACAAGTTGTAAATAGATTAGAACCCAACTAATCGTGTAAATTTGGTCAATTACGAGTGATGGGCATACTAGGCTCAAAACCCCACTAGAGAGGACATCTCTAGGCAAATATTGGTCGAGGAAACCCTAGTGAGGTATATAAGTTAGTTCCCAGAGATAGGTTCCAATTTCTCCATTTCATTGACGAAATAGTGGAACTCCAATTGTTGACTTACAGATGTTAAAAATATCAAGATGGGACCGTGGAAGAATCTCAAGTTCAAAGAGGGTGACTTAGGGTTAAAACCATGCCCGGGAACTAACGGCGAAGTCGGTTCGCAAAGATTCCCCCTAGTACAGCAGGTTCCTTGGCCACTGGTGATTAAACAAGGGGATGGATTTTGTCCCTCCTAGGCCGATGTGTAGAGAAAAAATATGAGCCTACACATGTGTTGTGGGATTCCATGGGAGGTTCTACAAAAAAATTATGAATTTTCTGATAGTCAAAAGATGCCTTTCCAGACAGTCAACTGCCCAAACCTACGATGGAAAATTCCTAAAAATTCTCCAAGTGGTGGAAAAATCCCACTAAGAATTAGTGTAGCTTCTTTTATGTTAATAAGCTATCCCGACAAGTTTCAAGACATTCCGATAGTCAAGAGTACCCGAACTTGCTAGATTCTCTAACAATTAACGGAATTTATAATCCTCGGCATAGTTGACCAGCGGAGCGGGAGCATACGGAAGCAGAATGGGGTGCAAGATAAGTCTTTTTTCACTCCACTACACCTTCTTAGGAGCCTAACCTCCAAAAATTGGAATTTTTCCCGGTTTTGGCATTAAGTTGGCACTAGGTTTCATTGCGATTTTGAAGATAAAAAAAAGGGAGGGGACTCTCCTACACTAAAAATGGCCTCTTGAAGCCAATGGCGCAATCTGTTTGTGATTTGGAGTTAATCTCCAAAAGTTAGCTTAGTGGGCCAATACAGAATGAAAACCTTGAGGATGAGAATGAAAATCCAAAAAGATAAGGTTAATTTAGATAAGTGAGAGGAGGTAGGTGCCCAAGAAAGAATACAAAAGGGCACCCCTTCTCCTCTCTCACCAGTCACCACCCCTTTTTGTGTAATTGGGTCTGTTGGATCTAATTTATATTGGAATTGTAGCGTTTTAGTCACAAACCTTGCAACAATATTTTTGGGGCACTTTTGGCCGTTGTTGTTGTTCTTCCAAGCTTGTGAGGTCTTTGTGAGTCCCTTGCATCTTGAATGTGTGTAGTACTAATTCTCCCAAGCTTGAGCTTGGAATTCTTTTTTACCTTACCGTGTTACTAGGAGTTGTGTGCGTTTACCTTTGAGGGACCTTTTTGTCACTTTCCTTGTCTTGTCATTGTACTAATCCTAGAACAACCTCCCATCTAATTGACAATGCCACTTTGGGGGGCCTTTAATTTAAATCTTTCATGATACTAACCCCATGTAGCTAGTCCTTCAAGTGTCGAGGTTTCTTTTTGGTTCCTCAGTACTAACGTAATGTTCCTTAGAGTAGGTCAAGAAAGAGTAAGGGTTAGTGGGTCCCACCATGATGGCGAAGCTTTGGACCCCCTTGGAATGGAAAGTCCTAGTGGTATGTTACAAGAGGGAACTATGGCAAAGCTTTGAACCTCCTTGGGGTAAAAAGTCCTAGCAGTGTATTAAAACCATCCACAAAAGAACAGTGAGATCCTTGTAGTCCTTCTCCCTACAAGGTTTAGTTTCCAAAACGTGTTGGAAACAACGCAAGGTTAGGCCTCCCAAAGTAGGAATTAGAGGTTAAGATAATCATGAAAAATAATTAGTGAGAAATAGAATGAAACCCTTGCCTCTATAAGCCTAGTCCACCACCCACTAGCATAAACATGACCCTTCAAGCCTCCTTTAGAACTTAGCATAAAAAAAGATAGCACCCAACACCTCAAACCAGCACCCAACTTCCTAGCCTAGTATCTCCAACACCCTAATACCCAATAGGGGAACTAAGCCGGGTACCGATGGCTAGGTCAACTGCCAGGGCCAAGTATCGGATGGATACAACAATTGCCAATAGGACCTGTTGGTTTTGGGTTCATAGTAATTCAATCACTGGGTCAGGGCTCGTGGGTCGTCAACTATAGCTCGCAATAATTGGGTCGCCAAATTAGGGCTTGCAATAATGGGGTCTGTAGGGTTGGAATAATGATGCTGGGCTCGAGGTTGGGGTAACAATACTAAGGTCTGTAGAGGTGGGGTTACAGTATTGGGGTTTAAGTTTGGGCTCACAATAATTGGATTTGTCGGGGGTTGGGGTCATGGTACTGGGGGTTCGGGGTTGGGTTCAAACTTCAAAGCATTGGGGTAGGGGAAGAAGAATCCAGTAGGGGAGAATGAAATCAACCAGGTCCACGGAGTAGGGAGAAGAGGAGATGGTGGAAAAGGAGTGTAGTCCTTGTACCAACAAACTAAACAGAGTGGGGAATCCAACGCCCCGTCTCCTACAATCGGCACAAAGACGAAGAAGACAAACAAAATGGAGATGGCAAAAGGCTAGAAGAATGAGAGAATGACAAGGGGGAAGACAGCCTTGAAGGGAGGGAGTGAAAGTAGATAAGGTAGGGGTGAAATCTCCAAGACTTGCTTAGGCCCTTAGATTAAAATTAGGTAATCACCATGAGATTAACCCCTAGAGGACCAAGGCCTTTTTTTTGCAAAAAAACACTCAAAACTGCCATTTTTAGAGCAAAGAGTAAAAAAATTTGAAAATTGTATTTTTTGCACATCTAACCATAGGATCTTAAACCTAACTAGTATGAAAATGTGTGGAAAAAATTTCAGAAATTTTGATGGCATAGATTGCAAGATATCTGCTTTTAAAGTGAATAAAACAAGTTTTTCCACATATTACCAAACTAGGTTATTTGACTTTGAACCTTTATAACTTCAATTTTTTTTACTATAGAGTTTTGAGCTTTAAATCTTTATGGTGGAGAATTGAGTTGAGAGTCTAGGAAAAAAAAGAAAATACAAAAAAATTTAATTTTTATTGTTTAAAAAATTGTTAAGTATAAGTAGGTACAAGATAGAAGGAAAATCTAAATTATTAATATCTCTAAGATGGAATTAAAATTCCCTAATCCCGATGGTGAGATTGTTCTAAAAAGCAAACAAAACCACATGGAACTTTTTTTTTTGAAAAATTGTAAAAATTGCATTCATAAATGAATCCTACAAGTTATTTTTTCAAGAAGATGCTCTAAGTGCCCAAAAAACAAGATTGTCTATAACTTTCTCATAACAAATCCAAATGGAATGAATCAAAGCTTTACGAGTAGACAAAAATATGATCCATAAGGGAAAAAATTTAAAAAATTTAAAGACTTTGTTTGGTTGTTCCTTCTCCCCTATTTTGAGCTTATTTGGACATAACTTTTGTTCCCAAGCACCAAATGAAAAAAGAATTACATTCCCACGAAGCTAATCAATTTTTCTATCTTCATAAAAAGTTTCAAAAAATTAGGACAAAAATTAAGACCATAGGTACCTGCCTGAAATCTCATTTGTCCTCTGAAGAGACAATGGTCCTTTAGGGGTTAAGCATGAGACGTATGACGTAAGAAGTAGCTCAACCTTGAAGGATGGTATGACGCATCCTTAGGATTATCCTTGTTGGTAGAGGTGGGGTTAGTTGGGCCACGATAGTACGTAGGGGAATAGAGTGGAAAGAAAAGAGGAGATAAGGAAAGAAATAGGATAAAGCCAATGATTAAACTCTTGTATGAAATTATTTTATGATTAGAACGGTGGTTTGTTGTATCATGACATGGGAGTTCATGGCACAGGAAGGAGAACTTCTAGTGGGTGTGATCAACGATTCAAGTTCCGAGGTATGAATTAAACCTTCCCCAACTCTTCCAAGGTCCCTAATTAGTGATTAGTAACTCTAGCCGAGGCCTACCTCTAGGTCAGACCTTTAGGACTATAGGTTAGGTTGTTTCTTAGGATAGGAACTTAAAGAGGAAGACCTTAGCTTTCCAAAACCCTAAGGCATGCCCAAATCAGGTCAAAAATAAAGAAGTTATCACTAGATGAAGGTTAGGGTTGAATTGGATGAAGAATAGTTAGACCTAGGGATTGACAGTGAATTATGGAGATTAGGAGGAGGCTATCAATTAGAGTCCAAGGTTGAAGAGAAAAGTTAATTCCATATTAGAGGTTAGGAGAAACTAGCGGATGAAGTTTAGGTAAGGCTTGGATGAAAATTTCGTGGAAATCCCCAATTAAGGCCAAACTCCAGATCTAGATAGGGGAAGGTCTTTTGACCCATCTCTAAAAATTTCTAACATTTTTTAATCAGGGAACTAGGCTCAATCGATGGATGAAGTTTGAAGAACCAAGTAGCAATCAAACTTCATCCACTCATAACTTTGGCTAGGAAGGTTGGCTAGGTTCGAGTTTTATGTTTTTAGAAATGAAAAAAGATGAACTAGAGGTTTTTTGGATAAGTTCTGCCTTGATGTAGGTTCCATAAAAAACATACTTCAGACCATCCATTCGGTTGGCCAAAGCACAGGACGTAGATTAAGAGAATCTTGCATAGTTGGGAGTCACTTGAGGCACTTAGTAAAAAGATTCATTGCTTAGAAGGCACAATGGACCACGCTTAGACACCCAAGGGTAGAATTCACTTAGCCAAAACCAGAACTTGGTTGTATTTGCGGTTTACCAAAGGTGGGCAAATTGGTGCTGCCTTGGATTTTTTGTTTTGTTTTTTCACTTTTGCTCACATTTAGTATCATTTACAATTGAAAAGATTGAAAAAGAGTGTTTATAGCAGGTTCAGTGAAAATCCCTATGAACGCAATGTGTTAGTCTGGAAAGTCCAAAAAGTGCCTTAAACATTTTCTTTCTAGTAAGATCTAGTGTCCAAATTAGATATTTAGTACAACAATTAGGGATTTATAGTAGTTTAAGCCCTATTAGCAAGAATAGGTAAAAATGCCTAAATTGGATTATAGTAGGTCAAATCTCTAAGAAATGGTAATAGAGGGTTAGATTATAGGCTTTAGAGGTTCAAGGTGGGAATTGGTTCCCTAGGTCTTAGAAAAACACATGGGTGCCCCGTGTAAAAGTTCCCATTTGATTCGCAAAGAATTGGGAAAGTTACTTTTTATTCCTTGCAAGTGAAATCCACAAGTTTGATAATTATACAACCGGTGGATGGAAAGAGGTGTTTTTAGCTTAAAAACACACCAAGAGCACAACAACGAACTTGGTTCGTGAAGATTCCCTAGTATGGAAATTATTCTTCCCTGAAGGAATTTTTTCGATAGGTGTTAATTTAACACCTTACCATAAAGTGCAAGATAGACATAGAAATTTGCACTTATCATTTGGGAGCTTCCTAGAAGCTACCCAAAAAATTTAATAATTTCTAGATTGCAGAAGATTACTCCATTGCAAGTCAACCACATTTACCGGCATTTGGAAATTCATAGAAATTACCAAGGTAGTGGTAAAATCCCACTAAATATTAGGATAGTATATTTTAGCATAAATAAGCGCCCTACCAAATTTCAAGACGTTTCGACATTGACAAGTACCAAAATCGGTGGTGACAATGATTTTTAACAAAATTCCAAAATTCCCAATGAGTTGACTAGCATATCTAGAACATACAACATCCAATTGAAGTCAACTTGCACTCTTTTCTTATTTTCTTAAAACTCCTCAACAATTCTTGTTAGTCAAAACTTTGAGAAAAGTCAAACTCCAAGTTTTGAATTTTTGACATTTTTCATTGCTTTTCAAAACACTAGCTTTCACTTGTGAAATGGGCCCAGATTAGGGGTTTAGAGGTAACTTGCATGAATTTGGATCTTTTGAAGACCATAGCGCAATCCGTTTGGCATTTGGAGCATTTTTCCAAAAAGTTAGAATGGCTACAATAGTAGAGTAGTTTTTTAAACGTTAATTTCTAGTTTTTCAAAAGTTAGTTTTTTAGATAATTTGAGGGGAGAGTAGGCCTTGGAAGAGTATACAAGGCCTACTCCTCCCCTCACTTTGCACCCCTTTTTCATTTTCTTGTTTGGGCCAACTTAAGGCCTTCCACACTTGCTTTTGTAACCGGCCAAACCATGGCCACATTGTGCGGGTTTTGGTCATTTTGCCAAAACTCTCATGTTTTAATTGCTATTGAAGCTTTCGTGACTATTGTTGTGTTTTTGAAGCTCTTTCCAAAGGATGTTGGGGTCCCTTTGGAAGAAGCCTTGCTTTGCATGCATACTTCTTTTCATTACTAACCAAACTTTGTTTTCATGAGATTATTAGAATGCTAACAAGCTTATTGTATAGTTGAGTCGTTGGTGTTTAAGTACTAATTGTGGGCAAGCTTTTGTGAGAGATTTCTCAACTCTAAGTTGTTAAAAATCCCCCTTGAGTTTGTTATTAACCAAAGTGTTTGAGTTTGAACATTAGTGTCTCTTTTAAATTCCATCTGAACTCCTTGGAGTGGGATCTCACACTTTGGTGTTGAAAATTCCCCCTAGAGCCTTCATGTAGGAATTTGTGGTCCTAAGTATTGTTATGTCATTTTGAGAGTTTGGGTGAGAACTAAACCTCAACCGATTGTACTATCCAATTTGGGGAAAATTTGCCCTAACATGGGTGTTAAGACACCATGTGGCAAAGTTTTGCCCTTGGACAAAATTTTCCTTTAAGCTATTTATGTTTTCAAGCTTTAAAATTCGGGCTTAACATCCCAGATAGCAAAGCTTCACTCTTCTCTATAACTTTTCCATGTTTTCTTTTATTAAGGGTCCCCATACAGAAACCCAAAGTGTTGGTGTGATCATCAAAATTTGGTGAAAGTTGCCAAAAAACTTGGTGAATCAAATCTTAGTGAATCCAACTAGTAGCCAGCGAGTACTGTAAGGCAAGTGGAGCCAGCAACTAGGCAAGGCCAGTAAGGTAATACATTCACCAAAGGAGCCAATCAATCTAGGGAGTCGGGTTGTTCTTTACACTAAAAGAAACCTACTTTCTACAAGAAAGGTAGGGGTTCTTATAGTGTTAATTAAGTTTTGAACTAGGGTCGACCAATTTTGGCATGCACATATATGTGCAAAAGACCAAAAATTAGACACCCTCTCAAGGATACTAATTATTCTGATTTTTTATATTTGAACATTGGACTTGACCATTCTCCTCTCATTTTTGGAATTCCATAATTAGCTTATTAAGTTGAAGTTTCAGAGTTTGAAAGGGTCTAGAGCAAAGGAAATTTCAAAAATTGAAAAGGGTCCAGTGTCAAGCAAGTTTAACCCCTAACTGCCTCATCAACCATATTTGGTCGACCTAAAATTTCAGGCTCATTTCGGGATGGACAATTAAATTCTTGTGACCGCTTTGAAATTTTTTACGGGCAACTTCAAAGGTTAACTACTGAAATTTTTTATTTTCCACCAAAAAAAGGAAATACTTGATTTTTGAGAGGTCCTCAAAGGCATATATGTATCTTAGTGGAAGAGTAAAGCTTGCCAATTTTACTTGATTTCTTGGCTTTAAGCAAAGCTTGCCAATTTCACTTGATTTGAGATCTAAAAAATTGTTCTTATCCATTTGCTTTGAAAATGGTCCCAATGGAAAGAGTAAAGTGTTTTCATGATATTCACCATTGAAAATTTAAACATGAAAATGTTGATTTGGAATTAATCGCAATTTCTACTTATTCAAAAAAATTGCATTTCAACAATTGCAAGGTGGATTGTGTAATGAGTTTGATAGCTCTTCATTTGAACTTAAGGTTTTGGGAAGTGAATTTTAGTGTGCTAATACAATTTTTAGTTGGTCATGTCACCTCCAATCCCCAAAAAATTTTATATGCAAATTTCTAAAACATTGTGGTAGAGGGGTGGCATACTAAAAATAGAAAATGTGTATTTCTCTTGTTATAATCTCAGAACTTCTACGCAATTTTTCTCTCTAAATTGGTAAGCACACTAATAAGCAAGCTCTTTAGACATCCATACGCTTAGATTTTGAAAAAAAACATTTTGGGGGGTTGGGGATAACTAAAACCTATGCTCTTTTTTCATAGTCAAAACACACTTGGAAAGGCTTAGGCACTTAGGAGATAAGAGTTTGAGAAGGGTCCAAAGTCAAGCAAGTTTGAGAGTTTGAGAGGGGGCTAGAGTTAAGAAAATTTCAGAGTTTGAGAGGGTCCAGAGCAAAGGAAATTGTAGAAATTGAGAAGGTCCAAAGTCAAGAGAATTTCATAATTGAGAGGAGGTCCAAAGTTAATCCATTCCAACTCAAGAGGGCCAAATCACTCAAAGTACACCTCAGCTATTTCCATAGTCAACGGATTGACTTGCCTCATTATTCTACCTCAACTCCAACTTCAACTCTACATCAAGCTCTCCGATTGTGAACTCCAACTCATTTTGTTGCCAGTTGCCTAGCTCACAAATCTCACACTCTGGCTCTACAACTTTGGAACTCAACCTCTTAGAATGAAGTTGGGTTATGTCAATTGATGACTTAAACTTGTAGGAAGAAGGTAGTAGTACAAGGGAAACCACCCCTTAAGCATATTTGACTTTGAAACCCATAATTAAATTAGATTAGGAAAGAAATAGAAAAGACACATTAGAGGAGTTTTGGAGGGTCTGGACGGCCGTTTTAGGCCTGTTCTGAGCATTGTTCCCCCAGTAGTCCAGGAACGGCCGTTGTCACATTTTTTCTTTTCTTTTTTTTGAAAATTTTAAAATATATAAGAAAGTTGAAAAAAATTCAAAAAAAATTCAAAAAAAGAAGTTACATGGCAATCGTTGTGCCACGTCAAGCAATTGCTACGAGGCAATTCCCAGGGTCTAGGAATCCAAGGGAACACATAGCCCTCCAAATCCCCCAAAACTCCTCTAATGAATCAAAAAATATCTCGATTTTGAAGAAGTTATAGAAGTTAGTTATAAGTGAGAAAAAGTTAGAAGGCTTGTTTGGAAGCCTTAGTTGACTTCCCACCTATTTAGCACGCATTTACAGGGATTAGATTCTATTAGATTTTTTAATATTTGACTTGGAAAAAACACTTGAAAAAGAAAATAGAAAATTAGAAGATAAAGAAAAATCAAAGAGCATTTAGAAGAAGGAAGGAAAGGTTGGAAGACAAAGGTGGAAGAATTGGAGCAAATTGGCCCTTGTATTGCATTCAAATTACAAAACCAAAACCCACCAAAGCTACAAATGGAAGTCAGAGGGAACCATATGAGAATTATGGAAATAGAACATGAGGCTACATTCATCAAACCTATGGAATTTGAGGTTAGTCTTTTAATACTTTCTCCCCATTGCTCATCTTTCACAAAAATTAGTCAATTAAAGTCAAACATTAGTAGTAGAAGTTAGGAAATAGATTCAGACCATTAGTACTAATAGAAAATTTGGATTTGAGCTTCAAAGTAGTTAGGAAAATCCAGTAGCTTTCCAAAAAGTCATTAAAAATAAAAAATAGACAAAAACTCCAAAAGTTATACTTGAATAAAAAGTAGTTGAAAATTTGGATGAAAAGTTAGAAAATCATCCAAAAGGATTTAGGAAGGAATATTAGAATCTAGAGTAGAAATAAAAGTAAAGAGTAAAAAAAATCAATTTCGAAAGTAAAAGGTAAAAGAAATTGGTGGATGAAGTTTGATGAACCGGTTGCTGATCAAACTTCATCCATGAATAACTTTTGCTAGGAAAGTTGAAAGTATAAGTGTTTAAACTTTTCCAAAAGGTAAATTTAGAGAAGTTTTACTTTAAATATACTTAGATCTAAAAATAGCAAGTAGGATTAAAAGTTAAAAGACTTAGTTAGAACAATAGGGAATTAAAAGAAATCTTTTGAAGGAATATTAGGAACAATTTAGGATTACAATCTTTTAAAGCATAATTTCAGGGTTCCAAAACTTGTTTAACCTTAGGAAATAGATTAGTATTGAAGAAGTTAGAGTAGGATGAAGAATTGATCACAGATAGGGAGGATTTGGATGAAAGTCAACCCGAGTTGACCAAACCAAGTGGATTTCGTAACTTAAGAAGAAGATAAAAAATGGAACACAATCCAAAAACTAAAAGTGAATTCCGATCGTTAGAATAGAATTAAACGACAGATGAAGTTTTAACCAATAGATTAGAACCCAAACTTCATCCGCAATTATCTCATCATAGGAGAGATGGAACTAAGAGTTCTTTATCATTTTGGAAAGGCTATTAAAACCCTACAACTTAACCTACTTTGTTCTCTTGATAGATTAATCCTCTGTGAGCCTAATTTGGGAAAGAAATCCCAAGGCCAAAGTTGTTTACTAATTTGTTTGAAGTGAATTAAGTTTCCAATTAGGGAATTTAAAGTAGAACTTTCATACTAAAGATCCATTGCTTGGAAGGCATATTTTGGATTTGACATATAGAAACCCATAGGACAACTTGACAACACAAGAACCCAGTTGTGATTGCTTAATTCCAAAGGTGAGAATCAAGCGCCCACATCAACTAAGGACTACAACCGGATTCAACATCCTTATGACAAGCATGTATTCCATCAAGAGGCATGTCGTCATATGTACTATCTTAGTAGGATCTTATCCATGTTTTGACCATCTCAATTGTTGTCTATTATCCATGACAAAATGGACCATTCAAAAACTGCATGCCTTGCACTTGCAAGGAAAACCAAAGGACTCGATCAATTGATGAAATTACTTGTTAACCCTAAAGGACCAAACTACATTTTTTGGCAACATAGTGATTGTAGGCAGCTCACTACAAATGGAGTTTTTCTTTTTTTTTCTTTGAAATTTTCACACAACATGTCAACATGTGTCCAAGGAGTAGCTTTAAGGCCTAACAATTTTCATAACTTTTGATTGCATGGTTAGAAAATTATGGCATGATATGTGATTTTCAATAATCTTCGAGCAATCCAAAAATTTCTTTAAAATCATTTTTTTAAGAAATAAAAATCTGAAATTGATTTTCTAGATTTATATGTACATGGAAAAATTTGAATCATTCCATTTTAATTAACCCCTAAAGTTCCTTGACTATTTTATCACCAAAAACCTTCAAAAACTGCCATTTCTAATACAAGTAACAAATTTTTGAAAAATATCATTTGGGGACACATGAAACCGTAGGATCTTGTAGTAAACTAGATTGAGAAGATGTGGAAAAAATTCAGAAAATTCCACACTGTAGATTGCAATATATTAGCATTTGAAGTGACAAAAATCCTTTTTGGGGCCCTGTGAAAAAACGGGCAGCTGCACTTCACATGGTCACATTTGTATGAAAAAATGTCCAAAATGGTGGTGCTTCTTTAGATTCATTCTTCAAGTCAAGTTGGCTACATGCTTGAAAAATTTTCAGATCATTTGGAATTGTGCAACATATAGGAAAAAAATAGTAAGTAGAAAGATGTAGAGAATGATTCAAAATACTAAATTGTTAACAATTTATTAACGGAATTGAAAAATGCCAATCCCAATGGTTGCAATGTTGTAATTAACAATCTACACCTACAGGTTTTATTTTTTCCAGAAAATATTGAAAATTGAGTTAAATAAAAGACTTCAAAGTTTATTTTAGAGTGGAGAATTCATACTTGCCCACAAACTAAAAGATCTCATAACTTTTGACTCATTGATCAAAATGGAATGATTCAAAGCTCTCTATGTTTATATAAATCTAGAAAACCAATTTCAAATTTTTACTTTTGAAAAAAATGATTTTGCAGATCTGCCCAAACTGCCCGAGTTGAGAAACAAACTACATATTAGGCCATATGTTTTGACTCATATTTTCAAATGCCCTAAAATTTAGTGCACATCAAAGATATTCCTTGTCCACACCTTCTATTAAAGTTTGGGCCCAAAACCTGGAAATATCTAGTCACACGTACTTGCCCAAAAAAGTTATGTTGCCAAAAAACACACCTTGGTCCTTTAGGGGTTAATGAGATGAAAGTTGTGAGGAGTTTTAGTTTGCGGGCTATTTCAGATTCTCTACTCTAAAATAAACTTTGAAGTCCTTTATTTAACTCAATTTTCAATGTTTTTGGAAAAAACAAAATCATAGGATGTAGATTGTTTATTACAATATTATAACCACTGGGATTGGCATTTTTCAATTCCATAACAAAATCCTTAACAATGGAGTATTTTGAATAATTCTCTATTTCTTTCTACTTACTAATTTTTTCCTATATGTTGTACAATTCCAAATGATATAAATTTTTCAAGAATGTAGAAAACTTGCCTTGAAGAATGAATCCTAGTAGTAACCACCATTTTGGAATTTTTTTCATACAAATGTGGCCTTGTGAAGAGCAATTGCCAATTTATTCACAAGGCCCAAAAAGGGATTTTTATCCATTTAAGTGCTAATATCTTACAATCTACATGGTGGAAATTTCTGAAATTTTTTCCACATCTTCTACAATCAATGTACTACAAGATCTTACAGTTACATGTGTCTAGAAATGTTTTTTTTCTAAAATTCAGTGCTTGTACTAGAAATGATAGTTTTGGAGCATTTTTGGAGAAAACATAGTCTGAGACATTTAGGGGTTAAAGTGATGGTCATGTTTGCACATGGGCATGGTGATGGCAAATATGCGCATTATATTTTGGATGTGTTCAAAACTGATAGCAATTTCACCATGGGGGTGATTGCAAAATTGTTATGAGATTTGGAAGATCCCCCCCCCCCCCTTCCACGAGGTCTTCACAAGCACTCTTTATAGAAATTGGAAGCATAGACTTATACTAGACATTACTCAACGATAGTGACACCTATATCAATTCTTTGGGAAACATATCTTTGCAGCTAGTTGAAGCGTAGCCACTACCATCGGTGCTCCACATTCAAATGGACAACTCTTGGAAGGAAAGTAAGAATAAATATGGTTTGGGATTTTTGGTCCCTATTGGTTGCGAGACAAATTGTGAAGGAGGTGGTAGTATCATTCATGACGGTTGGACATACTCATGACAACATCTATGCATCATTTGGTCAATGAAGCATGCAACTTCATGAAAAAGACCATCCAACCTTACCACTATTGATGCAATCATAGATAGAAATGGAAGAAGACCCCATCATCCTTCACCTAATAGAAAAAGTGCCAGATTTCAAGGCTTCCATTAGGCCGTTTATTGGGATGAGTAGGAAACAACTCTTGGGGCACTGCAATGGAAGGCAATACACATTCTTTGTGGACAAGGGTGATTGCAAGAAACACTTGTCCTATTTTTTGTCCCCTTGCCCTCGGACATGTGGTTTTTTGGTCATAACTTTTGCATTGTAAGTCTGTTCATCTTGAAATTTGGAATGAAGATAAACATAAAAGTTTCACACATTCCTTAATTTTATGGTATTTTTTTAAATTACTTTACTACTTTTAAGGTGCCCCCAATTGGTTGTCTACCTTAGCCATTTGGGGGGGTGTTCCAAAGTAGTACCCAAAAATGCGAATTGGAAGCCACAAATTGGAGAAGCTATAGGTGTGTTTGCATTCCAATGAAAAACAAAGAGTTTTTTGCAAAAAAACCTTTGCATGAGGTGTCTACATAGGGCCAAAGTGACCGTTGTTCGTGCACATTTTTCAGGCAAGAGAAAATTTTCTTTGAAGAAATTTTTGGTGAAATGTGAGAGCAGGCTTATCTACAAAAATAGCTTTTTTCCAAGAATTTTTTGAATTTTTTTTGAATTACTAAAATGAAAAGGTCCATAGGCCCCTTTTCTACTATTTTCTACTCCTAGTAGCTTCTATAGTACTCCATAGTAGTCTATAGTACTATATAGTATTGTATAGTACTGAATCAACGGTTAAGATCTGCAGGCACCCAAAATCAATGGTTGAGATTCATAGGCACAATTTGATGTGCGAAATTGATAGCAATCCGCAGTACTGCCAATCCTGCAACCAGAAATCAGGTTTTTGAGCCAAAAACGTGAAGTGTTTCTTGCAATCATCTATAGAAATGGCTAGCCAATCATGCAATACAAGCTCAAATGTATGAACACAACATGGGAGCCCAAAGATGGATTGAAGTATGGAGGGAAGATGCTAAGTACAACCCCTTGCTTCTTGAAGGTGCCCCCCCTCCCCCCATGGTGAAACCTAAGAAAATGGCAATCAAAGCCAAGATTGTTCATAGGTTGGACATGTACATCTGACAATGGACAAAAATATCCAAAGAAGACACAACAGCAAAGTATAGGGCCCACATGTCATATTTGGTGACATATTGCATTGTTGTGAGAAATGCACTACATGATAGAATTGGGCAATTTGAAGAACAACCCACTACATTGGAACAAGGATTTTGGCCTTGAACTTGACAACCCGGGGATTATACAACAGATTTTATGCAAGATGGAGGCACATGAGATGAACTTGAAGAAGAGGAGCCCTACATTGGCCCTCCTGAAGGAAGGCCTCCAAGTGCGTATAACATTGCTACTAATGTCTTTGAAGGTTTCTATGTATTTGTGAGACTAGGTGCAAATTTTAATGAGCTCATATGGCTTGGTCGGGCGACAGAGAATCCACAATTTGATTCCCAAGATGACCACTATCGCGAAGTTTGAATGTGTTGGTATAATATACCATGCAAAAGATCAAAGACCATGCAACAATTGTACGCAGGGTAGGACACAATGCCTAGTTTCAAATAGAGGCTTGACCAGACTTGTAGTGTTGCTGATTGGATTTCAATAGACATCATCTTGGCATCGTGGAAACCAACAAATAACAACTCAAGGAGAGCTTCATTGCACCACCAAAGCAAGTGGGATTTGCAGTGGGTAATCTATGTCAATGTGCAAAACAAGAAAGGCAAGGCCTATGATTTCCCTCATGGGGCTTCTAGAAGAAAGCACCCATGCAAGGGCTACTCATGTGCACTGGAAGATCAATTTCTTTGGAGAGTATGAGCTCCCAATTCATCACTTGGGACTCATAATTTTTCTTTTTTCTGCTTTGAGTAGATTAGAAGGTAATTAGGTGTAAGAAATCCAAAAAAGAGCCTAAGGCCAAAATAGGTTGTGACAAGCCAAATTAGGTATTTGGTCACTTTTAGGGTTTTAGGTCTAGTTGCCCCTTAGATGTCCACATGTACATAGGTTAGAACCACAAACGGTGGAAGTTAGTAGGTTTGAGTGTAGTCGCTTTACTGTGCCAAACCTATTAAAAAGTGGCCCTAGCCAGCCAAGAATTGTGCCGAGAGGACCCTCGTGAGATCCCCAAGCAGGTCATGTTTTCCCATCCCACTGTTGAAACTATAGAGCCAATTGTTAGCATTGTAGAGGTTACAATACCAAGACCAACATGTAGAGGAATCCACAAGCCCCGAGCATGGGATTGGGGTCTAGAGCATGCTAGGGGGTCGGAAGCACAATTCCTTCGCCAAGATTCCCTCATACACGAAGGATTCCCTATTCCTACGTAATTAATAGAGGGTAGGATTTATCTTCCTCATCCCTACATGTGCAAAGTGAGAATATGAGCTTGCACGACCATTGTGGGTATCCCTGAGAGGTCCCACAAAAAGTCTCGGAATTTTTTGACTTGCAGAAATATTTTTCCAGACGATCAACCGCCAAAATTTGCTACGAGAAATTCGTGGAAATTCCTCGGAGGGCGGTAAAATCTCATTAAAAATTAGGTTAGATTCTTTTATGTTAATAAGGCTCCCTGACAAGTTTCGTGACATTTTGATAGCGGGAGATGCCCGAACTTGAAGATTCCCCCCAGATTTAGCGACGTGACAATGTGGGCGGGAGTTTGACCGGCGTCTCGAGAGCATACAAGTTCGAAACGGAGTTGGTGAAAGGTCTTTCCTTACCCCCTTGGACCTCCTGAATCACCTTGGCCACTCACCTTGCTCAAAAAAGGCAACACTGACAAATTAGATCTTTAATCCTTTTTTGATGTGGATGGCGTTGGGTTTCGATGGGTTTTTTGCAACAGAAAAGGGAGAGGGAGTTCCTCTGCGCTAAAAATGGCCTTTTGGAGCCAACGGAGCAATCCGTTTGCCAATCAGAGTAAAACTCCAAAAGTTAGAAGTGGACAACACACAACCGGAGAAGTCAACAAGACATTAAAAGCCCAAATCTTGGAGAATTGGAAGGACGTTCCCCTGCTTGGGAACGAGGTTCCCGACACATGTGGGGAGAAGACTTAGGTGTCAACACCCCACACGTGGGGGAAATCCCAAGGCAATCCTAGAATTGTCAAACTTTCACATGGAACCAATTTTCGTAAGAAAATTGGATTTTTAGGAGTTCCCTTCATTGGAAACGGAGTTCCCCGGTTTGTATTTTTGAAGGGAGCAAGGGTGCCCCTCCTCCTATAAAAGGGGGCACCCTTCTCTCCTCAAACAACCCCCATTTTATGCATCAATATACTTGGGTCCATTGGGGGCCACTTGTTGGAACTTAGTGGTGTTGGTTTCCTTGCTTTTCTCTCTTGTCTTTTTCTGTAGCTCTTATTCTTGTGGTAGTCCTTTGTTGTCATTTGGAGAAGTTTGGGTTGGAACCAAACTCTCTTTGGTAGCTCTTCTTCTCGTGGTAGTCCCTTGTTGCCATTTGGAGAAGTTTGGGTTGGAACCAAACTCTCTAAGTAGTTTTTGTCCTTGTAGTAGCTCGTTGTTGTCATTTAGAGAGGTTTGAGTTGGAACCAAACTCTCTACGTAGTTCTTGTCCTTGTAGTAGTCCTTGGTTGTCTTTTGGAGGAGTTTGGGTTGGAGCCAAGCTCGCTCTTGTAGTCTTGTAGTAGCCCTCACTCTCCTTGCTACCCCCTCCTCCATCTTGGGTGGTTGTTGCAAGGTGGAAAGGAGTCCATAGAGTCCTAGATCGTGTATTAAAAGTCCTACCCAACAGCAGAGCTTTGAGACCTTAGGAGCCTCCAAGTCCTAGATTTGGTGTTAAACCCAAATCAATGGCAGAGCCTTCACCCTAAGCTCTACTCACCTCCAAAGTTTAGTTCCCAAAATAGTTGGGAACAAGTCAAAGTTTAGTACCCAAAAGAACCAGTCTTAAATCTCGACGATCCACAGAGGAACATCCCTTAAAAAGCCCTGCGCCCAACACTTCTAAACCGAGGTGAGTATGGAGGGCTAAGCTTGCAAGGCAAATTTCTGGCAAGGTGGGGAAAATCCCAACTTTCCGTTGGCCCCAGCCATAGCCAGCACTCAGTTCTGGCCCTAGTATCGGCCCAACACCAATACTAGCCCCAACAGTGACCGGCACCAACATTAGTACCGACGACCCAGTTTTGGCGGACCAACACTGCATTAGCACCGGCAATCAACACTGGCGGGGGACTGGAGGGTTCGGCCAAGGGCTAGAGGGTTCAATTGGAGGTTAGATGATTTCGGCCAGGGATTGGGAAGGGTTTTTTGCTAGGGCAGTTGGAGCAACCGGAATCAATTTAGGTAGAAGGGAAGGAATTTAGCACATAGGGTAAAGTAAGGGAGATAGCGGGCAAAGCACTTAGCATGTAGGATAGAGGAGAGGAGATAGAATTTAGCAAGTAGGAAGAAGTAGGAAAAATAACGGGCAAGGAATTTAGCATATAGGATGGAGTAAAGAGATAGAGTCTAGCAAGTAGGATAGAGTATAGGAGATAGAATTTATCAAGTAGGGTAGATTGGGGAGAAAAGACTTTGCCAATTAGGATAGAGGGGTAGGGGGTAGCATACAAAATGAGGTAAGGTTGAGGCCTAGAAGCAAGGAGAAACCCTAGAGTCGAGTGCTAGTATCTACTAGTACCCAATAGTAGACGTAGAAGAGGTCCAACATGGACGAGTTAGGGTAGAGGTCAGTCATCCTTAGGACTTGCATTGGTATCAGGAAATAGCGTGAACCAATGCCCAAGAAGGTAGCAATTGTTCTCTTGTAGTCTCAACGCTCAAGACATCCCAGCATTAGCTCTACAACGAGATAGGTGGGAAGTCACAACAAATTAGAAGAAGTAGGAGGCTTAAAAAAGATCCATTCACTAGAAGATAAGCATGTTGGTTACAATGAAAACCAGCTAATGCGAAATTCAGAAATTGCCAGAAAATGAAGTTTTTGCGTTTTCTCGTAGTTTTCTAAATTTTGCGTCGGCTGGTTTTTGTTGAAACCAACATGCTTATCTTCTAGAGATTTCTTGGAAGGCACAATGAACCAACGTTAGGCACCTATTGAAGTAGGAGTTCACCACTCCAAATACCAGGACCTGGTTGTGCTTGTGTAATTGCCAAGGGTGGGCAATTATACGCTCATAGGGAGCAATCTCACTTCTAATTGTCTAGTTCGTAATCTCTTGTTTAGAATGTGCATATCTTTTCAAGGGAGAAAAGGCTTCACTACAAAATAATATATCATGTATAAAGTAAACTACTATTTTCAACAAGAACTACCAACTCCTTCCCTCTCATTTCATGTCCATTCCAAGGTGCCATATTCTAGACCTTTTATTTCTCTATTACAAGCTCTAGAACAATGCTAAACTAAGCAACAACACTCACAACCATAATCACACCCAAACCAAATGGGGGCACTCCAATGTTGTTCATGCAAGGCTCACCAAAGATTTCAAGAATATTTTGTGCTTTCGTATTTGCATTGCATTGAATGCCCTTGATCCCTCTTCTCTACAATTAGCTTGCAAGGGAAAGTGGCATGGAAATACCGCCATTTTAACAAAAAAATTGTGAAAGGCCTTTATTTGCACTAAGAGTCTGCTTGGGCTACTAATTGGTGAATTATTGTATGTCGAATTTCTTGCTTCCCTCCCTCCAAGCCGTCCAAGGTTCATTCATTTTAGTTTTAAACATGAATAGTAGTTGAATGCATTAATAGTGGTTTTGAAACTTCACATACCAATGAGCTATCCCATGAAATAAGTCCTAAGGCCTTTGTTCTATCCATAACCACTCAAAACTACCATTTCTATTGCAAAGAGCAAAATACTTTAAGAAAAAAAATTTGCATATCTATTCTTAAGATTTTGCACAAAATTAGTGTAAGAATGTATGAAAAAAAATTTAGAAACTTTGACCTCATAGATTGCAAGAAATTTGAATTTAAAATGAATAAAAGAAGACTTTTCAGTACTTAGCTTGATTGAATTTATTTAAGTTTGAATCTTAGCTTGAACTTTATACACTTCCAATTTTGAATTTCTAATTCCTTATGATGAAGAGTTGAGTTGAGTTGAGACTTGAAAGTCTTGGAAAAAAATTAAAGGAATCAAAACACTTAAATTTTCACTCATAACAAATTAAATTGTTGATTATACTTAGAAGTAGTTGTTTAAGATTGAAGGCTAAACAAAATTGTTAATAACCCTCAGATGGAATCCAAACACTCTAATCTCACCAATGAGATTGTTCTAGCAAGAGATCTTAACCTGCAATCCTATTATTTTTTAAATGTGAAAATTGAATAGAAAAATGAATCCTACAAGTTATTTTTCCTAGAAAATGTTGTGATAATGTGATTGCCCCAAAATGATTGATAATTGGACACAGACAGACAGACAAACAGGCTTGTGATAGTGACGAGTGCAGTACTTTCATTTTTGACACACACAGCATGCCTTCCATTGCTTTCGTTGGAATTTCAACCACCTTCAGCTTGGATCAGGTCAGCAGCAGTTCTACGAAAACAGAGACCCCTTGAAATTTTTAAAATATTTCTCGGAGAAAGGATTCCAACAGATTTGCACACAAACTTTTGCATGGACTTCTTTTACCATTTTCCGAGGAAGTTTTACCTGCTGAATGTGCCAATGAATTTCCCGGCAAAAACTTTTGGACAACAGCATTGTGCCATCCAGTCGGTCTAACATGCTTTAATTTGACACTGAAGGATGGACCGACTAAACCAAGTGGAAGCTTGCTTGTAATCTGCTGGACATGGAGTTTGGAACCAGAATGTCAATGAATTTTGACAAAAGCGGCATTCTTTTCTTTCGCTCTTTTGACACAAATGAAGAGAATGAAACCAGCAAGAAGCTCCATGGTTTGCTATAGCAGTGTCAGGTCAGTCCTTGCTGCAGTCCTTGAAGGTTGTATGTTTCAGGAAAAAAAATCCAGCAAGAAGCCACTTCAGTATTCCGTTTGGGAAATCAATCGCACAACATTGTTCAACTAGAATGTCGACCCGGGAGTCCCTTTGCTTTCACAGGAAGTGGGAGCCCTCCAGTATGGCAACTTCCCAGCTAGACAATATGGCTCTCTGGCAACTTCCCACTCACCCTGTGAAACTAGCCTTGCAACTTCCAAGTCATCCAATGATTCTCTACGCTAAATTGAAGTATAACTAAGTGACTCCTAGGCATGTAGGGAGGCTGTTATCCCTCCTCCAAGGTGAATGGTTTAATCCTGTAAGGATGGGTTGGTCACTGTGAAAATCTTCTTTTTTGAAAGAGTGTGAATCATCTACTTTAAGGAAAACAAAAGTATTCATTGGAGGTCATACTGTTGTACCTCCCCCTTTTGCACAAAATTCCAAGAATGAATGATTTCACTTTTGTCTCACATGGGAGAGTTCTCTATCATCCATCACACCACTTTGGTCCCCAGTGTCCATACTGGGTTAACTCTGTAAGGAAAGGACGCTACAAACCAAAGTGGATCAGAGAATCCTTCTATGTAATACAAAAATGCATATGTTCATGTTTGAAATTTTATACAATAAAGGAAGGGAAGGACTTGCATAGTAGTTTAACCTCCAATGAATTATGAATGCTTTTGGGTTCTTTTAAGGAGATGATTTACACTGTACTAAAGGGTTCAGTTGGTTAACAAAGTTATGTACAGAGTGGGGTTCCAAGCTACTTCATAGTTACCCAAGAACGATAGCCCCATGAACAGTGATTTCAATGTCTTACTGTTTATTTCTACTGTGCAACTAGATATGAATGAAAAAAAATTTGTTTATTTTTAAAAGATGAAATCATATGTCTACTACAAGTCATAAAATTTTCAAATACTTTTGGGTGAAATTTGAAATCATTGCAAATTCCTTAAGAAAAAAATGAAGAAAATTCATATCAAATACAAAATATATTCAAAAAATCTAAAATTTTCAACATAGATGTATATTATAGTTTATAATATCATGGTATAAACCAAATTTATTGTGTCACTCTAAAATTAAAAAATCAACACACTATAATTATAGGATCAAATTTCATAATTCTATAAATTATTGAAATTTATGAATTTTTTAAAATTCCCAATTGGAATAGAAACTGAACTTGATAAGCTTATTTCATAAGTTGGAGGGAAATTCAAAAAATATCATTTTTGTGGCTAAAATTCACATCAAGAGTAAATAGCAAAAAATGGCCAAAATACACTACAATGGGGATCCATGGATTAAGCATCTTAATCTTTAAAGAAGTCAGTAACATTCCTTATATGGGAATTTGCAATAATATTCACATGAAATTTACTCAAGCAACTTCCAAAAAACTTATTGGATGAAAAAAACATTTTTTCCATCCTACAATCTCAAGTGAAGTAACAATTAACCCTTAGTATCCACGGCATCCTTCTAGGGTTAACCCTTAAATAACATTGATGTCCTAGTGGATAGCCTATGGAAAAATCCCGGGGGGAATAAAAAATCTTATTGAAGTAGGCCATAGGTCTTGTTCCTTGCCCAAGGTTTGTAAGGTTAGGGCATTTTGAAATTAATTAATGAAGAGTGCTTTGACTTTGGGGTCTAAAAATAGTATTTAGCAAGCACTCTTTACAATTTTAGTGGATCTAATACGTTGAAACATTCCAAAAAATTTTGAAACCCACTTCTTATCTAAAATTCAATTGAAATCAAGCCTTAGAGGCTTGGCCTAAATATTGTTTAAGGGTAAGTTTCTCAAGATTATTTGCTAACTAGCTTTCAAGGAAACCAAGTTCAAGGAAGGGTTCTACATTGATTTCTTGGCTTTGGACCAAAGGGGAGCATGTTTTGCATTGACAAAAGCTACATGTGAAGAAGTTTGAGTATGTATTCAAAAATGACAAAAAATAAACTAGTACTACAAAGACAAAGACAATTGTAGTATAGCTATTTAGTGTGCATGAGTACATTGTATACATGATGATTGAGGTTCTCAACCTTCTAAGCACTCTAACATCCATATTCTAGATGATGAACAAAGTAATTCAAGCCATTTTTTTTTATCCAAATGTCTTCTCATTCATCCCAAATAATTCTTGAATCTTTAACACCAAAAGGCCTTAAGTTTATGTAGAGGGAAAATAAGAAATTGGGTAGGTGGGTCATTGCAAGAAACACCTATAGTTTTGGCTCAAAACAGCCTATTTCAATGAATACTAGGACTTTGGGAACAATTATTTTTACATAAAATAAAATATGGGTACTTTATAAAGCATTGAAAATATTATGTCCCTAAAAATTACGACCTAGAAAAATTTATATCTAAAAGTTATGTACATAAAAATCACAATGAAAAATACCAAGAAAATGGACACTTTGATGTTTGATTTTTAGAAAATAGAATTAAAAAATGCTACTTTCCTAACTTGAAGATGCTTCTTCTTAAACATTTTCATCTTTGGGAAAAAAATTGTGTTCTCTACACTTGCACAACTTGGCTACAACTACTACATGTACCTTCATTTCAAATTTCATGTATAACCGACATACAATGAAAAAGTTATGAGTAAAAAACCACTTGTTTGATGTCAAGGGGACAAAATATTCGACCAATGCTTTTAGCAATCACCTAGGCTTGAACTATTAGCATTTTTGTCAAGTTTACCAAGAACATCTTAATTGAGTAAGCATCAATATTGTAAATGTAATTTTCATGCCCCACTTCATCAATTATCATTTGTCTATTTTATAATTTTTGAAGTAACTATGGTTCCCATTATTTTAGAGCAAACTACAAAGATGCTTTACATGAGTATATTTGGTAAAAAAAATTAATTTTATATCCTTGTAAAAAGAATTATATATCCTTGCAATAATGATTTTGTGGACACCATATGAACCTCATATAACTTATACAGAGGTGGCTCGACCATCTTTGACTGATTGAACCAAAAGAAGCTAAGCTAGTGACAATGAGATATGGCAACTTATGGGAACAAATTGGTATTTTTGACATTGCCCCTCAGGCTCTTGGGAGGTCACATTAGCCTTCTAGTTTAATAGAATTTCTTATTTTTTATTTTATTTTTTAAAAATTGAAGCATGTCAAAATAAATAAATACTTCAATCCTCCATTGTGATTTTTGAGTATTGAAAGTATGAAGTAGAAAACATATTAGCAAAAAAGCTTGTATATTGTAAATTTTGAAGGCATTGTCTCATTGCAAGATTTTTGAGATTTGTTCCACACTTGTTTTTCAAATGAAAATTGTTAGACATATGTATAACATTACCTTCACTATGGTAGAATTTTAAATTAAGAGTTTATAGCACAAAATGTTTTGAAGGACATCAATCACAGTCATCTAAAATTCTCAAGGAAGGTCCAAATTTTTTTTCTTAACTTCAAATACTCATATTTTCAATCTACATGGTCAAAATTTATAAAAGTTTACCACATATTTTTATAATATTTAAGTACAAGATCCTATGGTTATATTTCTGAAAAATGATTTTTATGTTTTCTTATTCAATGCAATAGAAACGGCAATTATGAGTGGGTTTTGAGGAAAAAACTCGTTTCAAGCCTTGAGTGAATATTGAAATGTCTTTGGTTATAGAAATGCAAGCCTACAAGCCTTGAGTATATGCATAAGTATAACCATTAAAGTTACTTACAATGTAAACATCTACAATATAGGTATATTTGTTGTAATATAGATATTTATAGCATAGGTATACTATAATCATGAAAATTTCCTATAATATAGACACCTTAATTTTCTATGAAAATGTTCCATGTAGAAAAAGTTTGTACTTATTGAAATGGGTAGAGGAAGCAATAAGTAGGGCAAGTCAATCAGGATGCTTCATTCTCACTTTCACCTTCAATCTTAGTTGCATGGCAAGGTCCTTGAGTACAAATAGTGAGTACAAATGTTCAAGTTACATTGCATTATTGAAAGCATGGCACAACTCTTCACTAAGAAGCATTTCTAATTCTTTTATTAAATTTTAGGAGGTAGAAGGAATGCAAAGATGCAACACATTAAAGATTTGGGCAACAATTGCCCAACATAGTCAACATAGAAAGTTTGAAATCTAGACTCAAGTAAATTGTGATTGCTAAAATTTGTGAGAGGAGCAATGAAATCTTTAAGATATGACGGATACTAAATTAGATACACAATTGCCAATTTTGTATGCAAATTGAGGCCAACAACAAATTCTAAGTTTCATACCTCATGGTGTCTAGCCATTGAATCTAAAACCCTTAACTCCTAAAGGACCAAACAATGTTTTTTGGCAACATAGCAATTTAGGGCAACTTACTACGAATGGAATTTTTATTTTTTTTATTTCAAATTTTCACACAACATGTGTCCAAGGAGTAGCTACAAGGCCCAAAAAATTTCATAACTTTTGAATACATGGTTAAAAAGTTATTATATGATATGTAGTTTTCATTGCTCAACGGGCAGCTTGGGCAACAAAAAAACTTCTTTAAAAATCACTTTTTTTAGAATAAAAACTTGAAATTGGTTTTTCTAGATTTATATATTCGTGGAAAGCTTTGAATCATTCCATTTTGATTTATGAGATGAGAGTTATGGAGGATTTTAGTTGTGGATAGTTTGTGGATAGTAATGGAATCTCTTCTCTAAAATAAACTTTGAAGACCTTTATTTAATTCAATTTTCAATATTTTTGAAAAAAAATAAAAACTTGAGGTGTAGATTGCTTAATACAACGTTGTCACCATTGGGATTGGCATTTTTCAATTCCATAAATAAATGATTAACAATTGTAAATTGTGAATCATTCCCTATTTCTTTCTACTTACTAATTTTTTCCTATATGTTGTACAATTCCAAATGATCTAAAATTTTTCAAGCATGCAGCCAACATGACTTGATGTATGAATCCAAAGAGTTACAACCATTTTGGACATTTTTTCATAATCATATGGCCTTGTGAAGTGCATATGCCCAAGGGTTTGCAGGGCCAAATAAAGGCTTTTTGTCACTTCAAATGCTCATATCTTGCAATCTACACGGTGGAAATTTTTGAAATTTTTTCCACATCTTCTCAAACCAGCATACTACAATATTGTATGGTTACATTTGTCCAAAAATGTATTTTTTTCTAAAATTTGGTACTTGTATTAGAAATGGCAGTTTTGGACTGTTTTTGGTGAACATATAGTCAAATACATTTAGGGGCTCATTTAGGTGTTAAAGGATGTTGAGGTCACAAAAAGTGGTCAATGCAGCTGACTTCATTGTTCACTATACAAACAAAGAATGCACCTATTGGACTAATAATCAGAGCAATATTGGTAACAACCTTGGTCATTCACCCTAGAAGGACTAAATGACCTTTGAATGTATGCATGTGATCTTGGAGAGGTGTGTACAAAGTCATTTTTAAAGGATGTTCTTCATATTTATATACAAAGGTGGGCACATGTACCCCCTTAGTGAGAATACCATTTTTTTCCAATTGGATGCCCAGATCAAAATCTAGATTGTCCTACATTTTTAGGATAGCTCGACAAATTTGGGTAGCATGTATAAAATTCCTGCTATAATTTTGAAATTTGGTAGGTGTGTAATTTATATGATAAAATATGCAAAAGCCCCCCAAAGAACCATGTGTAGTGTAAAAATCTCACTCTAGGAGTTAAAGTCTCTTGGTCCTATCAAGTAGGGTTAGAAAAAACTAATTAACTTTTTCTTCTAACTTCAAACATTACAATCTTTCAATCCGTGCAGTCAAAGTTTGTGAAATTTTTTCCACATATTTGTACAATAGTAGTCTAATATATATTTGTAAGGTTGAATTTTGAAAAACCAATTTTTTTTTTTTTTCATTTTTTTCTCACTACCCTAAAATTGGTGGCATTTCTTCAGAAATTTTGCCCCAAATGTGCCTCAGTCCCTTAGGGACTAAGGTAAATCAGCCCATTGTGGTTAGATGACCTATATGGTAGTCTGTTCTAATTCCGCCCCTATTTTTCAGACCGTCCCTAGCCAGGGTCTAAAATGGACATCAACAAGTTGTAAAATGGATTAGTGTAAAGCATTGAATGTTCTGTCAATGATGTCAGATCAATTTAACATTTGTCATATGTTCCTTTATACTTTGCTAGTGGATGGAATAAGAGCCAAGGTGGCTCTATTTCTGAAATGTTTATCTATATTCAAAAACACTTTTCCTCCACAACTTTGAATATTAATATTTTTCAATCTATATGGTCAAACTTGATAAAATTTTTACTACATGATCTCATACAAATATGGTATAAGATCCTATGGTTTGATTTTTTAATTTTAATTTTTTTCTTTCTTGAATGAACGCAGCAGAAATGGCAATTTCAAGTGATTTTTGTCAAAAAATAGGCCTTGGCCCTTTAGAAGTGTAGCCAGTAAAGGTCACATATTGGAACCCTGTCTTTTACTTTCTACATGCTACAATGCTTGTTTTTGGTGACTACGCATGTGTGGTTTTTGTAAGGCCTATGATCAAGAAATAGATACCTATGGCAAAATTCTTTAGAAATTCATAAGTAATTCAAAAATGCTCCAAAAAATATGAAACTACTTGGGTTAGATTCCACATCAATTTTTCTTCAAATGAAAAATAAGGAAAAATAATTTTGTGCATCGAAGAACCATCGAAAAAGCCGACCAGCCCTTAAATGGGTGCTTTAAGAGTAGACTACCATAGTGGTCACCTAGCAAGTCCCCCCATTGTGGGTTTTTTCAGACCCCATCATGGGTTTTATTAGTAAATGAGATTTGGACCACAATCAATGTCTTACCTGACAGTAATGGAGTGATGAGTGACTGCATTAGGAACTTCTAACTTTTTAGTGTAATTTCATTGTAGGAAGTGACTTTTTTAGGCCTTTTTTTTTTTTTTTTTTTGACACAAATGAAACGGAATTTCATTGCAAAAAATAAGTACAAGACCCCAGCCACAAGTGGCCTGGAGGGAAAACACTACACACCACAGACCAACACAAGAACAAGAACCGGAAAGAACGACAAGACACTAAGGACACCACAGGAGCGCAGCGCTGAGAGAAGCCCGAAGCATCTCACGGCCGGCAAGAGGAGGTGACAACTTCGCATTGTCGACTTGCCGGTGAAGCCAGTCAAGGTGGCTGGATTTTTATTTTTATTTTTTTTTTAGGCCTTTCACATTAGAAATTATTGTAACTGCTTTAGGTGTGTAAGATAAGTATGATGGATACAGATTTTATTGGTTCTGGGGTAGCCTACAGACTCTTATGGGCCATGATGGGCTGAACACTTCAAAAATTCATAGTAAATTCATACTTTGTCAAAAAATAATAATTTCAAATGCTCTCATTGTTTCTCACACTTGTGTTTATGTGGGAAAAAAATGAAAAAATTTCAACAATGGCATGAGTACAAACTCCTAATTCTGACCGCAATGGGCTGTTTTACGTTAGTACAAGATTCAGGCATCCACAAATACAAAAATGGGCAGACATCCCCAAATGGAATCAGTCAGACCTGAAAGGATGGAGGTAGCCACACTATAATTATGCATTTGGAGGAGGGTAAGTGGGTAACACAAGGTTTTTAAAAATGGTTAAATGGTTTAATATGCCAGTTTTTTTGGGGTTTTTTTTTTGAACAAATGGCGAACCATTGCATTAAAAAAACACCAGACAGAACAAAAAACGGCCAAGCCAGATGGCTGGACAGTGAAGAGCAGGAGCAACAGCCCAAAAGGAAGGAAACTAATGGAAGGAGCATAGAGGAGGACCCTCTGTAGTCCTGATAATTCTAGAATCAATTCTATAAGCCAGAACTGGAGAATGGAGCCAAATTTGATCGAATTTAGACCAAATTTTATCTGCATGAGGAGGCCAATGTTGAGCACCAATTTGAGCTTTCAGTTGAGCCGCCCACCGGAGTTTAATATGCCGTTTTAATGTGGGTTTATTATGTTGATTTTTAAAATGGTTTAATATGTTGGTTGTCAAGATTTGTCAGCTGAAAGAATTGGAAAAGCCAGGTCTTTTGGGCTACACTGAGACTCTGAGAAAAATCAATTTATAAATTCGTACAAATTCAGTCGTACAAATTTGTTCACGTGAGCATGTAGCTACACGAAGAATAAAAAATATTCTTCCACTGAATGAGTCTGGAACTCTGCATGGCTCTTTTAATACCTAAACGACGAGGCAGACATTTTTTGTCCGATGAATGACAAGGAATTCTCCTTTGGAGGACAGAAGTGCAACTATTCATTCTTGGAATTAGGGGTGGAAAGGGGAAATGTTCTACAATGGCTTGACTCCCAATGAGTATTTTTGTTTTTTTTAAAAGTGGATGATGTCACACGGTTCCAAAAGGATTGATGTCCATGTTCACCAACCTAAAGTTTAAGGGTTCATTGTGTAGCATTGGGATTGCCCCCATGACCAAGTGGGTAGTCACCTAAATTGCACCCATTGTTGGACCACTCATATAACTTAGGTGCATTCTTTCTTTCTACAATGAACATAGTAGTGTGCCGTGTGCCATTGCCACAACCATAGCCATGGAGATGTCAAAAGTGATGTCCATCTTTCTTTAATCTCCTTAAATGAAAGTAAAAATCATCTTTTTAATTTTTTTAATTCATAAAAACTTTGAAATTCAATAACTTTCACACCAAAGGTCCAAACACCATGTAACAAAGCCCATGCACCCTTCCTTGCAAGGAGCTTCTCAGTAATACCAAAAACGTGACCAAAGATGCACAAACCAAAAGATACTTAATTTAGCATAATTTAAGATTAAAAAATAATTCAAAAATCCATAACTTTTTACTATAGGTCTAAACTCCAGGAAAAAAACCATTAGCACCCCTACTTGCAAGGAGCTTTCCAAAGGTACCAAGAATGTGATTGGGAGACGCATGGTTCAAAGGATATAATTTAGCATAATTTAAGATTAAAAATTAACTCATAAATCTATACCTTAAATCCCAATGCCAAGAAACAAAGCCCATGTACCCCTCCTTGTTGAGGGCTTTTTGACAGTACCAAGAATGTGACTTGGGAATGCACAGTCTAGGAGATCTCACTATAACAAACAAAACAAAACAACTTATAGGTATGGATGAAGTCATCCATTGATCACTTTTGGGCCTCAATATGCTTCAAGGGTTGACCCCTAAAAGACCGTTTGTTCCTTCAAGGGACAATTTGGGTCTGGGTAGGTTCCTGGACCTCAATTTTTAGTGAAATTTTTGGAATTTTTTTGAGGATGTGCAATTCTGCAAGAGCTTTGTGGATATATAATTTTTATTTCAATTGGTGCCTAGGAGAAAAAGTTATGGAACAATTAGCCAAAAATGGAGGGCAGTGAATAATACAAAAAAATCATAAAAATTGAAAATAATGAAAAAAAATAAAATTCCAAAAACTTTTTTTTTTCTACATTTGAAGCATTGATTCATTCTATTTATACTAGTCATGAGAAAGTTATGGAAAATCTTATTTTGGGGGGCAATCTAAGCATCTTCTTAAAAAAATAACTTCTAGGGTTCATTTTTAGTGCAATTTTTACAATCTTCTAAAACAAATTGTTATAGAGGTCTGATTTTTGGCTAGAACAATCCCACCATTGGGATTATTGTATTTCAATTTCATCTTAGAGCTATTAACAATTTAATTTTTCTTGCTATCGTGAACCTACTTCTACTTAACAAATTTTTAATGAGTAAAAATTAAATGTTTTTTTTCCTGAATTATTTTTCTAGATTCTCAACTCAAGTATTCAAAATAAGAACTTAGAAAATCAAAATCAATAATACAAAAAATTTAAGTTAAAAAGATTCAAAGCCAAAAAATCTAGTCAAGCAAGTTACAAAAAAACTTGTTTTCTTCACTTTATATATAAATATCTTGTAATCTATGTGGTCAAAGTTTTTGAAATTTCTTCCATACATTCTTATACTAGTCTAGTATAAGATCCTATGGTTAGATATGCAAAAAAACAATTTTGAAATTTTTTTCTCTTTGCAATAGAAGTGACAATTTTGAGTTTGTTTTGATGGAGAAAAGACCTTCGTCCTGTAGGAGTTAAGGGAAAAAAATGGTAATTAGAATCATATCAGTAAGATAATTAGAAAATATTGGAGGCAGACTGAAGAATTATTTGGATCATGATGTGATTGTCTTTAACTACACAAATTTTAATTTTTTAATTTTTTCTTGAAACACATAGATTTTTGGTTTTTTGACTAATTGCGTGACACTAAGGTAAAACAACCTATTACAGACTTTTTAGCCATTGTGGACTCCAAAAAATGCCTCCATTATGGTTTTCTTTTAGTGATTGGGATTTGGGCCACATTCAATGTCTTAGCTAACTGAAATGGAGTGATTAGTGACCACAATAGGAACTTTCAGTTTTTTCGTGTTAGCTCATTGCAGGAAGTGCTTTTTTTAGGTCTTCTATGTTAGAAAATATTGTGACTACAATAGGTGAGTAAGATGAGTGTTATGAATAAGTTTTGATTGGTTTTGAGGTAGTCTACATACTCTTTTAGGCCATGCTAGGCTAAACACTTAAAAAATTCATAACAAATTCACACTTTGTCAAAAAAACATAGTTCCAAATGCTATCGCCATTTCTATCACTTGACTTTCTCTAAAAAAAAGTAGAAAATTTCAGAAATGACAAGAGAGCAAACCCCCCATTTGGTCTGTAATGGGTTGTTTTACCTTAGTTGTAAGTACATTAATTAATTACGAACTTGTTATTAGTGATTTGTCAACATAGAATTCCAAAGGAGGAGCCTGAAAATGACTACAAGTGGAAATGTCTGCTCTGAAATCAACAAAAACTTACACTTGAATGAGTTTAATGAATCAACTTTACATAATTGGAAGAATTAACCCCTAAAAGGTCAGGGTGAATTGACCCCATCACCTTACCCCAAATGTAAGAAGTTGCACCTTCTTTTGTGCCGTGTTAATTTTGTATTTCTTCTCTTCTCTTGTCTAATTTGGGGCCTTTAATTCCAACTATGCATTCAAATTTCCAAATTTTATCATAGGCGGCAAATAAAAAATTCCAACTTTTTCTCTAGGGATAAAATGTGGAGGGAATGTGGCAATTAATTCACCCTAGCCGCTCCCTAAGGACAAAGGGTGTTTTCGAAGAAGAAAAGTTCAAAACTTCTAATTTCTCAATGCCTTGTCCAAAATCAACAATTAGAATTTCTTTTTGGAATTCCAATTGTGCAAACATGTATTATGGAAGTAAGGGAATTTGTGGGAAAAATTTCAATCTATTTAACCATGTGGATTGAAAGACTACAACATATGAAGTGAGAAAAATAGATTTTTTTTCATTCCTACAAAATAGGGTTAGCAAACTTCAAGCCTTCTTGGAATTTTTTTTAATTCTACAAAAAACTGATGATTTCCACTATTTATAATTATATGATGTGAGGTTCACTCATGAAAATTTTTAGAAGCAAAAGTATGGAGTCTAGCTTACTCTAAATCACCTTGAGATGCAAAAAGGTTAACCCCTAAAGGTCCTTTGTCCCCTCAAGGGACAAAATGGAATTCAGGTAGATTCCTATGACTTCAATTTTTAGTGAAACTATTTGAAACTTTTTTATAAGATAGAAAAACTCATTAGTGTTATATGAATATAATTTTAATTTCAAATGGTACCCAAGAACAAAAGTTGTTACATCTTAAATATAATTTTCACGTCACCGGGGAGAAAATAAATCCACAAAAAATTGAAAAAAAAAATTTTGATTCATTTTTCTCATAGATTATATTTTTTTCTAAATTTGAAGCTTCAATTCATTCCATTTGGATTAGTGATGTGAAAGTTATGAACAATCTTGTTTTTCGGGCAATATAAGCATCTTCTTAAAAAAATAACTTCTAGGATTCAATTCTGAATGCGATTTTCACAATTAAAAAAATTGGAAAGGTTAAGTTTGCTTCTTAGAACAATCTCACCCTTAGAATTATTTTGTTTTAATCCCATCTTAGAGCTATTAATGATTTAGTTTTTCTTGTAATGTTGTACCTACTTCTACTTAACAATTTTTTTAAAGAATGAAAATCAAGAGATTTTTTTTAAAATTTTTTTTCTATACTATCAACTCAATTCTTCAACACAATTTTTGTTTTAATTTAAAGTCGAAAGTGCAAAAATAATCAATAAAAGGCGGTCAAAGTCATCCGAAATTGCAGACCAATGTTCAAAAATACTTTTTTTTCCAACTTTGAATGCTAATATATCTCAATCTATAAATTCAAACTTCATGAAATTTTTACCACTTGGTTTGAAAAAAGTAAAGCACAAGATCCTATGGTTAGAATTTTTTTAAAGTCTTCTTTTTGTTTTTTTAGGTGAACGCAATAGAAATGGCAATTTTGAGTGTTTTCTGACGAAAAATGGCTTAGGTCCTTTGGAGGTTAAGTAAATTCAGAGTACACTAGTCATTTTTTTGATGATTACTTGTGCAAAGAGGAAATTTTTTATTTGAAATCTAAAGAGGAGAAGGTTAGAGACAAACAATTGGAATATGTGAGAAAAATTTGAAGAACTTGAACTTCATAGATTGCAAGATATTAGGGCTTGAAGTGAAAAGAAAGTATTTTTTCCCTCAAAACCGCCCCAACATGGCTAACAAAGTTTGACTCTTCTTAGAATGTGATTTGAGAACTAAATTTTTTTTGATTGGATAATTGTATACCATAATTTATTAGTTACATACATGACAAATTTCAAAGTCAATGAGGATTTTAGCAAAAGATGCCCAATAGATGCCTCAATTCCTCGGACTACTCCAAAAGTGCAAGGCACCATAACTTTTGGTCTAGACATCCAATGAGGAAAAAAAATTAGATTCCCACTTAATGCATACATGTTCACACCTTGTATCAAAACTTCATGAACATTTGATGAAAATTGACTTTATAGAAACATTAGAAGATATTTAGCTAGTATGGAAGATCGCGAGTTCCCACAAGTTCTCGGACTTCGGGAACTTAGCGTCAATAGTTGGTTGACGTCATCAGGCAACGGCCATGTCGGATAATAATATAAAATATTTTTAAAATTTTATTTATTTATTTATAAATATTTTTAAATTTTGGCCATCTCTGGCTAGTTTCCAATCATGCCTGAAACAAGCTTTCAAGGTCGTTGAATCTCTTTTAATGCTTATTTGGATTTTCAATTATTTGTTCAATACACAATTGTCCTTTATTGGCTAAAATTTTCTTGATTTTTTTCAATGTTCAAGGAAAATAGCTGGTTCATTCATTATTAGCCAGAGGAATTGGAGGAAAAAAAACTGGTTACAATTTGAAAATGTCATAAAAACCTTGGTGAAAAAATCTAAGAAATTTCTATTTAAAGGAAAAAATAGAGAAAAAAATCAGACTCAATGTATGAAACTACATTTCAACCAATGGAATTTTAAAGAAAAAGAGCTCATAAAACTCAAAAAAAAATCTCAAACGTTGGTTTTTTCTTTTTTCTTTTCTTTTTGCCCTTTTTCCACAAATGCAACGGAATTTAATGCTCCTTCCCTTCCTTTTTCTTTTCTTTTCTTTTCTTTTCTTCTTTTAAACCAATGGAAAGCCATTGCAAACGCTGATTTTCTTTCACATGTCTCCAAGAGGGGCCGGCTGCAGACAATTTTGGTCTGCAGTGAAGACAATTGTGTCCTCCGTGGCTAATAAAAAATATCTTCAGTTTTGTATGAAATTCTTTGATAAGCACATGACTTTTTTGACACAACCGCAGACTGAAATTTATAATTTAAAATTGTTTCATTAGAAAGAAACTGCTGAATGTGGATAAATCAGTATGACTTAGACTTTTGATGTGTGACTTTGTAGGTGGTCAAAGAATGTAGCTTCACTTGCAAAGTTATTAGAAAACCGACTTCTATGTTTGATAATACTTGGCTCTGTACCCCATTCTTTGGTTCCAGACATGGCAAAGCCATGACTTGGAACCTGAAGAAACCTACATGTGGTTTCTTCATGTAATTTTAGCTTTTGTTTTTTGTGGTGTTGTTCATGTGGTCTCCTCCTGGGTTTCTGCCCTTGGCATTCTGCCGTTTGTTCTTGGTTCACTCTTGGAATAAACTCCGGGTTTCATAACAAACAAACAAACCGACTTCTATAGATTCTTGCCTAAAATGCACAAGCAATAGTAAAAGTTGATTGTAGGATTACTTTTGGATACACTTATTTTTTAGTATTTGGTTTTGAAAATTCATTGTTTATTGGCTTTGTCCTGTGGACAGAGACTATGGCATCAACTATCGTATTGACTATGGTTTTTGGATCCCAATTTCCAAATCCTATCTATTACCACATTCATACCACATAAAATGGTTAGGGTTGGGTTGGAGGGGGAGGTCTACTAGTTGGACCTCCCCTCCCTATCCAATTGGTTGGAAGGAGGGGATTGTTTTTTGTTTTGTTATTTTTCTAATTTTACCTCATTGAAATTGAAATTGAAAATCTTCTTTTGTATTATTGATTCACTATTTTCTTTGTTTAATTTCCCCACCATCTACTATTATTTCCTACATGAATAGATGGGCCCTCTACAACTTATTATTCTCAATATAGTAAAGCACATTGGAGCCAAAAAAATACACCAATGGAACCAATTCATGTTATTTTTGTGTGAATTAGTCTACATTAATTTCTAATGGACTAGCATGCATTTTTTGGATACATAGCAATTTTGGGCAAGTATTGGTGACTAGAGATTTCTATATATTTGGCCCAAATTTTAATAGAAGTTGGGGACAAGGAATATCTTCCATAGTTCCATATGCACTAAATTTCATGACATTTGAAAATATGATTCAAAATTTAAGGCCTATTATGTTACTTCTTCTTGTAAATGGCCAGCCTAGGCAGAAAAAAAAATCACTTTTTTCGTAAACAGAAATTTGAAATTGGTTTTTTAGAGTTATATATAGGTGGAAAGCCTTGAATCGTTTGATTTTGATCAATGAATCAAAAGTTCTAAGGATTTTTTGTTTATGGGTAGTTATGGATTTTCTACTCTGAAATGAACTTTAAAGTCCTTTATCTTACTCAATTTTCAATATTTTTGGAAAAAAAATAAAATCATAGGATGTGGATTGTTTATTTAAAAAATTGCAACCATTGAGATTGGCAATTTGGCATTTTTCAACTCCGTAATAAAATTCTTAACAACTTAGTATTTTGAATCATTCTCTACTATTGTCTACTTACTATTTTTTTCCTATATGTTGTACAATTCCAAATGATTTGAAAATTTTCAAGCATGTGGCTAATTTGTCCAGGAAAAAGAATCTAATAAAGCACCACCATTTTGGACAATTTTTCATAGAAAAGTGAGTTGTAAAGTGTAGCTACCTGGTTTTTCATAGGGCCAAAAAAATGATTTTGCTCAATTTGAATGCTTATATCTGACAATCCACATGTTGGAAATTTCTGAAAATTTTACTACATGTTCTCAAGTCAGAATACTACAAGATCTCATGGTTACATGTGTCAATAAATTTGTTTTTTCAAAAATGTGTTACTTATACTAAAAATGACAATTTTAGAGCATTTTTGATGAAAACATAGTCATCGAACATTAGGGGTTAACATAGATAATACTAATTGATATTTTGGGGCATGGAAATCCAACCTACATGCTCCTCAGTAAAAAAGGCTTACATTTATTGTTTACCACAAATAAGTTTTTTCAATTTTACTTGTAAGCTTGTAAGGTTAGGTGAGTCTTTTAGGCGAGGGTATGGTTTGGTTAGCCAAAACCTTGAACATCGGTGTCCTCTAATATAACAAGTACCTATGCTACAATTGAAATGTCTAACCTTTGTAATACTAGCTCACTTTTAGAATAAGGTTCTTACTTAAACTTCTTTCCATGACACTTGTAAAAATGTTAAGCCTCATCCATTTGGTTGAAAAACAACAAACTCTAAAAATTTTAATTTTGACTACAATATCTTATTCATCAAAAGTTAGTAAAAATTGTGAATCTTAAGAAAGAAACTTCCTCTATGGGCAATGGTTAACTTGGGATACCCGAAAAGGTTGTCTTAACTGCAATGTTAGTCCATTCCTCTGACCTCTATGTCAAACGACCTCATCTTTTAAATATAATAAAGTATAATTTCACAAAATGTGGTTTTCACTACTTAAATTGATAATGTATCAAGAAAAATAATTCATCACAATCAAAGAATTTTAAGAATTTTTAGTAAATTTTTTAATTGAAAAAGTAAGTTTTGTCTTATGTACATAAAATCCTCAATAATTAGCATTTGGAATATTGAATAATTTTATTTTAATATGATTTTTGAATATGACTTATATTTAGTGGTCCAAGACATAAAATATATAATTTTATCAATAAAAATTTAATAAATTGTGCATTATAATGCTTGCAAATCCCCAAATTTTAGCATTTTTTCTCACGTCTATGAATAGATCCATAAACTTCAAATTTTAAAAAATATACTCATTAGGAATATACATTTTGCCCCTGTTGAGGTGCAAGAATTTTTTTCTTTTCATTTTAGGGTCTTCCTAATTGATCAAAATGAACAAATTAGACAAACATTGGAGGTTTTAAACCAAAATCACCTAATTAGTATGTCCAAATTCCAAAAAGTGATACCCCAGGTTGACCATTGCCCCTATGACCACTTGATGAAAAGTTGAGGTAATTAACATGTGATAATTATAAGAAGATATAAACAAAATGTTCATGTACAAAATTTCAAAAAAGTTTAAAGGGTTAAGTATAGGAATGTAGGTCACTTAATTTTGCATGATTGTCCTGTGATTCAATATTCACCTTATATGGATAAAAGTTGTTTCTACTTAATTCTACAACTATGCAAAGATGAAAAAAAAGTTTGAGGAATAATTTTCATGATTCCTATAAAAATGAAGAATGCATTTTTTCATCTCTTTAAAGGATATTTTTGTGCTCCATTGTAGTCACAGTGATGCGCTTGTTGTTTCAAGGTTAATTAGTTTATGAGTGGATATACTTAGAATTATATCCCAACTGAAGCTGCAAACTACTCCAAACATATACCTTATTCCAACATATGAATGCTAGAAATCTCTTGCAAGCTATGAAATTTAAGCATGAGTTAACCTGTGAAGGATAGGCTAGTGATCATGGAAATCATTTCTTTGAGCATTGTGAGAATAGTTGGTATAATAGAAATTCCAAAATCACTCATTGGAAGTCAAACTATTATACAAGACATCCCCTTTCTACCCATTCCAAGAGTTAGAGGATTAATAGTTGCATTTCTATTGATTTTCTATCATTTATGACCAAAAAATGGCCACGGTGTTCTTTATGGGTTAACCTTCTAACAATGCTACGAACCAAAAAGTTTATTAGGATTAATTCATTGTTAACTATAGAAATAAGGAATGCACCTATTTGTCCAATAATTGGATTATTTTTTAGAGTTAATCTTAAATCGTCGAGATTGGTCACCGTAGTAATCATCTTTTCTAGTACCGTGTGAATCATTTGCTTCAAAAAACACCCAAAAGCACTCATGGGAGGAAGAGCACTTGTGCAAGGCCTCACGTTGACAACAAATTCCAAAAATGAACATTTGCACTTCTGTCATCCACTAAACACTTTCTCAGTAGTGTCCACAGCGACTTTACAGCCAGGGTTTAACAGTGGAGAGGTTCAGTGCAAGCTGTATACTGGAAGCTTGAAGGTGTCCCGATCGGTGGGCAGAGTCAATCATGGGAAGCTTCACAATCTTCACTGGAGCACTTTGGAGCTCACCTTTGTCTCTTGCCGGTGTTCCGCACCGGATCCAGTCCGTTTTATTACTTGTACTGTATATTTGAGAGAATACTCTGTGTGGAGGAGCAAATGTTCAGATTTGGCGGACCGTGTATGAAATGGATTGAAACGGAGAGGACATACATATATTCAGATCAATATACATATGATATGAAACATCCATTCGTCAATTTCGTTCACGTGATACGATTTTGGTCACAAACAATGTGACACACAACTAGTTCTGAGTGTACGTCATCACGAAGTTCATATGAACTAGGATGTGCCTCCATACACTGATTTACGTTTCAGGCCGAGAGCTCTGAAAAGTGCCAAAGTGGCGTCGAATTCTGCCAATTTAACCAGATTGACTTACACAAGTCTATGTGTATACTTGGCAGATTTCAGAGATCATTCTCGATCGAGCGCACATTAAGGGTTACTCAATAGCCAGCAAGTAATTCATTAAAAGCCACAAAGTAATGAATTGATTTCATAAAACGAAGATACGTACTGAGAACAATTCCACACACTACACTTACCTCCAAATAAAAAATGGGCAATCACGGAACTATCCATGACTGATGGATCAATTCAATTCAAATCAAGAACCGTATATATACCATTCGGTAGCCTAGCTAGTAAGCGAGCTAGAGCTAGTTTATTTAATCTCTTTGCAATTAATTGTCGTGACTGTGAGCCAGCTCGATCTCGATCTATCTATCTGTCTAGCTGAGGTCGTATTTGATTTTGACTCGGCTGAAGGTGATGTTCTGTCCAGGCGGCTTGGACGTCTGCACCATGGTGACCACCACGCTTCTCACGTGGTCGAGACCCAGCTGCTTCAGTTTGGAACCAATGGCCACGCGCCACACGCGCTTCGGGTTGTACCGGGATACCCCCACGTGGGGGAAGTAATTCATGGCCCCGAAGTACTCAGGACACTCCGCCCCATCCGACACCTGCAAGGACGACAACGCAGTTGCAATTGATTTCAGTTTCCATCTCAGATTGATTTGTATCGATCCCGGTCGAATTTCACACTAATTCTCCAGGGAGAGAGAATTACCAATTAAATATACATGGTTAGAGGCGTTGTCCCCAATCATGAGCGAATATTTTAAATTTTTTTCCAGCACATTGATGCAATTTAACAAGTTCTTCACTCAATCTAGTCGTAACTATTACATGATAAAGAAAGTCTGTACCTCTTTGAAATTGGGTTTAGGGTTTTGAATTTCTACAAAAGACCGGATAGTTACATAATTATATGAATCATCCATTTCGTTATCTTTCGTTTACTTGGCGGTGTTTCACGAGATTGGCCCTTTTCAGGACGTACTGACAGAAGCGTATACGATCAATACCAGGTTGCAGTTATTAGAGCTCGATCAGTCTGTGTAGATGGAATAATTACAAATAATGTTTGGTGAAATTTCACGACTTTGAAACTTTCCAGGACGCACTGACGCGCACATCCATACCACTAGCAGTCTTTAGAGCTCGATGTCGGATTGTCGGTGAAAGTCACAAGTTTGGACACCCAAATCGCGCGAATTTAACGAAATTGACAATTTGAAATGAAACGCATAGAGGCTAAATGTAGGGCACAAACATGAAGGCAAAGTGGGGATTGAATTAAAATTGAACCGATGAAGTTATGATCGATACCTGAGCCTCTGGGAAGAAGAAGTAAGCCTTCCAAAGTGCCTGAACGTCGCTGTCAGGAATGTGGATTCCAGAAAGTTCCAGCACTTCCGTACCCACGCTCTGGCGCTTGGGGCGGCTCACACGGAACGTGATGGGCGATGTGAAGCCCAGCACTTGCGTCTTATTGTGTTTGGGCGTTTTCTGGATCAAGGCTTGCACGGCGCTCTGGGACAAAGGGTTGCAGCGAGCGATGGAGTTTTCTTCGCCAGCGCTCACGCCGTTCGTCACCCAAGGTGTCGCCAACTCCTCGTACTTGTACCTGAGTTCCAAATTCATATTTACAGCTCCCCAGATGTCAAATCAAATGCAACATCATGGCATCAGATATCAGAAAACACATGACACTGGGAATCAGAAATTTATGAAGTCAGATATCAGAAAAGCACGAAATCCGAAAATTACTCATGAGAATTCAGAAAATCAAACGTCAATTCCGTGAAATTGGCGATACTCCATTTCTTATGGCGCCATAAACTACTGGTGTATATTGATTTTAGTTTCAGGTATAGATCTGGCGCCCAGTAATTGAAGATCAGTATTCCACTTCTTACGACGTACAATTACTAGCGAGAGATTCAGAGATCGACTGGGGGTGATAATACAGAAGTAAGACAGAAATGAGTCGCAAGCACGCTGCATTGACTTACTTGAGTAGTTGGTAGTCGAGCACATGCGAGACATTCATTTTCACAAGGTTGGCGTTCTCATCATAAAACGTGAACTGCGAGTTGTTGAAGTCGGAATCCATGGGGAATGTGCGTTTTCCATCCGTGAACTTGGTGTTCCAGAGCGTCCACAAGCGGTCCATGTTGCTGTGGTGAGCGTAGAACACGGGGTCCACCGCCGCTCGCCCGAAGTTGCCCATGTCATCGTAGGTAGTAAGCGGAGGTTGGGCGTTCTGGTTACCCACCCAGGCGTGTACGGGGCCGTGGGGTTGGTCCTCGATGGTTCCGCCACTCACTCCACCCCAGTCACCGAATCTGCATCACGGAATCACAGTAACATCAATTTAGTTGAGTTCATTTCGGATTGCAAGGTTAATCTGTACATGTAATATATAGTTTTTAGAGCTTCCTGTAGAAGGTTACCACAATTTTAGGGGCCGAAATCGCACCAATTGAACTAAATGGACGCTCAGTACCTGCCAACTAAATCTAGCTCAGAACTGTCAGGTGTCACTTAAGTATTACCTGCCAAATCTTCAATCGATCTCCGGCTAGGAATGGAACACTTACAGTTGAAGCTTTTAGTTCGGGGCATTGTAACCAGACCTATAACTCCAGTTCTTTCTGAACTGAGGGTTTTAAATCAAGCTTGGCGTTTCAGTCAGTATCTATTCTGTAAAGGTTTATATCTAACGAGGTTCAATCTGCTAAAGTGCACAACTGTTCCGCAGGCGGAAATACTCTTTCCATTCGCTTATTTTAAAAGGGCGTTGAAGAACGTTACTAACGATTGAGCTTAAACTTGTTCGTTCAGCTAGGCCCTTCATTTGATTGATTCAGGAGTTGTTTCTTCCAGTAATATGACGAACAGGATCCTGAAAAAGCACACTAGATGCAGGCAGAAAAATAGAATCCTCTTACAATTCAAGTTCAAAGGACATTGCGATGTCTAATGCCCGAGAAATAACTTATGAATCTGCTCATTCAGAAAACGTCTACAGTAGCTATCTCCTCCCACCAAATCAAGTTCCTAAATTTCGGAAACTTGCTACAAATCACTGGCAATGGAAAAACGTTTCTGCATCAAGTACCCACACCGCCACACGCCCTTAATTTGATACTCCAGAGTAACTTCCAGAATCAATACAGATACTGTACCGTACCTGTGAACTACATCGACCCACCTGTACTACCACCAATTTCTAATCGATTTCCCAGATCAATTCCGTAACCTTGGTACAAAGCACAACAAAGTTTTCAATCTGCATTAAGTACCCAAACACCTTAAATTTCAAACCAATCTCTCCTCCAGAGTTCCAGAAGTTCCTGAAGCTAGAAGTTCCAGAATTCATTATACAGACACAGCACCCGTGCGCTAGCTACATATTTCGAACCAATCACTAGAACCGTTTCAATCTCAATAAAGTCTCAAAACGCCCAAGATCAACTTCAAATATGGTGAATTTCATTAAAATGGCGATATTATTCCACTACTTCTGACATAATCCATGCCATTTTAATGAAATGTCATGCCATTTCTTACATATTCTGCGCCATTTTACCGTAATACCGCCATTTTAATGAAATTCACTGTAAATAGTCTCGATCGCTTCCAGAATCAATACAGCTAGATACAGCACCCGTGCCCAACATCGAACAAATCAATCACTAGAGATGTTTTCATTCTGAATCAAGTACCCAAACGCCCTCGATCAACTTTCAAACAGTCTCACTTCCAGAATCAGTACAGACCCAGCCCTCGCGAGCTAGATTGTTCAACCAATTGCAAATCGAGTTCCTACAATCCTAAGAAATGCTGCAAGTCACAAGAATTCGTTTCAATCTGAACCCAGGACGGACGACATACTCAAACGCCCTCAACTTCCAATCTCTCACTTCCAGCCGGACTCCAATTCCAGAATCAATCAATTAAACCATCCTATAGAATCATCGGTACATGCAACCACAATCTGTAAAATAACATCTCCACAGTCCCGAAGTACCCACCCATCCACGTACCTGTAAGGCATCCCAAAAAACAGCGACGCCGTCGGCGCCCCGATCCCAACCTGGTTATACATCAGCCGAGTATTCCTCGTCCTCACAAACTCATTCGTCAAGTTCGTACAGCCCAAGCCTCTCGTATCCAAGTCCGCCACGAACGGCGGCACGGAGCAATTATTCCGATTCACATCCCACAAACTGCTCCCTTCTTTCGCATACCCCAACGGGAAGGTACTCGCCGTCGGCTCTTCCGTCTCTTGATTATCATACGCCCAATACGGCAACGCAAACGTGTCGTCCCCCAGTAACTTCGCCAAGATTCTCTCATGCCAGTACAGAAACATCCGATGCCACGGCAGGAAAAACCATCCGTTGTGAATCTCCAAAGGGTAAGTTACGTTGGGGTAGTAGAGGGCGTCGTCGCAGTACAGGCAGTGGAGCTTGCGCTGGTTTTCTAGGGAGCGGGGGTCGGAGTCTGGGAGAGCGCGTAACAACTTGTAAGCTTTTTCAAGTCGAGTGAGCTGGGAGTTGGTGAGCAGATGAGCAGGGCGGCGGATGCGAATTGGAAGGGAAGAGGATTCCGAGGGCGTGTATTGGCGGATTCCTGGGGTCCCGGTGTACGGAGTCGGCATGCAGCAACGTTCGATGCTGTTGCATTGGGTGGGAATGTTCGGAGCTGGAATCGGTTGGGAGGCCGTGGGGGAGAGGAAGAAGAAGAGGAGGGTTGCGATGGTGGTGAGAAGAGGGAGGGGGGCCATGACTACTAGCTAGCTGGGAGTCTAGCTAGGAATCGACCGGGATGGAAATCTAGATATTGATCGAGGTGCAGGACTGGTTGTGGAGTGGGTTTTGCAGGTTGTGGTGGTCGATTGGCCGGGGTTGGATGCCCAGGTGCCTATCTAGTGGAATTAGTGGACAGCTCAAGAGAGGGAGTTTGGTTGGATATGTGTGCACGGGATCACAAGGAACGTTTTGGTGTCGATTCTGTTCTAGGGTTTATAAATCGATATCACCTTGATCAGTCTCCAGTTGGCATTGATTGATCTCGATTTCCTAGGTTTCTGACTAGTGCTATTGTTGGCTAGCTTGAGAAAGAGAGAGGGAGAGAGAGAGTTTAGTTGCATCTGCACGGGAACACAACGAGCATACTGAACGTCAGTTTCGCTAAATTGGTGGAATATCATGAAAATCGGACTTCGAATCGAACTATCAAGCGAGGAAAGAATTGAAATGATTCTCGCTTCCCTGAGGATGGATGGGTTGGAGATCCTAGTTTGCGGGTGCACAATGATGTCAATGAAGTGCAATTTGCAAAATATATTTCCAAATCTACTAGCTAGGAGTGCGCGCAAGCTTGTACGTGGAAATGTCAAAATGGCGAATGGAGTACCTCAGTTTGACGAAACTGACTCTCGTTCCGGTTCTCGATTCGACTGTGAGCTAGGGGATCGATCGGTGCCACCTCTGCTCCAGCTTGAATTGATCGATCGGTCTTGATCACCCAGTTGGTCCCTTGTGGAGTTCGGTTCTTGTTCAGCTCGAGCTCCAGAAACAGAGCAAGGATTTAGACGCCTCGAGTCCCTGGACCTCCAAAACAGCACAACGAAAATTCAAAATTCTGGTGTGAACTCCTCTCTAGTGGGGTCTAGCGAATCGAACCGAGTTGTGGAGTTTCGTTTCCTCATGCGAGATAACGATCTGCGCGGTCGACCTTGTGAATAGAATCTAGACCCTGTGGGTAATACTCGATCGATATTAACACCAGTGGAGATGAACTGGGATTCAGTTCAGTGAGCTCGTCTAGTAACACAAAACTTTCCCCAATGTTTGGGTTCAGTCTAGCTTTCGAAAAAGACTTAACGGTCGCTCTCTCAACCACAGTAGACAATGTACCTGGCCCAGAGGAAGTCTGTCAATTCGAAATGCGCGCAGACATGCCAGAAATCAATCATGCCAGGAATTTGTCCGAGTCCGTAGGTATATATTACTTCAGGTTCTCATCGAGTTTGCTAGCTGCTGGCAGCCATGGGTCACATCGTAAGTACATTTGGAGCTAGAGCAGCTGAGCAGTACGTCAGAACCTGTAAACTTTAATTCGAGAGTCAATGAAGGCAGAAAGGATAAGGTCGGGTGCTTACATGGTTTCAGTTGTCACGTGCTAACAGTCTCCGCTGGAATTGAAGCGAATCGAACGGAGCTTGCTTGACACGGCCGCGGCGACTACAAGTCGAGTTGAAGGTGGGATCCCATTTAGTCATCCATGCACCAAGACTTGCAAAAAGTCATATAAAGTATAAACTTGGGAACTCAAGTCAGTTTCCAGCTTCGCAAAAGCAACTGGGACCTCTTCTAATTGTTGAATGGGGCTCCGAATTTCAACAGCGGGGCTGGTGCCAGAGACCTATGGGACGTGGTTGGCGGACCAATCGTATGCTCACATTGTGGGTCCGGGGTTAAGACAAGGGCTTTTAGTCGGTTACATATACTGTCTAGCTAGGATCCAGTCTGGCCACGTGTATATATATGGGGATATGACTGATTCAACTATTTGGACTGACTCAAGGAGCTTTTTTTCAATATCCCTCTGTGTGTTTGGAAAGTTCTTCATGTTTTCCTTGCTCGTTTTCATGAGTCTCATGTTTTCCCTGTGTTCTATCATTCCTGTTTAGGAAATCATTAAACATTTCTACTACAGGGGAAAAACTGGGTTTTCTTCGAAGGGAATTTTATAGTTTTTGTGCCGTTTTGGAAAGTTCATAGGAATTTTCATTTCTTTTGAGTGTAGTTCTATATAAGGAATTTGAACAATAACATTAAGAGGGAATTCGAGAAGTGCTACATTTATCAATGAAAATACACCATCAAGCAAGGATCATTGTATCATTTCATCAAAATTGAACAATGTATACAACTTCAACAATCTAAACCCAAACTACACACCTTCCCATGTAACGGGAACTCCTTTTGAAAACTTAGTCACAATGTAGTTTGAAATCACATACTCTCCCAAACACCTCCAAGAATATGGTGAAGCCTTGGCGGATGTTGTGAATTGACCATGCTTCCTTGCAATTCCCTTTAGTACACTCAAATAAAACAACCCAACATAAGGATGATTTGGATCTCCTATTACTTCTTCATTTTCCTCCTTTGTCTGCAGATGTGTTGGCAATATCATCTTCCTCACGACTCCAACCTTGTACCTTCCTGAACCTTCAATTTTTTCAAACTAGTATAGTTCTCCTACTTCATGCCATGGTAGTAGTATTGATGTATTGCCTTTAGACAACAAATGAAATCTAAGGCTCAAATCACATAACTCATAAACTATGAATACGTCTTTTCTATTTGGTAATGGGTGCACCATGAATTTGAGTACTAACATGTGTACTAGTCTAGTGTCATCTCCAAAGTGTTGTCTTGGCTTGGATTTAAGTACCCTTATAAATGATAAATCTGATTGTAGTGCCTCACTGCTACCTTTTGATGTTGTCAACTATTCAAAGTATTTGGCTCTAAAGAAAATTTCATGAACTCCAAGAAATTAATGCATGAAAATAGAGACTATTTTACCTTTCCAAGTCCAATATCCTATATCTTCTACTTCACTTTCTTCGAATCCATCAGGCCTAATAACCACTAAGTCATTCAACTTGTATTTTATTCCTTCATGTATTAGGAAGGACAATTTCTCAACCTTGTCCTTAAATTCAAAAATTGTTTCTTTTGTTAAAAGCCCACGTCCCTTCCAGTACCCCATGTCCCCATCAAGTAGCTTTTCACAGTCTCTAACATACCTCTTTTGTTGCCATGTTTCCACCCCACACTCACATTCTTCCTTTTCAACACTTCCTTACATGGACAATTAGGCACAATCTTGTATAGTTTCTACAAATCCATTGAAGAATCTCTAGATGAAGTTATTAAACATCCATTCAAGTGATCTAGGGGGCATTCTTTCAAATAAGAACTTGTCAATACAAGACAAAATTTAAAAATTTAGTAACTATAATACACACTTTGGTAATTTAAAACTCTATAAATTCACACTATTCACAAACAATGAAAAAATTCTAAGAATAGAAGCATACCTTCAAATCCTTGTCTACTAGTAGAGGTCACCAAATTAGTATGCAACAAATGAATTGCTCTTTGTGGTGGATATAGTAAGTCCAAGTCCATATACTTTTACTTGTATAAAGAATTGTAAGATGTTCTTACATGGTAAGCTGCATAAGTCAATTCATTCTCTTTCTTGTTAGTTTTGATGTTCATATAGATTGACACCTTCCTCTCATGCCGGAAACACCAAAAAATATCATGTGATCCATGCCTTAAAATATCATCAAGTAATTTGCCATTTCCTACAACAAGGGACAAAAAAACACTTAAATGACCAAATTGACTACAATATAACAATACTAATAAATGATCATATAATGGATTTCAAATGTATTATTTGTAGAATACAAAATGAAAACCATCCAAACAAGTTTACTTTAAATTCAAGAAAATCGTACCTACAACATGTTCCAAGATGGAGCGATTTTGCTGTAGTTTTCTTCCCATCTAACTCTCCGTGGTGCCAAATACTCCCTTCGAATGGTGATAGACTCAATAGTCCATGTCCATGAGTCCATCCATGACTTCCGGTATGATTGAAGAATAATCGACAAACTTCAATCAAAATAAGACCCAAAAGACAAAGTTCATGTGTCTTTTGTACCCCATTCGATCCAATACATATGGTAAATACCATTGTATAAAAAGAACAAACTCCTTTGCTTTCCAATACCCAAATCTGTGATACCACCTGGCCATGTTGCGCCCATTTGGTGATTGCAAGAAAGACTAGTACTATTTTGCATCACACTTAGAATGATAGAGTTGTTATGTGTTATAACTTTTGAAGTATGAATCCAATTAACTTGAAATTTTTATTGGAGATGGATAACTTGATAGTAATTAGATCCCTTATTTTTCAGAAATTTTCAAAGATAAATTTATAATTAAATTTTAATTTAGCTAATTTGTCACACTTTGTAATTTAGAGGGTTTTAGTATTGGGGAGTACCCAAAATTAATGATGTAGAGATGAAATTTCTGTGGTCTATTCCCACACTAGTCAAGCATGAGCCTACCAAAGATCACTTAAGAAAACATTATTTTAAATCCTCTAGGTTCATGTAAATAAGGCTCTCTTGCCGTCTTGCACGCACAATTCAGAACATTGAAAATGGTTTCAAGGTCATTCTCTTGGTGAAATCTCTTCACCATAAAGTCTTCCCAAATGGACAATTTTTAGTTTCATTGAAAATTGTTTTTCCTATTTTTTACAAATTAAAATGTGAAAGTACCTATTTTCATGAGATTGTGCACTTTTCTAGTTCTCCATTAGAGAAGGTTTGGACTTTCCGGAGGGCTGTTAGGAAGTGCCGATAGGGACCCTCACTATATTACATTTATTTTGTTTGAGGAACTTTTCCCCTATTTCTACACTTCATCACTTTCAAATGTCGGAGCATTCACTATCAAGTACTATTAGTTAGGGTTGTGACAAGTGTTGTTTTGATATTTGAAAGCACCCCCGAAGCACCTCCCTCTGACAATTGTGGAATAGAAAATTGAAATATACTTTTAGAACTCCCGATATTCACACAAGGTGAATCTTTGTTTTGTCAAAAAATTCTCTTTCTTGAGTAGCTTCATTAGGCTCCAGAAATAGACTGGTTTGTCAAACCCTGGCAACCCTCCGGAGAATCCAAACTTTCTCTAATGCCTACTTAAAGAATATTTCTATGCTTTTCCTTCCTCAATACCTTCTTCTTAAAGGTTTATACATTGAACATATTTTTTGCATCTTTTAAAAATTGTTTTTCTAATTATACAATACTCCCAAAAAAATCATGAAATGCTACAAAAACCGGATGGTCTTTCTTGCAATGACCCCAAATCCCTTGGTCTATGACTAGTGACTTCTACTAAAGCTTTTTCAAGAAGAATACTTCTAGAGTGGCAATCTTTCTTTAGCTTCAAAACATATTTTTTGAAAATGTATAGGGGTAAAATATGCATCTCATGATAAACCAAATGTATCGATAGGTCAAATCCATACAAGTAATATACAAACGCCATAGCTTTGAAACACCAGTGACACAAATCTGTTTTAGATCCACAGTACCCAACTTGTGTACCTAAATATAGAAGACATTAACAATAAATTAGTAAACAACAACAACAAATAAAGCCATATTCATTATATTGAGACTTTTTGTAGATTTTGAGACAAAATGCTAGTTATTAGAAAATTCATTTAAAAAAATAGTAATTGAAACCAAAATTAAATAATGCGCAAATAGTGATCCTATAATAAATTTCTAAAATTTGATGTTGTTACCTATTTATAAAAAATACTAGTAAAGAGATAAAGTGGTTTATCTTCAAGTCAAGGATAAAAATGAGATTGCGAAAAGTCTCAATATAATGAATATGGCCTTAAATTAAACAACAACAACAACAACAACAACAACAACAACAACAACAACAAATGAAATGGAGAGGGTAATTGTATTTCACCACAAAACCCTCAATAAAAATCAATTCTCAATTGTGAATCAATGGCTCAAGAAATGTTGTTAAAATATGATCTTCACAATCTTTGATGATTTGTTTTGATGATGTAGATATAAATATTAATGGAATAGGTCCCAAACTATTGTTCTTCCCTCCATTCAAGACTTCAATTTCAACTACCCGAGTGTCTTTGAACTTCTTGGTTGCCATTAGAAATCCATCCCAATGCCCTGCAAGTGCAAAATTTCTCGGATCCCCCTAATCAAATCAACAACATATACACAAAGTTAATAAATGTACACTTCTATATAATACAAGATCAAAAAGTTCATAAAATACACACTTATAATTTCACAAGAGCACATATTATACTTACTTGTACAAATGACTTCTTAGAGGTAATAGTCATGAAGCAAGCTGGATTGTCAAACACATACTCTTGAGTAGTCACATTCCAGGATTTCGAGCCTCCTAAGAGTTCTTGACAAGGAGTTGGAAAGGCACGAAACATCTCTTTACAAGTTATATTACTACATTTCACCGGAACCTCCCATTTTTGTTGTGGATCCCAAAATGCTTGATTCTCTTTGAATTTCAAACCATCCCAAATTTCAAAGCTATAAGAGACTAGGTCATTAGAACATACACCACACCACTTAGTCTCATTCTTCCAAGGCATGCTCTAAGAATTCATGACATTGTATTCTACTACTACTAAGTTGCTTTAATTCCCTCACTATTGGTAAGTAATAAAAAAGAAGAATGTCTTTCTGGAGAGGATTACAAACCAAACATTTTTTCCCACTCTTTGCAATTCCTACATAGTTTGGGCCCATTTTAACAATCACACTTCACCATAGATGGTCCTTTCTAAAGATCTTATGTACTAGGACTTAACAATTGCAGTGTATGTGGTATACCAATACTTCCAGTACAAACCCTCCATTGGATTGGTTTTGACATCCCTTGTTGTTCACTTGTTCATAATCCTTAAACAATTCATCATATGAAGTTGGAATGTTCATCTCCTCTCCAATTGATCCTACCACAGAAAAAAGAACCTTAATTACTTTGGAAAATCAAATTATATGTTTACAAAAATATTGAAGATCCAATATCATAAATTCAATATCATTTACCTACATATGTGAACAACGGACCAATACTCATGGAATCGAAACAAGTCATAGTCTTTTTAGAAAAAATTCTTCTCATAATCTTCTCTTAGAGAGCCACATGAACCTTCACGAAATCCATATTCGTTTGAAGTAGTACCGTTTGTGTCCTCATGGTTGACTCCAAGGTCGAATCTCTACTAGTAAGGGTTGGAATTTTTCCATCTACAAAATGAACACCATCTAACTTTGCCACAACCTCTTCAACAGACTACAACTTCTTGACCTTGTAAAACTTCCTCTGCCACTAAATCATCTAAAAACTCTTCGTGACCAACCACTTCTTGACCAACGACATCTTCTAACAATTTGAATCTTCCAAAATCTTTCGCCTTTTTTTGTATTTGTAAAATAATGCTTCAGAAACTTCTTTTCCTTTATAGTTAAGAGAGTAGCATCAAAATTTTCTCTTCTTTTTCTTGCTAGTGGATTCCATCATCTGTAAAATAGATCAAAAATTTATAAATTTCAACTGCAAACTTTCCCATTGGCCACAAACCGATCTGTTAAGAAACATTGGAGCCTTTTGAGCTTTTGACTTCTTTTCCACTCCTATAAACTTTTCTAACCTAATCTAATCAAGGCAATGAATCTAAGTGCAACAAAACTAAGTAGATACTAAAAGAAACATAATTCATTGCCTAACCTTTAATCAAGAAGTGATGCCCCATATGGCCAAAGTATGCATATCATAGAATTGCTCATTACCTTACACCTGCCTACAATACTCGCACCCAACTCTTCTAAAATCTCACTAAGGGAGTCTCTACATTGGGACGGAATGGCCAAAGTGAAGTTAGGCATTTGGAGAAGAACATGCTAACTATACAATACATTAGAGAAATTTTGGACTCTTTAGAGGGGTGCTAAGGTTTGACAAGCCACTCTATTTCTGGAACCTATTGAAGCTACTCAGAAGAGGGAATTTTTTGACAAAACAAAGATTCATCTTGTGTAAATATCAAGAGTTTCATAAATATATTAAAAGTTTTCTATTTCACGATTGTCAAAGGGAGGTGCTTTGAGGGTGCTTTCAAATATCAAAACAACACTTGTCACAAGTAACTAATAATACTTAAGAATAAATACTTTGACATTTGGAAGTGACGAAGTACAAAAATAGGGGAAAAGTTCGTCAAACAAAATAAATGTAAGCACTAAGGGTCCCTCTTGGCACTTCCTGGCAGCCCCCCGGAGAGTCCAAATTTTCTCTAATGCCACAAACTCTGGGTAGGACGGGATTAGTTTAGAAAACACTCGGATACTGATGTCATCTCCCACAGTTTAATGCATTGAGAGAATCCTTAAGAAAGAAGGGAAAATACTTTCCTACCTTAATCTAATCACGGCAATTCATCTAAACCTCTGCAACCTATTTAGCATTGCTTTAAGTGAAGAAAGCTATTTAGCTTTCGAAAAATCTTCAGGGAAAGTTTTGATAATCCTGCAAGAGAAACAAGGTAACCCATCAGAGAACGAAGTCATTGCGAGACTTGATCGAGAGACATCATCACTTCACTTAGCGAACAAACCCAATCAAATGCAACAATTCAACCAATGCCTATCCTGAATCACACTAGGCAAAACTTTCAAACTGAGTGTCAAAATTAAGTTAATCTCTGCATCTCTACATGAAAACAAGACGAGCGATTCAGTTTGATGCATGCAGTACCGAGATAACACCTCCAGTGCAGAGATTGTTGCTTCCGGCGGAGCCTTGCAGACGAACTCTGGTCATAAATTGGCACTGGGATCGGTGCAGTTGAACTCTGTTAGGGAGCATTGCGAGGCTTGATCGAGAGACATCATCACTTCACTTAGAGAACAAACCCAATCAAATGCAACAATTCAACCAATGTCTATTCTGAATCACACTAGGCAAAACTTTCAAACTGAGTGTCAAAATTAAGTTAATCTCTGCATCTCTACACGAGAACAAGATGAGCAATTCAGTTTGATGCATGTAGTATCGAGATAACACCTCCAGTGCAGAGATTGTTGCTTCCGGTGAAGCCTGCTTGCAGATGAACTCTGGTCATAAATTGGGGCTGGGATCGGTGCAGTTGAACTCTGGTAGGGTGCATTGCGAAACTTGAGATACTTCATCACTTCACTCAGACACCATCATCATGATACAAAAACACAGACTAACACGTTCCATCGCCACCCACCATGTTTAATCATGATACAGCACGTCAAGTTCCATCGCGGCCCCACGTTCGATCACCATTGATCAGAACGTGACAATTGAACGAAAGTATGAACGAAAAAGGTGAGTTGGATGAAGATTGTATCGTTGCGAGTTCCTGTGAGTTTTGTATCCTACTGTAGTGAGAAAAAGGACCACCTGGAAAACGTCATAGGTCCAAACATCCACCACTTGTCCACCCTGGCCAGTTGCAAATACAGCTGCAGGCTCTTGGACATCAGCTAGGGCACAGTACTCTATGCAGACTCCTCCTCTTCCTCCTCCTCTCTCACTTCCGAGCATGTTGTCAGATTCACACGTCGGGAGATGCTGAGCTTGGCAGGAAAATGTCTACGAGCACCAAGTTTCAGCAGCATTGGGTCACTGGCGAGCAGCTGAGATCCGGCAATCCGAACATCAAACTTCGACTGACGTGCTCAGAGAGCGGACGATTCACTTCATCTGGTGATCATGGAAGCATCGTTGCTTCGGCTCAGGGCCAGGGAATAACCATACGTGGCTGCCATGGAAGTTTAATTCAGTGGATACAGTACAATGTGCGCATTATTGTGAGTTTCTGTGAGCAAGGGGTAAGTGCAACGCCTCACACTCTGTTGACTCTCTCTTTTGCTTGCGGGATCACGATTCGAGCACCACCCTCGTCTCATCAAGCACATCAAAACAAGCTCAGGCGTTAATTGCTTGATCCGTGCAGAGCTGCGGTTATGAGCGACAATTAGTTTGGTTTGGGTTGCTCGGTAGTGAGCATGGGGATGATGAAGGGGCAGTGGACGCAACAGCGAAGGAAGTGCTGGACGCTCAAGATTGCGGTGGCTTGTTGTATTGTGCTTATGTTTCTCTTGCCGGCTTTCTCAATGAAGATCCTTGGTGGTAAGCGGGTTTGTACTTCTTCTTTTTGTCCGATTGTACGTTACGCAATTGAGATTAAGCATTACCGGAGGAAGCTACAGTCATCAAGTAATTTCTTTCAGAAACATTGATCATTCTCACTTTTAGCATTCCATGTCAATTTTAGTAATAATGTAATATTGAGTATTCCATGTTAATTTTAGAAGGACGACGTGAGTGAATCGCCTAGGAGGTAACTGTTTTGAACTATTATTTCGACTCAGAGAGAAGAAACAGAGTGAAAAAGTTTTGTATTTGTTGTCGTATTGCTTTGCTAAAATAGTGTTGTTGGAATATGCAGATGTTGAAGGTTTGTAATTGGAGATTGAAGATTCCTTTGTATAGGACATCATAGGACATTGAGACGGCTTTTTGTCAAATTGCTTTGGGGATAGGATACCATTTCGATTCTTGTATAGAAAGACAAGGTATTCCCCTAATAGATTTTACTTTGAGAATCCCTTTCGAAAATTGTAACAAAATCCTTATGGATATTTGTATATAAAACACCTTTGAGAAATGATTTCCCATATCCCTATGTGATTTTATGAGGTTTCCTTTCTATTAAGGGAGGCGACCCCTTTCCCATCAACCCCCATTTTCGCCATGTAGACTACAATTCTTCCTAATCAGGTAGTCAAGAGTGGTGATTAATTGTGGCACAGTTCCAAATGTAGTTGTGGCACATTATGATTGGCTACAAGATTGTCAATATTCCAACCAACCCTTAGTTGGAAATATAGAAATCTATATGACCAATATGGGTCAAACAAAATCTTAAGCTAAGAAATTCATAGTAATTACATTTCAAGAAATAAAATTATGAAAAAAATATGGAATCCTTCCTAACTCTATTTTTGTACACAAGAAAATTTCCCCACTCGAGAATCCCAAGCCCCATGTATGCGTAATTGCTTAAGTAGTTGCAAATGGGTCGGATGCCTTATCCTATGAGGACTTGCTTTCAATTCTCTTGTGTAAGTTTCACCTCTCTTACATCTCCTTGTGTTTGTTTGTTTTTGACACAAATGAAACGGAATTTCATTGCAAAGGAGAAATTACAAACCAACCAACCACAAGACACAAGTGGCCTGGCAGGGACTATTTCCATGTGTTTTGTATAAAAATGCTATCCAAACAAGGACTTAAAACTAAAAATGCCTACACGGAAAGCAGAAAATGTTCCTTGTATACGTCAAAACCTGTAATCTTTAATTCAAGAGTCAATGAAGGCAGAAAGGATAAGGTCAGGTGCTTACTTGGTTTCAGTTGTCACGTACTAAGGGCATGCTTACATTCTAGCCCGGTGGGCAAGCTTCGTACTAATTCAAGCAATAAGATGAAACAAGTCAAAATAGGCTCAACCAATTGTCTTGCTAGGGTGGACAAGCGGGAAAGGAGGAATTGAAGTTTCACCAATATCGGTGGACAACTCCATTGGTGGAGACTAGTTACTCTTGAGAGAATCTACTACGTGTTGATTTCTTATTGTATTCCTCTCCACCCACCGGGTCCACATGAAAGTGCAATTGCAATATTCACCTGTAGCACTCCTTGTGAAGCTTCCTTGCCCACCGATACATGTAAGGAGGCCCTAAGAGATATGATTGGTTCAACTATTTGGATTGAGAATCCACGTTGGCTACCATTAACCCTTGAATGATGGGCTGGTGATTGTGAAAATCAGCCATTTTGGAACCGTTTGACATCATCCACTTTAGAAAAAACAGAAATACTCATCGGGAGTCAAACTAATGTAGAAGATCTCTCCTTTCCATCCCTAATTCCGAGGATGAATAGTTGAAATTCTGTCCTACACAAGAGAATTCCTTGTCATTCATCGGACAATAATCGTCCACCGTGTCGTTCAAGGGTTAAATTATCATGTGTCGAATTTCTTGTTTCCCTCCCTCCAAGCAGTCAAAGGCTCATTCATTGTAGTTTTAAATATGAAAAGTAGTTGAATGCATTAACAACAGTTTCAAAACTTCATGTACTAGTGAGCTAACCCATGATATAAGTCCAAAGGCCTTTGTTCCATCCATAACTACTCAAAACTGCCATTCCTATTGCAAAGAGCAAAATACTTTTTAATTTCCTTTTTGCATTTTTATTCTTAAGATTTTGCACTAAAGTAGTGACTATAAGAATGTGTGAAAGAAATTTTAGAAACTTTGACCTCATAGATTACTAGAAATTTGCATTTAAAATGAAGAAAAGAAGATTTTTTGGTTTGGTTATGGAATTGGAGTATAGTCAAATTGTCTTGCAAAATTGTTAATAACCCTAAGATGGAACCCAAACACACTAATCTCACAAGTGGGATTGCTCTAGCAAGAGATCTTAACCTTGCAATCTTATTATTTTTTCAATGAGAAAATTGAATAGAAAAATGAATCCTACGAGTTATTTTTCCTAGAAAATGTTGTGATAATGTGATTGCCGAAAATGATTCTTAATTGGACACAGACAGACAGGCTTGACTGTGATCAAGTGACGCGTTCAGTACTTTCATTTTCGACGCACGCAACACGCCTTCCATTGCTTTCGTTGGAATTTCAACCGCCTTCAACTTGGATCAGGTCAGCGACAGTTCCGTGAAAAGTTGAAAACGGAGACCCCTTGAAATTTTTAACATATTTCTGGGAGAAAGGGTTCCAACAGATTTGCACACGAACTTTTGCGTGGACTTTTTTTACCATTTTCCGAGGTAGCTGCCGATGAATTTCCCAGCAAAAACTTTCGGACAACAGCATGGTGCCAGCCAGTCGGTCTAACATGCTGTAATTTGACACTGAAGGACGGACTGACTAATAAACCAAGTGGAAGCTTGCTTGCAATCTGCAGGATATGGAGTTTGGAACCGTAATGTCAATGAATTTCGCGAAAAGCGGCGTTCTTTTCTTCCGCTCTTTTGACACAAATGAATGAGATTGAAACCAGCCATTTCAGTATCCCGTTTGGGAAATCAAGCGCGCACTATTGTGGAAGTGGAAGTGTGGAACCGTAACCGTAATGCCGGCGGGAGTCCCTGTGCTTTCACAGGAAGTGGGAGCCCTCCAGTATGGCAACTTCCCAGCCAGACAATATGGCTCTCTGGCAACTTCATACTCACCTACGAAACTAGCGTTGCAACTTCCCAGTCATTCAATGATTATCTACACTAGGCTGGAGTATAACTAAGTTGACTCCTAGGCATGCAGGGAGGGCGTTATCCCTCCTCCAAGGGGAATGGTTTAACCACGTAAGGACTCTGCAAACCAGAGTGGACTAGAGAATCCTTCTATGTAAGACAGAAATACACATGTTCATCTTTGGAATTTTGTGCAAAAAAGGAAGGGAAGGGCTTGCACAGTAGTTTCACCTCCAATGAATGCTTTGGGATTTTTTTAAATAGATGATTTACATTGCACCAAAAGGTTAACTCTTAAAGGATGGACTGGTGCCCGTGGAAATCATGGCTTTTGGAACCATGTGACATCATCTACTTTAAAAAAAATTAAAAAATACACATTGGAGGTCAAAGTACTGTAGAAGATCTTCCCTTTTTGCACAAAATTTGAAGGATGAATAGTTGCAGTTCTGTCCTAAATAGAGAGATTCCTTGTCATCCATCGGCCACAAAATGGCCGTGTCGACGTTTATGGGTTAAGTTGGTTAACAAAAGTTATGCATGGAGTGAGGTTCCAAGCTACTTTGTAATTAACTTGAGAAGGACAACCTATGACCAGAGATTTCAATGTCTCACTATTTATTTCCATTTTGCAACTAGATATGCATGGAAAAAAAATTGTGTTTCTTTTTAAAAGATGAAATCATATGTATACTACAAGTCATAAAATTTTCAAAGACTTTTAGGTGAAATTTGAAATCATTGTGAATTCCTTCAACAAAAAATGAAAAAAATTCATATCAAATACAAAATATATTCAAAAAATCTAAAAAAAATCAACATAGATGTACATTATAGTGTATAATATCATGTTGTAAACCAAAGTTATTGTGTCACTCTAAAACTAAAAATTCAAGAAACCATAATTATAGAATCAAATTTCATATTGCTATAAAATATTAAAATTTATGAATATTCCAAAATTTCCAATTGGAATAGAAATTGAACTTGATAAGCTTATTTCACAAGTTGCAATGAAATTTTAAAAAAACATAATTTTTGTGGCTAAAATTCACACCAAGAGTAAATAGTAGAAAATGGCCAAAATACACTACAATGGAGATCCATGGATTAAGCATCTTCATCTTCAAAGAAGTCAAAAACATTCCTTATGGGGGAATTTGCAATAATATTCACATGAAATGTACTCAAGCAACTTCCAAAAACAATATTGGATGAAAAAAAAATTCCATCCTACAATCTCATTATCTCAAGTGAAGTATCCATTTACACTTAGACTTGTCCATGTTGTCCTTCTAGGGTTAACCTTTAAACAACATTGATGTCCTAGTGGATAGACTAAGGGAGAATAAAAAAATCTTCTTGAACTAGGCCATCATAAGTCTTGCTCCTTGCCTAAGGTTTGTGCAGTTTGGGCATTCTGAAATTAATTAATGAAGAGTGCTTTGACTTTTCAATCTAAAAATGATATTTGGCAAGTGTGTTTACAATTTTAGTGGATTTAGGAGGTTGAAACATTCAAAAAAATCCAAAACCCACTTTTTATCATAAATTCATTGGAAATCAAGCCTTAAAGGCTTGGCCTAAATATTGTTTAAGGGTAAGTTTCCAAGGATTGTTTTCTAACTAGCTTTTAAGAAAATCTACTTCAAGGGGGGGATCTATATGGGTGATTGCAAGAAACACTTGTCCTACTTTTTGTCCCCTTGCCCTCAGACATGTGGTTTTTTGGTCATAACTTTTGCATCATAAGTCCGTTTGTCTTGAAATTTGGAATGGAGGTACACATAAAAGTTTCACACATTTTCTAATTTTTTGGTTTCTAAAAAATACTTTACTATTTTTAAGATGTCCATGATTGGGTGTCTATTTTTGCCAATTTAGGGGGGGTTGGTCCAAAGTTTTACCCCAAAATGCGAACTGGAAGCCACAAATTAGAGAAGTTGAAGGTGTACTCACATTCCAATGAGAAACAAACAGTTTTTTGCAAAAAACCTTTGCATGAGGTGTCTACATGGGGCCAAAGTAACCATTGTTCACACACATTTTTCGGCAGGAGAAAATTTTCCTTAAAATTTTTTTTGGTGCAATGTGAGAGTAGGCTTGTCTACAAAACTGGATTTTTTTTCTGAGAATTTTTTTGAATTACTAAAAATGAAAAGGTCTATAGACCCCTTTCTGCTATCTTTTGCTCCCAATGGCTTCTACAATACTACATAGTAGTCTATAGTACTACATAGTACTATATAGTATTGAATCAACAATTGAGATTCGCAAGCGCACGTTGACGTGCAAAATTGATAGTAGTCCGTAGTGATGCCAGTTCTACGGCTAGAAATTGGGTTTTGGAGCCCAAAACATGAAGTGTTTCTTGCAATCACCCATATTGATTTCTTAGCTTTTGACAAAAGAGGAACAATTTTTGCAGCGATAAAAGCTACATGTGAAGGAATTTGAGTATGTATTTAAAAATGACTAAAAGCAAACTAATACTACAAAGACAAAGACAATTGTAGTGTAGCTATTTAGTGTGCATGAGTACATTGTATACATGATGATTGAGGTTCTCAACCTTCTTCGCACTCTAACATCCATATTCTAGATGATAAACAAAGTAATTCAAGCCATTTTTCATCCAAATGTCTTTTCATTCATCCCAAACAATTCTTTAATCTTTAACACCAAAAAGCCTAAAGTTCCCGTAGGTGAAAAATAAGAAATTAGGTATGTGGGTTGTTGCAAGAGACACTTGTAGTTTTGGCTCAAAACGGACTATTTCAGTGAGTATTATGACTTTTGGAATAATTTTTTTTACATAGAATAAAATACAGGTACTTTATAAAGCATTGAGAATAGTATATCTCCAAAATTTTGGACCTAGAAAAATTTATCTCTAAAACTTATGCACAAAAAAATTACAATGAAAAATACCAAGAAAATGGATACTTTGATGTTTGATCTTTAGAAAATATAGAAATAATTCAAAAAAATAAAATAAAAAAGGCTAATTTTCCTAACTTGAAGGTGCAACTTCTTAAACATTTTCATCTTTGGAAAAAAAAATTGTGTTCTCTACACTTGCACAACTTCTGCAACTACTACATGTACCTTCATTTCAAATTTCATGTAAAACCAACATACGATACAAAAGTTATGAGTAAAAACCCACTTGTCCAAGGTCAAGGGGACAAAAAAAAGGACCATTTTTTTATGCAATCACCTATACTCGTACTATGGAGATTTTTGTCAAGTTTAACATAAACATCTTAATTGAGTAAGCATCCATATTGTAAGTGTAATTTTCATGCTCCACTTCATCAATTATAGTTTGTCTATTTTTTTGTTTTTGAGGTAACTATGGTTCCCATTATTTTGGTGCAAACTGCAAGGACGCTTTACATAAGTGTATTTGGTAAAAAAATTAATTTTATATCCTTGCAAAAATGATTTTGTGGACACTGTATGAACCTCATATAACTTACATCGAGGTGGCTAGACCATCTTTGATTGATTGAACCGAAAGAAGCCAAGCCATTGACAATGAGATATGATGTGCATGTGAATGAAAGTTAGCTTGGAGGTCAAGTGCAAGGAAATGCTATTGAGAGAAAAGTGGGATCTTTTTTTGAGATTGCCCCTTAGGCTCTTGGGAGGTCACATTAGCCTTCTAATTTTAATAGACTTTTTTTTCTCTTAAGAAAAATTTAAGCATGTCAAAAATAAATAAATATTTCAATCTATTGTTGTCATTTTTGAGTATTGAAAGTATGAATTAGAAAATGTGTTAGCAAAAATTGCTTATGTATTGTAAATTATGAGGGCATTATCTCATTGCAAGATTTTTCAGATGTGGTCTACACTTTTTTCAAGTGAAAATTGGTAGACATATGTAGAACATTACCTTTACTATGATGCAAAATGCTTTGAAAAACATTAGTCACAATCATGTGAAATTCTCAAGGAAAGTCTAAATTTATTTTTCTTGACTTCAAATACTCATATTTTTCAATCTATATATTCAAACTTTACAAAATTTTACCACATATTTCATAATAGTTAAGTACAAGATCTTGTGGTTAGATTTCTGAAAAATAATTTTTATGTTTTCTTATTCAAAGCAATAGAAACAACAATTGTGAGTGGTTTCTAAGGAAAAAATTTGTTTTGGTCTTTGGGTGAACATAGAAATGTCCTTGGTCATGAAAATGGAAGCCTACAAGCATTGAACATATATATAAATAGATACTCTACAACCATAGAAGATGGTTATAGTATAAACATCTATAATGTAGGTGTATATATTATAGATGGATATTTATAACATAAATACACTATAATCATGGAAGTTTTCTATAATATAGACACCTCAATTTTCTATGAAAACATTCGATGCAGGAAAAGTCCATAGTTGTTACAATGGGTAGAGGAAGCATTGAGTGGGCAAGTCGACCAAGATGCTTCATTCTCACTTTCACCTTGAATCTCAATTGCATTGCAAGGTCCTTGAGTGCAAATTGTGAGTTGTTTAGGTTATATAATTGCATTACTCAAAGCATGGATACAACTCTCCACTAAAAAGTATTCATAATTTTCTTTTTTAATTTTAGGAGGTATAAGGAATGCAAAAGATGCAACACATTCAAGATATGGGCAACAATTGTCCAACAACATAGAATTTGCATTGGTCAAACCTTATAAGTCTGAAATCCAAACTCAAGTAAATTGTAATTGCTAAAATTTATGAGAGGAGCAATTGAATTCTTTAAGATATTACAGATACTAAGTTAGATACACAATTGCTAGTTTAGTATGCAAAATGAGGCCAACAATAAATTCTCAGTTTCATACCTCATGGTGTTTGGCCATTGAATCTAAACCCCTTGACCCTTAAAGGATGTTGATCGAGGCTACAAAAAGTGGACAATGCAAATGACTTCATTGTTTACTATAGAAACAAAGAATGCACCTATTGGACCAATAATGTAGCAACCTTGGTCATGGGGGCTATGTCTCTTAAGACTTATTCACCCTAAAAGGATTGAATGATTAAAGTATGCATGTGATCTCCGATAGGTGTGTATGAAGTCATTTTTTAACATATATTCTTCATATTTATGCACAAGGCATGCACATGTACTCCCTTAGTGAGAATACCATTTTTTTTTCAATCAAGGGTTTAGATCAAAAGTTAGGCTGCCCTATATTTTTAGGACAACCCGAGCAGCATGTACAAAAACTCCTCCTATAATTTTGAAATTTGGTAGGTATGTAATTTATATGATAAAATATGCAAATGCCCCCAATAGAACCATAAGTAGTGTAAAAATCTCATTCTAGGAGGAGTTAAAGTCTATTGATCATATTTGGCAAGGTCAGGAAAAAAACCCAACTTTTTTTTCTAACTTCAAACATTACAATCTTTCAATCCGTGCAGTCAAAGTTTGTGAAATTTTTTCCACATACTTGTACAATATTAGTCTAGTACATATTTGTACGGTTGAATTTTGAAAAACAAACTTTTTTTTTCATTTTTTTCTCACTACCCTAAAGACAATGGCATTTCTTTAGAATTTGTGCCCCAAAATGTGCCTCAGTCCCTTAGAAATTATTACAAGATTTAGGCATCAACAAATACAAAAATGGGCAAACATCCCCAAATGGAATCAATCAGGCCTAAAAGGATGGATGTAGCCACACCCTAATTACGTATTCGGAGGGTAAGTAGGTAACAAAAGGTTTTTAAAAATGGTTTAATGGTTAACCCTTAACCCTTAAAGGACGTAGCCCCCATGACCGAGGTAGTCAACAAAATTTCTCCGATTCTTGGACCTATAGGTGCATTTTGTTTTTCTACATTTTCTCTCCAATGGATGACTTCACTGTTGGTTGCAAAAAAATAGAATGTACCTATTGGTCCAATAATCAGAGCAATTTTGCTTACTACTTTGGTCATGGGGGCATTGTCCTTTAACCCTTGAACATTGACATAGACATTTTGTGTCCAATGGATGACAAAGAATCTCTCTATGTAGGACAAAACTACAACTATTCACCCTCGAAATTTTGAGAGAAAAGTGTAGGTCTTCTAGAGTAGTATGACTTCCAATGAATATTTTTGGATTTTATAAAGTACATGATGTCACACAGTTCCAAAAGGGAGTATTTCCACAGTCACCACTCCGTCCTTTAAGGGTTAATGGTTTCATATCCCGTTTTAATGTGGTTTTTTTATGTTGATTTTAAAAATGGTTTAATATGTTGTTTGTCAAGATTTGTCAGCTGAAAGAATTGGAAAAGCCGGGTTTTCTGGGCTACACTGAAACTGTGAGAAAAATCAATTTATAAATTTGTACAAATTCAGTCGTACAAATTTGTACATGTGAGCATGTAGCTACATGAAGAATAAATAATATTCTTCCACTGAATGAGTCTGGATGGCCCTCTTTTTAACCCTTGGAGGATGGACCCGTGACTGTGGAAATCAGCCCTTTTGGAACCGTGGGACTGTGACATCAACTACTTTAACCCTTGAAGGACAGACTGGTGACCGTGGAAATACTCCCTTTTGGAACCGTGTGACATCACCTACTTTATAAAATCCAAAAATATTCATTGGAAGTCATACTATTGTATAAGAGCTATGCTTTTCTCACAAAATTTGGAAGATGAATAGTTGTAGTTTTGTCCTACATAGAGAGATTCTTTGTCACCCATCGGACACAAAATGTCCGTGTCGATGTTTAAGGGTTAAGCCTTAAAGGATAGACTAGTGCCCGTGGAAATCACGGCTTTTGGAACCGTGTGACATCATCTATTTTTTTAAATCCAAAAATATCCATTGGAAGTCAAACTACTATAGAAGATCTTCCCCTTCCACCCCTAATTCTAAGGATGAATAGTTGCACTTCTGTCCTACACAAAACGTCCATGTCGACGTTTAAGGGTTAAAAAAATCAAAAATATTCTTTGGAGGTCAAATTGAAGTGGAAGATCTCAGTCCCCTTTCCACACAAAATTCCAAGGATGAATAGTTGCACTTCTATCATGCAAAGGAAGATATTGTGTCATCCATTGGACTCTAAATGTCCATGCGAATGTTTATAGGTTAAGTGTTCAACATTGGGATTGCCCCTATGACCAAGTGGGTAGTCACCAAAAGGATGTGGTCCCCATGATCCAGGTAGTCACCTAAATTGCTCCCATTATTGGACCACTAACTTAGGTGCATTCTTTGTTTCTATGGTGAACAACCAACATGCCTTGTGTTGTTGCCATAGCCATTGGGATGTCAAATGTGATGGCTAAGCCATCTCCAAAATTTTACGGATCTTCTTCAATGTATAAGGAGAATAGCCAATTAGTTCATTGTTAGGGAATACAATTTGGGAAAGAAAACCTCATTACAATTTTGAAACATCACAAAAAATCGGGGGGGGGGGGGAGAGGGAGTCTATGAGATTTCTACTTAGAGGAAAAATTAGAGGAAAAAACAGACTCAATGTATGAAAAACAGCCAGGGAGAATTGACTCCCTTATTGCACCAACCAAGTGTAAATGTCAAAAATTTCCCCTATTTGGTGTTGCAATAATTTTGTATTTCTTCACATCTCCAAGCTAATTTGGGGCCTCTAATTCCAAATATAAATTCAGAATTTGCAAATTTGATCATTGGTGGCAATCATAAAAAATTCTAATGTTTCCTCCATTGGTAAAATGCAAGGCAATAAGATAGGGTCTATAATCTGACCATGAAAAAACGGTTCAATATAGGAATTAAAGGAAAATAGCTCATAAAACTCAAAAAAATATCTTAAACACAGCTGAAATTCTTTTTTTTGTCTCCAAGAGGGACAATTTTGGTCTGCAGTGATGACAATTGTGTCCTCCGTGGCTAATAAAAAATATCTTCAGTTGTCTATGAAATTCTTTGATAAGCACATGACATTTTTGACACAACCGCAGACTGAAATATTAAATATTAAAATTTTAATATTAAATTAAAATACCTGGTTGGCAGAACTACTGAATCTGGATAAATCAGTGTGACTTTGACGTGACATGTTACTTTGCAGGTGGTCAAAGAATGTAGCTTCACTTGCGAAGTCATTCGAAAACTGACTTCTATAGATTCTTGCCTAAAATGTATAAGTAGAACCTCTCTTACTGCATACTTTGTTAGTGCATAATATGCAATAAGAGAGGTTTGTGGGTGGGCCCACATTCAAGGATTTTTTCTTGAAAGTAGTGTAGTTAGATGCTACATTAGTTAGTGGCTATTAATGCACCTCTACAAGTGCATAAACTTCTCTTAGTGCATAGTCCTAACACTATTCACTAAGAGAGGTTCTACTTGTATAAGCAATTTTGAAAGTCAACTAGAGGATTACTTTTGAAAACACTTACTTTCTAGTGTTGGTTTTGAGAATACATTGTTTATCAATTGGTTTTGTCCTTTGGATGAAAACTATAGCATATATCTTGTATTGACTAGTTTTTTGAAACCCTAGTTTCCAAATCCTATCTACAACCACATTTGCACTACACAACATAGTTAGGGGTGGGTTGGAGGGGGTGGTCTACTAGTTGAAACTCCCTTCCCTATCTAGTGAGTCTGAAGGGAGGGGGAGGGGTCAATTTTTCATTTGATTTCTTAAAATTTCATTTCTTTTTAAAATTTTCTTGAGTATTGTATCATTGCTTCAATGTTCTCTTTGTTTAATTTCCCCACCATCCATTAAGTCAATAAACTAATATTATTGTTTACTTAGGAGAAAGCCTAACAATCACTCTGTTGTTGTTCATGGTTCTTACAAAGTCCTAAAAATTTATGCTACAAAAATCTAGAATTGTCTTTCAACTATCATCAAGTTGATGCAATAATATCCAACAAAAAGTTACTTAGACAATTTAATAATGCTTATCTAGACAATTATAGGTTTAAATTATCTATTGTAAGCAAAGTTTCAATATTTATTGGTAGAATTCAATTTTAGTTTCGTTCAAAAAGTGATGGTGTAAATCAAAAAACAAAAGAAAGGTTGCACAACTTGGTTTGACCGTCTAGAGGATAGGAACTAAAGTCAAGAACCACTAAGGCAAGGCATAACATATAATACAATTTTAATTAAGAGCTAGGTCTTCAAAATATTGTAGAATATGTAAGAATATTGTCTCAAGACAAAGAATCATCTTTGATGTGAGCCAAAGAATGGTTAGGCCACTTCATCATTTAGAACACATTATTTTCTACATGAGTAGATGGGCTCTCTTTGAATTGAATGGGATCCCTCTACAACCAATGACTAACAATATAATAAAGCACATTAGAACCAAAAAGCACACCAATGGGAACAACTTCTACTATTGTTGTGTGAATTACTATACACTAATGTGGATAATACGAGTTCATCTTCGAGGGTGTAGAAATCCAACCTATATATTTAGCCTTCATTAAAACACTTACATTTATTGTTTACCACAAATAAAAATTTTGAATTTTACTTGTAGGCTTCAAGTAATTGCCTTTAGAGTCTCTAAAGGCAAGTATATCATGGATTGACTTCAAATTTTTTGTTTTGGGTGAGTCTTTAAAGGCAAGAGTATCATAGATTGGTTCACCAAAACTTTGAACATGGGTGTCCACTAATATTACAAGAAGTTATGCTAAAATTGAAAGGGTATACCCTTATAATACTAGCTCACTTTTAGAATAAGGCCCCTATTCAAACTTCCTTCTATGAGGCTTGTAGGTATGTCAAGTGATCTTTTACAATCCCTAAGAAAGTAGGCATTGACTGGAATATGAATGTTTTCAAGGGGTTATTGCCGAAGCTATACAAAACAAATGAAGTATATTCGAATATGTCATAAAAGCAATTTTTTTTCTATTTTTCAACAATGCGACAAACAAGGTCACTCAATGCTTCGTGATTATTGTGCAAGGTCATGAATGAGTTCACATAGGTATAGGAAGAAAAGAAAATTGATAAAAGAAAAGATTAGAAAAGATAAGTTTTCATAAATAAGGATAAGATGTCTAAATTCTACTCATGCCATAAATTATTTTGCCAAAAACTCAAAATCTACATCCATTGTTCTTCCAAGAACTTTTAGGGGGTAACCCCCAAGTGCTTCAACATCCATATTCTAGATGATGACCCAAGTGCTTTAAGACAACATTTATTTCAAATATCTTCTTATTCATCCAAAGTAATAGTTCAATCTTTAAAAGACGACTTTTGTATATGAGTTACTTGAAGAAATTGAGATAAATTTTATATTTATACTAGAAGTAAAAGCAAAAATATAAAAAAATATAAAAAGGGATTTAGACATTAAAGGGTAAACCCCAAAAGCTCTTTTTAATCCAAAATGGTTATAGATTGTTTTGGTGGCTTTAGATAAAGTAATAGAAACTATTTTTTTGCATGCATGGATCTCACTCATGCAATGCCTTGTTGACCTCATTTATTTTGTATGTCATTGTAGGACAAGGCAAAAATGAAATCCTACCAAATTAGAAGTTCTTCAAAGTGCATTAACTCAATTAGTAACTTTGCTACGGATACTAAGTATCCGACAGATGACAAAGAATCCTTTAATGTAAATCAAAAGTGTTAATGTTCATAGATAGAATTTTGTGTAAAAATAGGAGGTCTCACATCTAGTAGTTTGACCTCCAATGAGTGCTCTTGGGTTTCTTTAAGCCTATGACTAGCACATTACTTGAAAAGATGATTTCCATGGTGACCAATCTCACATTCCAAGGTTAAATTTTTTTTACATCTCTTTTTGTCCAAGATGTTGTTTTCGTGCAATTTCAAAAATCTTTTTTTATTTTGAGAGCCAAGGGGTTTTATTGGTTAAGCAAGCCAATAACAAAACAAATTACTCTTACAACATGATATCTTATGGTAGGTGCCATTCCTAGAGCAAGAATCTCGACCCATAACATTGTATAACTAGGCAATGGTCCTCTTCATGCAACATCATAGGTTATAAATGGTGCCATTGGAGCAAGAATCTCTACCCGTACGTAACATTCTATAACCATGCAATGATCCTCCTCATGCAACATGATAGGTTATGGTACGTGCCACTACTAGAGCAAGACTCTCTACCTAGGAACATTATATAACCATGCAATAGTCCTCTTCATGCAACATTATAGGTTACGGTAGGTGCATGCCACTACTAGAGCAAGACTCTCTAGTCTCTACCCATGAACATTCTATAACTAGATAATGGTCCTCTCATGCAACATGATAGGTTACGGTAGGTGCCATTGGAGCAAGACTCTCTATCCATTGAACATTCTATAACCAGGCAATGGTCCTCTTCATGCAAGATGATAGTTTAATATGGTACGTGCCTTAGGAACAAGACTCTCTACCAAAGAACATTCTATAATCAGACGATGGTCCTCCTCATGTAGCATGATATCTTACAATAGGTGCGACTACTAGAGCAAGACCAATCCTCCACCCATTAAACATTCTTATAACCAAGCAATAGTCCTCCCCATGTAGCATGATACCTTACAATAGGTGTCTCTGCCTAGACCATGACTACTACTATCTCTCTACCCATAAACATTGTATAATCAAACAATGGTCCTCCCCGTGCTCCAAAAGACATCCCAAGGTGCCCGGGAAGAACTTCTCCATTTCATTTAATTCAATTCAAAAGCCCATTGGCCAAGAATCCCGCCTTTTCAAGGATGCCAAAGGGGAGGACCCCATGCCACATTGATAAACAATGTGTTGCCTCCCATTGTCTAAAGGGTTGGAAAAAGGAGGTCGGCTTGTCATTTAAAGTGAGAATTTTCAGCCGTGTTGAAAGCCAGAGTGAGTTGGACTCCGGGGTCCACGAGAGTGTACTTCTCTTATATGAAGACACTCCTGCTTTTCACTAAAGTGGTGTGGATTTCCTTGGGATATCAGGAATTGGACTTGTGGGAATCCTTCATTCATTCCTCATATGAGTAAATTTTTATTTTAGTTGTTGTTGTTGTTTTGCTTTTTCTGGAAACATAACTTATATCGTAGGTTCAGTTGTTTGTTGTTTCGATTCTGCGAACGTCAGTTGAACTTCGGAAAGAAAAAACAAAAGAAAAACATTCATTTGTGTCTAAAAAAGAAAAGAAAAGAAAATGATAAAAAACAAAAAACAAAAACAAAAAACCATTCAATTCAAATCAATTCAGTTCAGTTGTTTTTCAGGCTGGGGTATAAGGACTGATGACTTTTGGGTACTGTACAGTTGGAAGCTTACCTTAATCTGACTCAGATTTTCTTGCATTTTCAACTGTAGAACTCAACTGTAGAACTGTAACTGTCCCCTTTATTTGTCAGTGTCAAAAAAAAAGAAAAAGAGAAAAGAACTATAACTGTTTTTAACCTTAAAATAGTGGGTGGGGTGGGGTGGGGTTCAGACAAATGGTTATATGGTCTTTTTTTCAAAGCATCTATGGCGGGCTTGGTGACAAAAAAGTAGTTCACTGGGGACCCGGTCCCGGATGAAAAGAGATTGGTCACTCCAAAAGTCTCTTGGCAAACACTAGGACACTGTCCCTACCATCCTTCTTATTTGGTTGCTTGATCTTGTCATTTTGTTGGTTTGCGTGCTACAATACATTATATCTTGTATTTTTTAATAAATTGGCATGTTGATTGACTCCTCGGTCTACCAAGCCATTAATGCTTGGAGATTGACTTCTTTGGGGGTGTCTTTAGGGCACGAATGACTAGGGCATAGAAGATGCCCGAGAGGAGCAGGGCTCGGACCACCCCATTCCCCCAGCCGTGTTTTGGGGGAATGGGTGATGATGCTCTCAAGAAGGTTCTACAATTCTTGGCTCCTTCATTTTGGGGATTTGAATTGAATGAGTCCAATTATGAGTATGCAATTTTGAATATGTAATTTTTGTATGCAATATTTGTATGTTTTGGCTATGCATGATGGATAAAATGAAGTTTTGAAAACATTGTGGCAACAATGTACACAACCATAATGATAGTTTGGCATTTTTTAACACAATGACCCCCTTTTCTCTATAGGCTTGAAGCTACCCATTTTTTTGGAGGCAATTGGGCATTAAATTGCCTAAAAAAAACACTGCCTTAAAAGGACAGATTGGTGCTCGTGGAAATCATGGCTTTTGGAACCCGGTGTGACATCATCTACTTTAAAAAAAAACCAAAAATATTTCATGGAGGTCAAACTACTATACATTAGAAGATCTCCCCTTTTCATACAAAATTCAAAGGATGAATAGTTGCACTTCTATCCTACACAAAAAAAAGGATACTATGTCATCCATTGGACACTAAACGTTCATGTCAACGTCTATGGGTTAACCCTGGAACGACACAAGGGTGTTGTTGGTTTCTATTGTAATTGAATCTCTATACTTCTGAAAAAAGAAAGGCCTTCAATGAGGGCTAACTCATGCCTAAGAAGACTCTGCATGCCCCCACCTCCCATCACAAAAATAGTAAATGAAGAATTGTTTCTTTGTCTACTACAAAGATATCCATTATCATTCATCGGACAATTTCAGTCCTTAGTGTCGTTCGAGGGTTAAACATTGTTTACCCATGAAGTAGGGGTCTCTCTTGCATCCTTGGAAAGGTGACCCCTAAACTAAGGACCAAATGTTTTGTGTTAGTCATGGCTCCTCAATCAACCACCCCAAATTCTAGAATTAATAAGGTAGTGTACTCATGAAGCGCCCCTTTAAGAACTGGTTGGCTTTTTTGATGAATTTCTGATTCACGAAAGTATTTTCCCTTATTTTTCACTTGAAGAGAATCTGATGCTAAATCTAATACAAGTGGTTTCATATTTTTCGAAGCATTTATGAATTACCGAAGAATTTTGTAGTAGGTTCCTATTTTTGATTGTAGGCCTTGCAAGACCCCCATCCACATGCAGTCTAGAAAAAGATAGGCTTTACCAAAAACAAGCACTACACTATGTAGAAAATAATACACAAAATGCAACCATTACTAAACTTAAATAGACCCTAAATTCTTATTTTAGCATCCATAAAAAGGCAATTGGGTTGCTAAATCTCATTTTGAAAATTCAATGGACACCTATCCAGTGTCCATTTAGTTTGAAATGGAAGTACCTTGGCTCTTATTGGCAAAGTACAACTCCTACAATGGATAAGTTCTCTCCTGTGAGATCCTCCCTCTATCTCAAGAAATAAATTTGTAGTACTCTGACTAATTTCCCACTACAAACCATGGTTTTCTTTGTGAGATAGAGGTAGTATCTAGCAAAGTGGAATACCTTCACCAACATAGGGAGGACCATTGTTTGTTTATACAATGTTTTTTAGGAGAGGATATGAATACTTTAGGGGGGGCACTCCTAAGCCCATTTCACCCTTTATGTCCTCTTTTTTTTTACAGTTTTGAAATGTTATTATGGGGATTTCTATCTAAGTATTCAGATATTTCATTTTTTTGGAGCCAAAATATGCTACTTTCTTCACTCAATCTATTGATATGAGGGGTGGGGGGTACATACTATGATTTATTGACTTTTTCACTACTATATGACAAATTGAAATAAACAATTTAAAATGATGAATTTGTCTTCCTTAAACTTGTAATGCCATTGTAGACATTAATTGTCCCAAGGAAAAGGGGACTCATATGGGGGAACAAAATTTGTTTAATTGATGGCTCCTTGATCAACCCAACCCAATCGTTGAATTAATAGATAAGTTCCCTTCTAGGTATCTAGCAAAGTGTAATGCCTTCCCAACATGGTCAAGAGGACCATTGCTAGTTATACAATAGAGATAATTATAAATTGAATGCTAGATTGTATGAGGGATGTCAGAGGAAGGCATAACTAAGAATATTACAAAAGAAACACACGACCAAACTCCATCACACCCTAGTTTAGAGGCTCCAAGGAATTTCGTCTTGTGTTTTTTCTCAAACTCTAGCTTTTGGTCCCTCATTGCGCATACTTTACAATTGTGAGTATTCTAATATTTTCAGAGGATGTAGTTACCTTAAGGGGGACATTGCTAAGTCTATTTCACCCTTTTTGGCCTCAAGTGGATTTTTTTACAATTTTTTTAAAGTGTTATTATGTGAATTTCTACGTATTCAAATAATTAATTTGTTGAATTAGAACATGCTATTTTCTTCATTCAATCTATTGATATGAATGATTTTTTACATGTGATTTATTGACTTTTCACTATATGACCAATTGAAATAAGCAATTTAAAATTATGAATTTGTCTTTCTTCACCCTATAGCACCATTGCGGACACTAAATGTTTGATGGATGCCCAAAATCTTTCTATATCAAACAAAAGTGTAGATATTCATTTTTGGAATTTTGTGCAAAAAAGGGAAGCCTTGTACAATAGTTTGAACTCCAAGGAATGCTTTGGGTGGTTTTTTTAAGTAAATGATTTCCATTGTATCTAAAAGGATGATTTCCATAAGGACTAGTCCATCTTAATAGGGTTAAAGGATTAACTCTAAGGAGTTTGGGGCAAGGAAGAGAATGTAGATTTAGAGCTTCTTAGACAAATAATTTTCGGATTTAGAAGAATTTTGATATAAGTTTTGGGTTTTAAAAAAAATTCTTTTCTTTCCATCCTATGACTAAATTGAGAACCTTGCACAAAAATCATGAAGCACTAGGTGATGATGCTAGTCACATATCTAAAGAATGGATAGAGACTCACTAATTCAACATACTTGGATGAACTCCATTCATTGAATGTTGGGACTTTTAGGGATTAACTTGTAGCTACTCAAACTAGGAAATTCACTTAATAAAAATAGTGGACACAAAAACGAGACAAGATTGTCGATAATGGGGATGTGGCAAAAGATTTACAAGAACACAAGAACCCATCTGCAATATTACTTTTGAAAGTTCCCATGACAAAGTACCCATTGCCATATTGTATTAACAAAATTGAAACATTTTATTAACCTCTAAGTGCTCTAAAGTCCAAAATTTGAATGATGAACATAGCACTTCTAAACAATATTGCTCCCAAACAATTTCTCATTCATTTAAAGTAATACTTGAATGTTTAAAAGCAACCTTCTTTTATAATGTGTTTGATGAAATTAAAGTGAGTAATACATTTCATACAAAAATATAAGCAAAAATGTCAAATATTTCTAGAAGGACTTAAGCATTAATCCTTAAATGGCATTCCCTTATTTAGCACACAACCTAATGAAGAATTTGAAAAATGTCCTTGAAGCGTGGCATGGGTCTTAGTTGCCATTGCCTCAAATTTGTTTGGTTATGGCATGCAAAAGTGAACAATGAATAGTACTCTGGCTTTCCAATCTAAATGTGATGCTTGGCAAGCCATATTCATTGTAGAAGTTGAAACATCCCCTAAATGCCAAGACTACTTTTTGTCAACAATTATTTTGGAAACTAAATCCTACAAACTTGGATTGTATATGGTTATAGGATTACAAGGTTAAGATGATATGAATGTTCTTAGCAAGTGAAGAGCCATTTCCATATCCACATCTTTTCAACGAAGTATGCTATGCACTTCAACCTTCTTCAACCTTCTTAAATATCCTCCAAAATACTTGGATGGATTGTGTGATGATGAAGGAATTTTAAATGCGTTTAAGTACAAGGCCACTAGTGGTCGGCAAACCACAAGACCCTTGGAGACTACACTTGTTTTTTGTTGAATCTTGTTCACCACCCATAGAGAACTGGAAGTTACACTTCCTTATATTTTGGTAGGATTGGATGTTGGATTGACTGAAGACTATCCAAACCATCTGGGCATACATTTTTTAACACTCTAAAAAACCTGTAACTGATTTTCAAAAGGCTGATTTTTTATGTACCCGAAATCAAGGAACTATGACATACCCAGACATCTGCATTTTAGACCTAAGAAGAAATAAGAAGAAATCAGACATAGGCTTTCATGTTCAGACACGAACAATCAAGTTGGGTCACAAATGGATATACTGTACTTACTCAAAACTGAAAAATTAATAATAGCCAGCAGTAAGCCAATTGAGAGCTTCATGATAATCCTAACTCCATCCACAAAAAATATGTCAAGCAATTCAAAATCCAAAACTGTGGTAGATAGACACAGGATACCATCTGATCAAATAACATATAGATGACAAAAAAATTGCAAAAAATAAAAGATAAGAGTGTAAGGAATATTACACTCTCGAGTCTTGATTAATATGTTCATCTCGACATTCCAGCTAGCTTCCGGTATAGAGGAAAGAAACTGAAATCAAGTGCCAATATGTAGGAGCAATCTATTTACCAGGGGAGGTCTGCTCAGTGCTACATCCAAAATATGACGAGCGAAGCCCACAATTCTGAGAATTGTGGTAGGCACCCCTAAACCTTCAGATATACACACGATACCATTGTGATCAAATTACATATAAATGACAAGAATTCTGGAAAAGAAATAATAAGAGTACAGTTTCTATCCTCACAGGAACTAACCATTTTCCCCTACACCCTAAACTCAAGGACTAATATACTTTCGAGTGTAGATCAATATTTTCATTTCGACATTCCAGCTAGCTTCCGGCGATGAAAAAAATTCCTGAAATCAAGTCCCAACATGTAGGAGCAATCTATTTACTAGAGGCATTATGTCTAAAAACTAGTATCATTTCAGAAGAATCTGCTCAGCGGTTGTACTTCAAGTACCCGAATTGATAGTATTGTTCAAAGTCTGTGTATTGCTTCAACTCTGGCCATTCCAGGGCCTGATCAGTTGATGCAACACCAGGTTCACTGCTAGGCTGCTGATGGCTGAGGGGTGGGTTGAGGAAGAATGCTGTCTGCCAGCTCCGAGTTCAGCTTCACCGGCAGAGGAGGCATTTGGCTCATTATCCCTGGCATGGACATCATTCTGCACCATATATAAAGCATATGAGTCACTATGAGAGGCCTTTAAGCTACCACGGCTACTTCACGTATTAGATCGAATTTTAGTATATTGAATATTGGAAGTAATGGAGCTTGTATTGGATTAGCGTGTGCTTTTGGTCACACTGATTAATGAGAGCGCAAAATTACTGTCAGCACAAGATTTTGCCTTCGAGGAGAATAGTACAATGCAATAATATTTCAACTACTTTAAAATAGTGTGATACGCGTACCAAAGTGATTTGCTTATATCAGATTAGGTCAAAGAACTTTAAGACACTATCACTAGCATGAAAGCAAATTGAAGATAACGATCTCAGTGAAAGACATTTGGCTTTTGTATAATCCTCATTGAAACCTGATTTGATCGCCATACATATAATAAGGGTAGAGCTGAAGGAAAGAAACGCAAGTCACCAATGACAATGAAAATGAGCCATGAACTCTGAAAACAGTAGCCAATCCCAAACATGTAAGGAACTTACCCATTCAAGATAGCATAAATATTGTCCCTGACTTGCGCCAATAAGTCCGTATTCTCCTGGGCCTGTATCGACCACAGGGTCAGAAACAGTCCAGCCATAATACAGATCCTTTCCAGGGTTGCCAAAGTTCTCTCAAATTAAACCCTCCCAAGATTCCACGGTATGAAAATGATCGGTTCGATTGAGCATTTTGCTAAAAATAGAAATCCGATGGGGCTGGATTATATATCATCAGAATCAGCGAGAAAAACATTGTATTCGTAGGTCAATAAACAAATAATTTAAACTGCTGTTATGTCACCATAATGTTATAACCGTAATAGCCAGCATAAGTCATCCAAGAGTTCCCTAAAGAATGAAGATGCCGTACCTGAGAGGCAGCAAGATTTGCTCTGATCTTCAATATCGCTTGGGAATTGACCTCGAGCAACTTGCCAGTTGTGCCGCCAATGGCTGCTTCAAAAACCAACCCTGAAATCATTAATACATCGCCAAAAAGCACGGACATCTCCCAAACCCACCCACCCCCAAAACAACCAAGACAATTTTGAAAAAGTAACTGCAATGAATGGCGTCCACACAAACGTATTGAGCAAGAAGAAATAAGAATTAATGCCTTGACACAATCGAAGACCTTCAAAAGATATGCCGTCATCAGTGTCCATCGGTGGTGGGGGTACAGTATACATGGGCACCGCAGACTGCCCCTGCTTGGAGAAAACCTACAACCACAACAAAACCATCAACCACAACAAATTCTTCAGCCCGTCCAAAAACATTTTCCGAAAGAGATTACGAGAAAAAAATTGAACCTTCTGAGTATACGGTAGTGTCCTTATAAAAAAAACAATATCAAAACATCATCGTACCTTCTGGTCTACATTGTTCTTAGCAGCAAGTTCGTCCGCTTTACGCTTGGCATCTTCGTTCTTCTGCAAAAATTATATGCTTGTAAATCCGAGCTCATCGAAACATGATTAATACGCCCCGAGCTCAACAGACTCATGTCAATCTAAAGTAGGTCAACTCAAATCACCACCAACCCAAAATCGCCACTCTAAAATCTTAAACAATAGGTACATAATGATGAAGAGGATTAATGATTAGGTACATTGATAATCTATCCAAGTGTCAGTTTTAGGTCATCTACAAATAAAAACATTCGAACCTTTTATCACTATAATATACAGAGTTTAAATAGACACATTTTTGGTGCAATGGAATCCCATTTCTTTTCCTATCAAGAAGACGTAAATAATTGATCGGTCTAATTATCAGTCTAATCATGCTAAATTATTGATCAGTCTCGGACTTCATCACGAAAATTTGAAAACCTAAAAAAATTGTTCAAGCGAGACATGTTGAGCCAGCACTTCACTCTTGCGCCAAAAAATCCATAAAGCCGAATAACAGTCTTTAGCAAAATATTTGAAGACAGCACTTCGAAAAAATGCTAAAGAAATCCTAAAGACTGATGATCGTCGACTAGACTTTACATATATGCTAAGAGAAAACCTAAAGCCAGATAATCTTAGAACAAATTTGTTGTAGCAAACACTATTAGAAGCCAACACTTCGCACAAACGCTGAAAATTTTCCTAAGAGACTGATGATCTTAAAAAAATTCGTAAAAACTTAGAACAGAAGTCACGAAGCCTTACAGAGAGCCAGTGGCACCGAAGCGCCACATCCCGCACTGTTTTCTCCGGCAAAAGGGCCGCAATCTTGACGTACTTCGACATACTGCTCGCTTCATTTGAATATCTGCCAACATGGGAACAAAAAACCAAACAACCTCTGTGAACACACTCAATCACCCTGCAACCAAAATAGAACTAAAACAGAACTCAAGCACACACAAACCTTCCGAAAGAACTTAAGAAAAAACTCAAACGACAAGAAACACTCACTTGGCAAGACTCTCAGTAAGAATATTCTGCTCAGAGGGACTCCACTCCAAATCAGGTCCCGTGTCGTGCAACAGCTGCACCAGCATCGGCCGACTATTCCCCTTGTGGTCACCCTCGTCGTTCATGGTGCCCTCTGATCCCTCACTCCTATTCGTTGGTGGGGCACCCATGTGTGCAACCAAACCCCAGGCACGCACACCGTTTCTCTAACATCCCACTTCTCTAGTCAAACCCTCGCAGCAACACATGCCGTAGGAAAAAATCGCCATGGCTGATCGGTGTCTGACTCATGTAGCGGAATATCCTATCTAAATTTGGAGAAGAATCAATTGGCGATTTTCGGAGCTTTGCTATTCCTATTGTGTCACGTCTCATAGATTCTGGGGATCCTGTGAAATAGCCGTAAACACGTGAGCTTGCTTGCGGGTCGGAAACATGAGAGCTTGGTTTCTGGTGAAAAGAAAAATCATTGCAGAAGAAGGGGGGAGAAGAAAGGGGAGAAGAAGACTAGAGTGAATGGGCGGAAAGGCGACAAGAAGAGAAACGTAACCCTAAAATGGGGCAGTGATGAAGGTCCGCCATAGCCAGAGAATCAGAAGAGGCCCGAAGCTCCGCAGTAACTTACACACCACGACGAGGACGAGGACGACGAGGAGGCCACGACCCTTTTCACTTTTTCTTTGTCGCTTTTCTTTTTCTTTTTCACTTTTTGAGGTTTCAAGGTAGGATCGCTCAAAAAATCGTGCATGTTCTAGAGAGTAGGGGTAGGGGATAAGGTAGAAATACCTCAATTCAACACTTTTGAGAAGTTCTACTATTAGAATATATCTTTTGTCAAATGACCACAAAAAATTTTGACGAAATTATTAGCAAATTCAAGAAAATTGCAACACAAATTGTATTGTAATTTTTGGACGTTTTAGTAATATTTTACAAATTTTTAAAGTTGAGAACACGTGGTATCCTATACTACAACACTTGACTCACCTTGAATGAATCCCCTTGAAACATGAAATGTCTCAATTCTCTTTGTTGATTACTTCAAAAAACTCCTCACTTCTCTCATTGGTTACTTGTGAAAAAGTGGTTGGGGTTTTGAGTCATAGAAATATTTATTCAAATGTGTTTATTAGGTGTTGATGAACGGAAGGTGTTACAATTGGATGTGCTTACCTTAGATAGATGTTTGTTGCACAATGTTCTACATCAAGACATTGAAATTGGAATAAAGCTTTAATTCAACTTTGACTTCTTATGATTTATACAAACAATCAATTCAAATGCCATTCTTGAACTTCAGCTACAGGAAGGATGTCATAGACAAGACACATCTCATTTTTGGACTGTAAACATATGTTTGAGCATACAATTTAGTTTAGTTGCAAATTCACAAAACTGAAGACTTTGTACACAATGAAGGAGCAATGCTTGGTGAATGGAACATCTAGTTAATTTTATTTAGTACAATTTGCCTAGATGTTATTGGGAAATAAAACCACATTTTTAATATGTAATTATAGCTACCGAAAAACTTGGTTATTTTTAGATGAAATATCCTTAAGTTGTCATTTGGAAGTATCCAACCATCCTATTTAGGGTAGAACTCACCTAATCACACTACTAGAAAATCATGATCAAATCAATAGAAAATCAACTAAATTTTGTTTTGAGGGACATTGTAATGATTGTTCTCAAATATTTTCTCATAAGGTCATTTTTTTTAGTTGTAGGCAGCTTAGGGTAGCTATGTCAAATTGATCCAATTGGTTTGAAATTCTTTATATAGAGTTACTCTCAACTAGATTATTAGCATAATCTCAAAAATTGAATGGCATACATGTACACTTGATTGTGACTTACAAGTGTTTAAAATAAGTTTTCTTCATTCAAACAACATTTAAAATAGCACAAATGAAATTCTATGTAAAATGGAAATATTTTTTTGGACTTCATCATTCACAATTTGATATTTTTTAAACTCAATAGACTTTAGCAACCATTTTGGCATAGCAAAAGAACTTTTTTTGGAAAAATTTGAACTAATAAAAGTTAGAAAATCAAGCTAACTTTCAACTCTAGAATAACCATTTGAGATTTTGAGCAACCATCCAAAGTTATGGACAAAGTTTAAAGAGGGGTAGCACAAAACATTTTCTTTGACATTTTCAAACATCCTCTCAAAATTTCACCCATAGCTTTTTATTGGAGGCTCAAAATCACAAACAAATTTTGCATTTGAAAGTTAACTTCATTTTCCAACTTTTTCTAGTTCAATTTTTATTTTAAAGTTGTTCAACTACACCAAAATGACCATCAAAGTCTATAGAGTTAAAAAATTATGAATTGCAATTGGATAAGTCCAAAAAAAATATTCATATTGTATGTGTAATTGCAATAGTGGTGTGATGGTTGGAGACTTGGGCTCTTAACCACCACCCATTGAGTTTGGACCTGATTGGTGTCAACATGGTGATTACATGGTAGCTTAAAATTTCTGGGCAACAAAAAACCTGGAACTTCTTCCTACTGCCCAGAAATTTCAGATAATAGAAAAAAATTGATTTTTTTTCCGCTTTGAGTTTGACCAAATGAACAATAAAAATCAACACATTTTAGTGTAATTTTGAACATACAATGCAACCAAGACAATAAGCACAAACAATAGTTTTCAATTGATTTAGTAGTAGATTTTTCTAGAAGTATCGGGTGATTCTAAAATTGAATTATTAAATATTTTGTGATTTTGTACATAAAATTTGGATTAATAATAAATAAATTGAGATAACTGCAATGATAAAAAATTAAACATTTAATGATGAAACATTCAAATTTTGAACAATGGAAGAATACAAACATATCCCGAGTCCATAAAGTCTTGAATTTTTCATCCATCCCAATGTTGACGATTTCTTGTATTAGTTATTCAACAATTATATGGTATAGGTTTTCAAAACTCTTATTTACAAATATTCCACATATGTTAGAATAACACAAAAATATACCAAGGATATAGAAAGAGATACCAAAATCAAAAATTCAAGAAGTACCAAAATAATCACCTTTTATCTTTAGACTAATAGAATACTAATAGAATATTAAAGAAGTGTCTTCAAATGGTGAATAGTAAAATCACCAAAAATTGTCAGAATTGGAAAATTTTGATGAAGGATGAAACTCACATTGTTTTGGCAAAATTTTTACATATTTGCATAAATAAAAGATGCTTACACCTATATTCTTGGTATTCATGAATGTAAATGGTTTATTTTTCTAATGAAGATTGCAAATGGTGCTACTTAAAAAGAATGAACAAAGAAATTGAAAAATAGAGTGCTTACATATGAAATTTACTTCACATGTACAACACCCTAAATTTCAATTAAAATCTTCTTCAAATCTAAAAATATAATTGACGAAATATTCGAAACTAAGATCTATCATTAAACCCTAAAAGATGAAGTGACCATTCAATAGACACTTGAAAACTTGAATAGGGTTGTAAGAAGTACATGTAGATCAAATTTTATGTTGTCTAAGTACATCCAAGTAGTTTAGGCACTTTTGGCATGTATTGCTAAACTCCTCATCTACTTCTGAAAATTTTAGTTAACATGATGTAGAATATGAATAAATAAATCTACTTTCACTGTAAAAATATCATTCCAAAAGTCCAAAACTCTACAAACCCCACTAGGTAAGTTTGAACTTTGAAAAAATTTACTTCCTTCTATTAATAGAAGAAAACTATATTGAACTTGTCAAAAACTTCATTTTATTTGATAGAAACTATGTTGTAGTCAACAGAAAAGTGTGGGTTGGATTTTGTTGAGTTCTCCCTTTATAATGCAAAATTTTGCATTTCAATATTTCAACACAAAATTTGACAAGTAGAACCCAAAATTTTGTGTTAGAATGCAAAATTTTGGGTTACAAAGGGAGATCTCAACACAATCTAGCCCACACTTTTCTGTTGAGTAAAATGCAGTTTTTGATAAGTTCAATGTAGTTTTCTTCTAGTGATTGTAACTATTAATGCTATTATTTTGAAATTTTTTCTCTCAAAGTACTTCACATTTTTCTACATATTCCAAATTTTTGTCTCTAAGTTTTCATTGTTTGGATTTCAAATTTTTTAAATCCTCACTGTATTGTACAAGAAATCATAAGAAAATGTTTGGTGTATTGCCTTTTAATGAGATGACCTCTATATAATGAAGAGTGATTTAGAGTAAGGTAGACCCTTTATTTACTTCTAAATTTTGCATTTATGTACCTAATAAGATTTAATACTCACTACTATAAAGGGTCAATTTTATATTGGCAAAATTTTTATTTCAAGCTTGAAAAGAAGACTTTGTTGTAGTTGACACATTTTAGATGATGTTTTTTTGTAACAAGATCTTCTTCTAGTAAAGACAACTAAAAATTTGATGATACTATCTTGTTAGAATAAAATGAAGATTTTTCCTACTTCAAACATTATAATCTTTCAATCCACAAGGGTAGATATTTTTCCCACGCACTTCCACATTAGTCTCCTATGGCTACACTTCCCTTTTGTTGAATTTAATAGAATGAGTTTTTATTTTCAAATTTGGTAAATGCACTAAAAAATGGTAGTTTTCAACAATTTTTCTTAAAAAACACCCCCAATCATTCAGGGGTTAAAAAATCTAAAGTCATTGAGCCCCTAATATTCTTTATTAATGAGTGTAAGAAACACCTATTGATTTTGTCTTGTTCTCACGGTACTCATACTAAGTTTTTTTAGAGAACTTTAAAATTACAAAAATATTTTTCTTAATTAAAAAATATGGCCAAATTTTTCATAATTTATACATCTTTAAGAAGATTGTACAATACCTTAGGAAGATAAAGCATAGAAAAATAGAAAATGTATGAAATTTCAAGAAAATAGGTACTTCAATGTTTTAATTTGTAAGAAATAGAAAAAAATCAAATTTTGAAAAAATTTGCTATTTGTAACAACTCCATGGAGATGGTCATTCACCAAAAGAACTACCAAAATAATATTTGACATGTTTTGAATTGCAAGCAAAAAAGAATCTCACTTTGTCACTTTGTTGACTTCTGTACAACGTAATTAATTGTTTTAGAATAGTAGCTACAAATCTACTAGAAGACAATCCCTTGTAAATTTGAGATTCAAATTCTTTTTTGGAGGTATAAAAAGTAATTAAACTTTCCAAATTGGAAAGTGTGACAAAATTTGAGGGCGTTTGTTGGGCATTAAAACATTTTTGAAAGATGCTAAAAAATAGCCAAGGTGTGAATAGTCATGAGTACCTTACCTACAAATTTTGAGTCATTTATAGCCAAAATGCAAAAGTTCTAGTAAAAAAATTTAGCACATAGAGTATATGACATACTATAGTTTGCAATCATCTACATCTCTATCTATCTATCTATCTATATCTATATCTATATCTATATCTATATCTATATCTATATCTATATCTATATCTATATCTATATCTATATCTATATCTATATCTATATCTATCTATCTATCTATCTATCTATCTATATATTCTACTTCAATGTTATTTTTTCTACTACAAGAAGAGACCCTTGAAAAACAACTTACATAAACAAGTAAAATAAAAGTTGTAAAAATTCACCATAATTAGAGCACAAGATTTTGATATTAAAGAAAAATAAGTCTTACGAAAATTATAAATTTCAATCTATACTCTATTTTAGAAGTGATTTTCAATATTTTGTTTAAAATTTTGCTAATAAAGATTGATTAGGATAGAAGTACATTCTACCCTAGGGACATGATTGACCTATGAATCATAAGTTTAAACTTTTGCTTAGAAGCCATTGTTAAATAATTTTTCTAAACGATGTCTTTTTATACAATTAAATAGATAAATCTAAATCCTCATCCTAAAGAACTATGATTGAAACTTCAACCTCTACTCTATGGAGCCTCAAATCATTTAAATAGCATTTTTTTATTGTAAGTTAATGAATGATTGTAGATAGAAGGAATCTACTTTTAAGTAGAACATTTAGGAATTGTATGAAAATTTCCTAATTTGTTAGGCGATATAAGCCCCCCAACTCGTGATCATGCAACTTTAGATGTTGGTTTAGAATACTACTTACTTAGGACACCACTTACTTACTTACTACTCTAAAAAGCATCATTGTTTCAACAAATGTTCATATTTTTTTATTTATCTACAATTAAATAATAACCTCTCATTGTGATTCCAACTCTTTTAATGTACATAAGCTTAAATAAATTGTTTCGACAATTCTCCTTTATTTGAAAAAATGAAGAGCATATAATTTAGATTGAATAAATTCACCTATTTGCTAAATCCTTTTCTAAAATTGTCACCAATAGATTTGTGCAAAAGTTTACATCTTGTATTAATGAGATCTTTGGATCAATTTTGTTTATGCTCATTTTCAGCACTTTGAGAATTCATAGGTTATTGTGTCCAAAAAATGAATGCAATTGAAACATAATCTAGAATCTCCTTATGATTTCCAACAAAAAATAATAAGTTTAAACTAAGGCTCTCTTGATCTCTGCACTACCAATGATGCCCATTTGAAGTGATAGGTGTTCCGTTTTGGGTTGAGAGACCTTAGCGTTGGGAGTTTTCTCATGGATATTGGAATTTGAAAAGCATTCAATTTCTACTAGGAATTAGTTTTTCATTGAATTTTTTTGGCTATTCATTTGAAATTCTACATACTTAATCCCTCAAAGACCAAGGTCATTTTTTGTTTTAAAACACTTAGAACTACCATTTCTACTTCAATGTGCAAAACTTTCAATTCTAAATTTTTTTGCATATATAATAGCAAGATCTTGCACTTAAAAAGCACAAGAATGTTTGGAAGAAATTTCAAAAACTTTGACCATGTGGATTGCAAGATAAAGTGAAAAAAACAAGTTTCTGTGTACCTTTTGTGACTAGAATTTTTGACTTTGAATCTTTTTAAATTAAAATTTTTACACAAAAAATTTTAAAATTAAAAAAAATATTATGTTGAAGAATTGAGGTGAGAGTTTGGAAAAAAAACTCAACTGAATTTTCATTTTTTTAAAGATTATTTTGTAGAAATAGGTATGAAAAAGAAGAAAAAACTAAATCTTTAACCCCTAAAGGACCAGCCTGCTAAATTTGATATCATAGCAATTTTGGGCAAGTACATGTGACTAGAGATTTGCATATTTTAGGCTGAAATTTTGATAGAAGGTGGAGACGAGGAATACCTTTCACGTGCACTAAATTTCATAACATTTGGATGTACGAGTGAGAAGTTGTGGCATGATATGTTTTTTTTTCATCGACAAGGCAGAAGGGGCAAGGATGCTTACACTGCATTCCAAATTTGTGAAACCAACTCATGGCTAGGTTTGTTTTTGCGCCCCTCTCAACTCAGCAAGAGACCATTATTTAGGCATTGCCCTAGCTTAGCATGCACACCTACATCAATCTAGCCTCTATATTCTTCAGATTCAACATTTTTGGTGATCCAAAAATTTTCTTTGCTAGAATAGGGTTTGATGAAGGTCTCCACTGTTTGTTTTTTGTTTTGTTTTTTTCCATCAAGAAGATATGAAATTCCTCAAATTCGCCCATGTTAGACATTTTTGTCTACATTGTCAAGACAAACCATTTTTTTCCTACATGTTGTACAATTCGAAATGATTTGAAACTTTTTGGACATGTTCCCAACTTAGTAGGAATAAGTAATCTAAAGAATCACCACCCATACGGCAACTATTTCATAGAAGAGTGACCTTGTGAAGTGCAGCTGCCCGTTTTTTTGCAAGACCCCAAAAAGAATTTCTATGAATTCAAAAGTTCATATCTTGCAATCCACGTGGTCGAAATTTCTGCAATTTTTTCCACATGTTCTCAAAGAAGCCTACTATAAGATCCTACAGTTACATATGTACAAAAATATTTTTTCTCTAAAATTTGGTACTTGTACTAGATATGGCAGTTTTGGAGCAATTTTGGTGAAAACATAGTCAAGGAACTCAAGGGGTTAATAGTTCTAATATGGAATTAAAACATACTAATCACAATGATGAGATTGTTCTAAGAAGAAAAATAAACCATCTAGAGATTCTTTTTTGAAAAATTATGAAAATTGAATGCAAACATGAATCTTATAAGTTATTTTTAATTTTAAGAAGATGCTTGGATTGCTTGAAAAAGTAGACTCTTTGTAACTTTCTCACCATTAGCCCAAATAGAATGAACAAATATTTCTATGTAGACACATGTATTTTCTACGAGAAACAAAATTCTTAAAATTGAATTTTGAATTTTTGTGATTTTTTTTGTTTTGCCCGTGGAATTGCTTGTTGAAATTAGGATGGCATAACTTCTTTTCCTAGGCATACATTGGAATCAAAATTATATTTCTAGAAAGCTAATGTATTTTTCTATTTTTAGAAATCACATGAAAAATTGAAATTGTAGGAACCTAGCCAAACCTTGTAGTGTTCCTCGAGGAGACACTTTGTCCTCTAAGGGTTAAAATGTAGAATTTTTTCTAAAATATTGATGAGCAATTTGGAAAAATGAATTTGCAACCATAGAGTATTGATTTTCTAATTTTAGAATTACACAATAAAAGAAATGCAATATGATGTTCTATACTATCATTACTATGATATAAACCTATCAAGAGATTTTCAATTTTTTTGATCGTATGATGCATTTGATACTATTTTTTTATTTTTTTATTTAGACCTTCATGATAGTTTCAATTTTTTTTCCAAAAACTTTTCCAACAAATAGGAGGCATGTAATCACATCTCTCATTCACATAAAAAATGAAGTAAAAATTATAGTGAAAATTCACATTCAAAGGTACTTGCAAAATGAAGTAATAATTATAGATTTGTCCTTCAAAGGTTAAATGTTATTTGACATACTAGTAGAAGTTTTAGCAATTGTGAATTAATTATGCTAGATTTGGGAGGTGTATGTTGAAGCCTATAGCCCACATTGAACTCTATATTTGACAATGTAGAAATCCCGAAGATCTAAAATCTCTTGTTTGCAAAGTGGACCCTTTGAACTCTCATATTTTTTCAAATCCAAATCCAAATTTTTTTAGTCTTTGTATTGGGAATTAATTGAACCCCAAAGATTCACATTGGATCCCTCAAAATACTTTTCAACCCTTTTAATTGAAAAGACATGAAATTTCCCATTGATTCATCTACACAGGTGCAAATAATTGAAATAAGATGCTTTCAACTCTCATATTTTTTCTTTTAAAATTCCAAATTCTTCCGTCTTTTCTTTTGGAAACTAACCCATAAAGGTTTTTGACTATGTTTTCACCAAAAATGCTCTAAAAACGCCATTTCTAGTACAAGTACCAATTTTTTATAAATAAAAATTATATATATATATACATATATTCAAACATTTGTAGTACTAACATTGGTTTGAGAAGATGCAGAAAAAATTTAAGAAATTTCCACTATGTAGATTGCAAGATATTAGTGTTTGAATTGACAATTCCTTTTAGGGTCTTTGCAAAAAGTTAGGTAGCTACACTTCACAAGGGCACATTTGTATGAAAAAATGTGCAAAATGGTGGTGCTTCTTTGGATCCATTCTTCAAGGCAAGTTGGCTACATGCTTGAAAATAAAATTTAATCATTTGGAATTGTACAACATCTAGGGAAAAATCATTAGTAGAAGTAGAGAATGATTTAAAAAATCAAATTGTTCATAATTTAGTTATGGAATTGAAAAGATGCCATTCCCAATGGTTGTAATGTTGTACTAAACAATCTACATCCCATGCTTTTATTTTTTTCAAAAAATATTGAAAATTGAACTAAATAAAGGACTTCAAAGTTTATTTTAGAATGGAGAATCTATATTGCTCGCAAACTTATACTCCTCATAACTTCATCTTACTAATTAGAATGGAATGATTCCAAGCTTTCCAAGTATATATAAATCTTGAAATTTCAAATTTTTTTTTCTTATAAAAGTCATTTTTAAAGATTTTTTTTGAGCTTCCCAGACTACTTGCTGTTCAATGAAAATGACATATCATACATTAACTTATTAACCATGTAGTCAAAAGTTATGAAAATTGTTAGGTCTTAAAGCTACTCCTCGAGCACATTGTTTTGTGAAAATTTCAATGAAAACAAACTATAAATTTTTTTTGCAATGAGTTGCCCAAAATCGCTATATTGCCAAAAAAAATGCAGTTTAGGGCTTTAAGGGTTAATTGGACCTAAAAGTTTTCCATTGGTTCCCTCAAAAACCTTTTCAACTCCTTGAATTGAAAAGACACTATAATTGTGAGCTTTCATTTTAGTCATATAACTTCAAAATTCCATTATTCTTTTTTATGGTTTTGAAATTCCGTTATTAGCTTGAGCTTCATTCTACCATTTTTGATTCTCTAATTTTAGAATCACACAATAAAAACTGTGAATCATGTTGTTCTACATGATATTGTAAACCTTCGAAGAAAATTTCAAAGTTTTTAAACATGAACTACTTTTGATATGAATTGTTTCACTTTTCATTCCAAAATTCACAATAATTTCAAATTTCACCAAGTAAATGCAAAAATTTTGTAACTAAAAGATGACATGAAATTACATCCCTCAAAAATAAATGCAAAAATTCACATTCATAGGAACTTGCAAATGGAGTTTGAAATAGCAATAATAGACTCATCTTTTGAGGGCTATAAGTATGTAGACTTTAGTTGATTTGAAAGTCTTAGCAAGTGTGGAATTCAATCTTGGACTTTGGAAGTAACTTGTTGACCAATAGCCAACATTGGTCCTATAATCTTCAATACCAAAACCTCAAAGATCTGGGCCCCATAGGTTGTCTCAAAAACCTTTCAATTCTCATATTTTTTTTAAATTCCAAATTCTTCTAGTCTTTGTTTTGTTAACTAATTAAACCCCAAAGGTTCTCATTGGTTCCCTCAAAATCTTTTGAACTCCCTCAACTGAAAAGATACTGTGGGCTTCAATTTCAATCTTGTGACTTTGAAATTTTATTATTTTTTGATATTGCCTTCATCCTACTATTCTCATTATGGCTACAAAAGCTGCCATAATTGTGAAATGAACCCAATATTTGTCAATAAAAAAATCCCCCAAATCACTCCAAAAATCACTAAGCCAATTGTCATTGGAATTTAGTCATGTGACTTTGAAATTCTATTATTTTTCTCTTCAATTGGCTTCATTTTACCATTTTTGTCCTAGCTTCATTCCACTAGTTTGTTCATGGCTTTAGTTTTAGCTTTGAAGGTAGCTCATGGTTACAAAGTAGACCCTACATATGGCAATACAAAAATCCCAAATGTTGCTCTATAAATTGACCCAAAGCAATGTTTACTATATTTTTTTGAGTTTTGTAAGCCAATTTCTTTCAATTCTCAAATTTAACCAAATTTTCAAGTACTGAGTCCAATTCTTTTTTCTATTTTTTACTGTAAATAGAAGTTTGACAAAAAATTTCACCAAATTCTTGATGTTGTTTTCAAATTGCAATTAAATTTTTTCCCAATTCCCTTTGCTAACTTTGAATTAGCCACCAATTTTTCTAAACACTGACCTAAAGATTATTACTTGATTATTAGGAACCATGCTGAAATGCTTATTTAGGAGTTTAAAAACCACTCATGTAATATGTTCCCCTAATTTAAATTTGGTAGAAGTTTCACTGAATTTAGCCCCATTTAAATTTAAATTCAAGAACCTATGTTGAAGGAACCATGTTGAAATGCTTATTAGGAATTAAAAAACTGCTCATATAATATGTCCCCTCCAATTTAAATTTGGTAGAAGTTTCACTAAGTTTAGCCCCATTTAACTCCTAAACGTCTAGATTCATCTCCAGAATTGACAATTTGAGAAAAATCATTATAAAGTGCTATTTGGAAGCATATTTTGGAATTGAAATGCAAATAAAAGTTGTAGATTTTGATTTGTAGATTCCATTTGTACGGTTAGATTCACCAATGCTATCACCAATCTTTTTTTTATAAATTTTGAAGAGAAATTCCAAAATTCCTTCAAAATTCGATTGCAAGTAAAATATTATCATTTTTTGAGTAAATTTTTTTGGAAAGGATTTGAAATGAGGTTCTCTTCACATGGTGATTTTTTGAAATTTTTGTGTTCTTCCTGTGTATGACCTCATTTTGGTTAATCCAGTTTTGAACTAAAGTCAATACAATTTGACCACTTGACATACTTGCACATTTGTAATTTTAGAAAAATATATGAACTCTAGTAACACCAAATCCAACCCTTAGATAGGACAAAAACTTGATAACATATCTTCACAAATTAAAATAACTTTCATCCAAGTAGTTAATTAAGAGGATGAAACTCAAGTTTCTATCTGTTCATCGTCCAGAAAATGGACGTCGATGCGTTTAGGGGTTAAATTTGAATTCAAGAGCGAGCGCTTTGAGTTCTCCGATGTCACGAGGAGGGGTCCAGCGTGTCGCAACGCCATCCGTGGCTACTATCAAGTATCAATCCTATCCACTTTCCTTTCCTCCACCACAAGCCTCTTCGTCCGCTTGTCGCACTTGCTTCGCCCAACCCCGCCATCGCCATCGCCATCGCCATTGCGATTGCCATTTGCACCTCCATCGCTATCGCCACAAGCTCCCTCTTCAATCGCCGAACCCTAATTCCTCGAGGAGCCATGGTGGTTGCAGCAGCTCCCTCCATGGCGGTCTCCGTGCCCTGCGCGGGCTCGCAACAGCCCGTTGCCACAGCCTCCCGAGCGCGCGGAGCCATGGTTTCCGCTTCTTGGCGAAGAAGCTCCTCCGGTAAAATCAAACTCCTCCTCTCCTGCAATTCCACGCTCGCAATGTACGCGTGTACGCTGTTGAAATGAATTACATTGCGACTGTAATGTGGAGCTCTGGAAATTTAGTCTGGGAATTAATGCGGGATGTAGCTAGGGAGTTCCTGTGGTTTCTTGATTCCGTGTTGTGTGGCATTGGTAGAGGACTGTTAAATTTCTTGTGGTAAAGTGGAGGGAATCTCAATGCCTGTGTAATTTGTATGAGGAATTGCAGAGTTTTGTGTTTTGAAAGGGCATTTGGCTTAGCTAGTAGAATTGCACGGAACAGGCTCATTGCGAGGAGCCTGGGAGCTCTAATATGGAGCTCTGGACATAGGTGTGTGAAATTGAGTGATGCTGTGAATTGATTCGGGATTCTTGTGGTTTCTTGGTTTGGTGTTGTGTGGCATTGGTGGACTTTTGAATTTCTTGTGGTTAGGTGGAGGGAATCTTGATGCCTGTTTAAATTTTATGAGGAATTATCACAGAGCTTGTGTTTTGAAATTAGCAATTGGCTCAGTTAGCTAGTGGAATTTCTCGGAACAGGCTCATTGCAAGGATCCTTGGAGCTCTAATGTCGAGCTCTGGAAATAGGTATGTGAAATGGATTGATGCTGTGAATTAATGTGGTATAGAGGGAGTCCTTATGGTTTCTTAGTGTGGTGTTGTGAGGCATTGGTTGAGGACTGCTGAGTTTCTTGTGGTAAGGTGGAGGGGGAATCTCAATGCCTGTATAAATTTGAGTTTGTGTTTGGAAAGGAGGTTGGGTTTAGCTAGTGGAATTGCTCGGAACAGGCTCTTTTTATTCATTTTCGTCTTAGGGCTAGAGTTTTTCTTGTATAAGAAAGAATTTGGTAAATTCTTTATGCATTGTGGTCCTAGGGCTGCAATTAGTCTTAATTTTTCTTGTAAGAGCAAGAATGTGGGAGACTCTTGATTGGCGCTGGGGTCAGAGTTCTTCTTGAGTAAGTAAGGATTTGGTGTGTTACTGGCAGCTCCTTCATTCAGAATTAGCCTGTGTGTTTGTATCTGATAGATTTCGCCTTTGGAAATATGAAAGGGATAAGAATTGGTCGGCTGTAGGGCGTGGTCCTTCGATGTGCATAATGTTGGCTAGGTGCACTCTCTCCACTGCTAGAATGGAATTCAAAGCTTCATGGGAATAGGAGTGTGTATTCCTCACTGTTGAATTACTAACGGCGCTTCTCTCATTGACTATTGACAATCCTCTGTTTCTACTAGTTGAGTTGTTAGAGGCTCATATTTGATAGGCTATATCCATTCCTCTGTTTCCTTTTTTGAGGCATTCTCTCTTATAATGGTGATTATAGTTCTCGAATTTGGATTTTCATTCCAATGTGCTTGGACCCCAGTCTAAAAAGCTTTATGCAATCTCCATGACAGGACCATACCTAATTAGATGAATTCCTCTGTTCTTTTTTGAATAGGCGTGAAGCCCTCTCAGTCATAATGAAGATTCTAGTTTTCAAATGGTGATTTGGAATTGAGGTACTAGGACCCGAGTTTAAAGAATGTTGTAAGGCAAGGCTTAATTTGTCGAATTCCTCTGTCTCTATCTTGATAGGCATGAGTCTGGTTCGCGAATGTGCTGATTCTGAATCCAAGGTCTAAAAAATGATATGTGATCTTCATTGCAGGATCAGGCCTCATTTGACAAATTCCTCTGTTACTAAATCGTTGTGCATGAGGACTTCTCACTTACAATGCCAGTTCTATTTCGCAAATGTTATTCTGATGCCAAGGTCTAAACAATGACAGGTGGTCTCCATAGGAGGGCAAGGGCTAATTTGTTGAACTCCTCTGTTTCTGTTTCGATAAGCATAACGCCTTCTCACTCAAAATGCCGATTCTGGTTCGCAAATGCTGATTCTGAGTCCAAGGTCTAAAGAATGATATGCGATCCTCATTGCAGGATCATGCCTAATTTGTCAAATTCCTCTTCCTATTTCGACAGGCATGACGTGTACTCTCACTCGCAATGCCGATTTTGGTTCCCATGTGATGATTCTGACGCCAATGATATGTGATCTCCATTGCAGGGCCAGGCCTAGTTTGTCGAATGGGCAGCACAAGCAGCGTGCAAGCATCCTTCACCGGCCATTCTCATGAGCTCACCTCACGTATCCCAGCTTCCAGTGGCAGGAGTAGCAGGCCCGTGGTGAGTATGCAAAAGCCCGTGATCCAGTTCATCCGCGGTATCGACGAACGCGTGGTGCCGGACGTGCGTTTGACGAGGTCCAAGGACGGCACCAACGGCGTGGCCATCTTCTCCTTCGAGCAGCCTTCGGTATTCGACTCGTCCCGGGAGCTCGGTGACATCACGGGTCTCTACATGCTGGACGAGGAAGGTACCTTGTCCACCGTGGACGTGTCCGCAAAGTTTTTGAACGGCAAACCTTCCAAGATCGAAGGCCAGTACATCATGCGCAACACCAATGAATGGGACCGCTTCATGCGATTCATGGAGCGGTATGCCACGGAGAATCAGCTCGGGTTTGTGAAGAGTTAGATTCTTTTTCCCAATTTTGTTTTTATTTGCTTCTTTTCTGTTTTGAATACGTCTTGATAAATTTATTTGGATCACGTGCGCATTTGAAGCCTCTCTGGAACTTAGTATTCTTGTAGGGAGGAAGCCTTTTTTTTGTGTCGAGGCATTGCTGTGATGATTCTGTGGTTTTACGTCAGGGACTTGCTGCAATAGACAAACGGGGAATCTGGAAAAGAAAACTAATCATCCTGAGAGTTTTGGCTCTGGACTAAGGCATTGCATTGTTAAAAGCTACATTTACAGTGAATGTGTGTTAGTTTGAGGAAGACCTTACTTGAATAATAGCGAGCCACTGGCACAGGAACAGCCCCTGTAGGCGTAGCTGCTTGTTATGTTCTTGTAGAGAGTAAGACTTGTTTCTTGCTGAGGCATTACTGTGACGATGCTGAGATTTTACATCAGGTACATGTTATGGCCAAACGGGGAAACACAAAAATAGCGCTGCACTTTTCTGATGCTACTGGTGCATTAACCTTTGGTAATAGTCAATTGCATCAATTTTTAAGCCAGTTTTGTTCCGTTCTTTCCTATATTTCCATCTGTTGATGGGTGCTCAAGGTTGGCACCATTCTCGTGGGTCACTCATTTTCAATGCCGTGACTTGTAAGACAGGAGGATACGTCTAGGTCCTACAACAGTGAACAACACTTTTCAAGGATGGTTTCATGCAATATCATCAAGATTGACTAATTGTTGTCCAAGAGTAATCTTCTTACCTCACAAAGGTCTCTTCGTAAAGTTACTCGTAAAGGTAATCATCCATTCAATAAGGGATATATTTGTTTCGTTTCTCAAGTTGTGACTCAACAGGCAACAACAATTTCAGAAAGTACCGGTGTCATACATAAGAGATGTTTTCATATAATTTGAAACAACCAAGCTGGAGATATTGAAGTTCAAAATGATCCTGTCCTTCAATATTTACAAAAATTAGCCAAATAATCGGAGGCCATATACGTAAGTTACGTGTAATGTGCGCATGTAATTCTCTGCTTGTTCAACAAACCTAGCATCATTCTTTCACACATAATGAACGAAATCCAATGAAGAATATCTTTGCCTTAAAAAGACGGGCACAGTAGGCCTCTGTAAATATGAGAACACCCATCACTTGAATAAACAGTCGCCCAGGAAATGCCCCTCAACATGAAGCCACCGACAGTTTACACGTTCGTATCCATTCCTCCAAATTGGCAATGTAATCCCACAACATAAAAGCAATAGAACCACCACCCTGCCAAACTCAAGAATGCAACGCTAGCCTGCTCCAGCACATATATTCTCCTCAATAGAATTCCAATCATGAGTAAACCATAGACATAAAAAAAACAAGTGAGCGGGTAGTACATGACTTCTATTCCAAACTCGTTTCTCACGTAGTTCCAGCATACCGACTTGCCTGCCACACGAAAACTCAAAAGCATGATCTCCAGAATGACTAAACCCCAAAAGGAAAAGCTCCCAAAAAAACTTTACACAACTGTCGACGACAAAAAGGCATAATCTGCAAGCAAGCAGCAACTCAGATTTTTCTGAAACGGTTGTGCTTCAAAGAATGGTATCTACCAAAAGGCACCTGAAGTGTGTGATCCAATACAACACACAGTCCGTCGATTTGGCGTTGTAGCACTGGTCGGTGCCTTTGCATATGTATAAGTCAAAACTAGGAAAGCCAGTTCTTCAGTTCGTGTAGAGCCCTCTTCGTTCTCTGAATAGACTCAGTGTTGATAAACCTCCAGCTCTGATAAACCTCGGTCACAGCCTTCTTGTTGTTGTTGACCTCCGTTGTTGGTTGGTTTGTTAGTTGTTGGCACGGCACAAGAGGGACGCACAAAATGCGCGCAAACCAGACCAGTCACGAACTGTCAGGTCCCTGAACAGCACTTCCTTCAAGGTTTGGGACGACAACGCAGTCCATAATCCAACACCAGTGTGAGAAATTTCACGTCCAGGAGTAGCATCATCCCTGTACACCCTCCTCAAGGCGAAGGAATGGCAGTACCCACTTCTGCCACATCCGAAACCGACACATCCGAAGAAGACCCTAAAAACATTTTCTCCTTGAGTCGTCTCCATCCATTGTCCTTCAACCCCGGTGACAGCCTCTCCCCGGACTTCTCCCCTTTGGCATGCTCAAACAACTCAAAGTCCTTGTCATAGATAGCATACGTCTTTAACCTGCACAACCGTTTCCTTGGACTACTGTGAAAATCCGCACCTTCTTCTTGATTCAACAAAGAAGAGGAGACACCCTCTTTTCCTTCTGCTACTGCTCCTTCTGCTGCTTCTTTTCCTGCTTCTTTTCCTGCTCTTGTTGTTGCTTCACCTTGGCCTTCACTGGGGCGCAACTCTTCCAAACGCTTCACAAGAACCTCTCCATCAATAACATGAGGATCAGCAGCTTCGTCCCCTTTTTGTGGTTGTACAGCATCCCCAAACGACGACACATCACTGCTGGTTCTACTAAAAATCCCCGTTCGCAGAAGCTCCCCAAACTCCTCCGGCTCCTCATTTTCAAAGACCTCCACAGGCGGCCCTTCCACTTTCTCATACCGAATCAACTGATCCGCAAACTCCCGTCCCGCCTTGGCCATCCTCATATCTGCCACACACCCATGCCACACATGCAAACTCCTCTGCCCGTGAATCACAAACACCCCTCGTGAATCAAACGTCGTGATATCCACTCCCGTCACTTTCTTCGGCACCAGCAGCAACGGATCATGCGCCGAATGGGGCGCCATCCGGTACACCCGCAGCTTGTTGTTGCTCAACAAGTGCGCATTCTGGAGCTGTTTCTGGAACTGCAGCAACTGGCACGCAAATCCCAAGTTGGGATTCGTCACCGCTCGTGCGTTTTTCACGAAGTTGAACGCGTCCTGGAATGTACACCGTTGGAGCCAAGTCAAGTAAGCTATCACCAAGGAAGTCGACCTGGAGACGCCTTTGCAGCAGTGGACAAACACACGACCACCTTGCTTCCGCACTCCTTCGATGTAGTCGAAGACTAAGTATAAGACGCTGGTGATATCTTCCGAGGGGCTGTCTTTGAGCCAGAGCGTCATGTAGACGAATTCATCAGGGAAAAACTCGGGGCAAGCGTACCCTGCGCTGTTGAGAATGTGGGTGATGCCGTTGGATATAAGAATTTCGTGAGAGCTGGCCACAGTGCTACTGCCGACGTAAACATGGTCGATGACGTGAGAACACACTGGGTCAAAAGAGGCAAGCAAATCACGGTCCTGTAAACGACGAGAGACTTTGATGTGGCGGTCGGGGTAACCTTGAAGAGCACTGGTGTCCAGTCGCATTTCAGAGCCGTTACGCAGCTTGTTCACGCGGTCCTTCAGCATCCCTACCAATTGCAGAATTCGGAGCCTTCCGGCAGGAACTCTCAAACCCTTGTTCTAGTTCTAGTTGGCATTCAACCCGATTGTCAACGGTAACCACATCCTAACCCTTTTACTGTAGAATTGCAACCCAACCCAACCCAACCCAGCCCAACAAGACAAAGACAAAGGCACAGGCAAAGACAAGACAGATTGTGCGTTACCCGAAGCTTGGAAGCATCAACCCAGGCTCTCCAGTAGTTCCAGCGTGTACGATTTTTTCTGGCGAAATTACTCGCCAGATCCCACTAAACACGAAGTCCCTCCAAATATTCGCGAGGACAGCAAAAGGGTTAACTATTCTCTAGGACAGAAAAACGCTCCGAGACTCCGCCATCACCATCCGGAAAACCCACCAACCCTGTTTGTGGCCGTTTGCGACAACAGAGTCGCTGAAAACCTACGAAGAAGTAGAAGACGAAGTATACTCAGAAGTAGAAGAAGATGCGTGGCTCTTTTGTGGGGGTGGGAAAGGGAGGAGGGAACCCTAAAAGAGGGAAGCGAAGGAAACATGTGGAGAAGAGGATTCGAGCTATGGCGTTGGGGAAGCCAGGCGGAGGGAACCAGGATGCAGATGGGGGAAGCACATGGGGAAAAAAAAATGAGGAGAGAGACGAAGTGGGCATGGGTCGGAGGGGAGAGGGGTAGGGGGGGGCAAGGCAGTATTACTTATTAACTTATTTATTACAAACCCACAAGCGCTCGCCTCCAACCGAATTGCCCCATACCAGCCGTACGGGAGGGTCTGATTCCAGCAAAAGATGTGTCGGAATTGGATTTCCACGTCAGATTTTCTAAGGGTCCACATCACCTCTCACACTAGTCAAGTACTAATGCACTTTGAACCCTTGCCTTGTAGTTATAGTTTTGTATTGTATGACACTTTGAATGTAACTTCCATATGCTAGGAATGAGACCCCTCCAATCCGTAGAAAAATATCGTCACCTTTTCATTATATATATTAATATGTTCCTCAAATAATATAACTCTTCAACTTTCAAGGATCAAGGTACCAATTTACTTATATACTTATTACAATGAGCAAATAATTGCAAAGATTCAATTTGGCAACTTCATCCACATTTTTAATAAGAATGAAAAAATTTTGGTGAAAAAAAGATTACTTTTATCCAACAAACATTAGACATTTATTTTGAAATGGTGCAATATGACCCCATAGTGCCCCCCCCCCAAGGCTGATTTTCACTACCCTACATGAACTCACGGTCAAATTTGACATAAAGTAAGTCATTTTCATCAAAAAAAAATTTTAAAATGCCACATTTCATCGGTTATTAAAACCTAGAAAGAACAGTTGTCAAGATTGATTATAGGGAATGGTGTGAACCTCCTACAGACAATGTAGTTTAGCATATGCATCCAAATCATCCAAATGATGTAAATCATTCCTTTGGGGGCGACTTGGAAAACAATTCTTGTGGTGATGCTATTGCGAAGAGTCTACAGAAAGATTTGTTCAGCTAAGTATGCATGATGTTGACCGAATTATTAATATGATAGGGCTTTCTTGAGTATGCAACCAATTTTTCAATTTGGTCCCCACATTAGGCAAGGTGAGAGGGTTGTCACTTCATTTGCGGCATCAAAATGTCATTGATAGCACATGGCCTAACCTATAGGTGCTCATAGAGTTGATGTGGACTAGCTAAAATCCAATGGGTAGCATACATGTTCATGAATTGCCATAGGCACATACTCAAGAAGACATAACACTTGACAAAGTATATCAGAGCATCAATCTATGGAAGTTGAGAGCTTTAGTTCATTGTCACTAGTAATGGAGAGCATCTAAGTCCAAGTATATAATAATACATGTAGAGAAAGAAAGATAGAAAGAGAGATAGAGAGATATACATACATGAATATTACAATGGATTTTGGTGCTATGCAACAATAACATAAAGGTTTGATCAAGTTTAAACGTTTCATTGCAAAAATGTTTGGATGTCATAGTGACATTGTGATGGGTGATATTGTGACAAGGGTTGCATTTAACCCCTAAAGGTCCATGGCCTTTTGGGATTTAAAAACATCATTGCTTTTGAAGTGTTATAGGTCTAAATGTCGCTAAGGTATAGAAATCTCAACTATACAATCTTATAGTGTATGTATTGTAGATAATGCGCATGAAACAAATTTTGAGTCATTTGGTTGGATAGATTGCAACTTTGTAATGTTTTAGTGTTAAAAAAGGATGCTGAAATTTTCCTAGCAACACATGTGGAGGTGAAACTTGATTTCTAAACCTACTCAAATGAAAAAACATTAGGCTAGAAAGTTCTTCAAAAACAACATAAAAATACATTGGTAAAAGAAAATATCATTTAATTAGCTCATCATGTCTACAATATGGCTTTGAAATGTCAAAATATAGCAAAAAAGTTGCAAAAAAAACATTTATGGCTTATACTAAAATGTTTTTTAGTCACTCATAACTTCTTGGATTGGCAAGAATATTTTACCCACACAAACTAGACTGGGAACTATGTGCAACTTAATCAAAATATAATTAGAAGTGGATACTCTATGAAGAAGAAACAAGCCACCAAAGTTCATAGTAATCAAAAAATGTCAAGGTTTTGAACTTTGAATAGCTCCCAAACATTCAAAACAACTTGGATTGATATGAAAATTTCACCACAAGAACTAGACCTTAAGGAAATATAAACTTACTTATTATATTGAAAACAAACATTTGATGAAGGAAATACAAGCCCCCAAAGTTACAACCATCAAAATGCAATTTGGTGAACTCAAATTGAACCTGAGAACTTCAAATGGCTTTCAAAAAAACAATACATCTAGAATTGATCTAAAAATTTTCCACACAAACTGGAAGAGAGAACACAAATTTTCCAATAGGTTTTATTGAATTTGGACATTGGATGCAAAAGTTACAACACTTTCAAATTGGACTTCTAAACTATGTGAGGACACTTTTGGTTCCCAAGGGTGCTCAAGGGTTATATAAGAGATTTCACTCATGCATCCTACCTATATTCTTCAATATAAAAAAGAAGATTACTTGAACTAACTCAGATCTAAAGATTATTACTATAATTTTTACTTAATGTTTGAGGAATATAATTAGATTTTGATTAAAGAAAAATTTGACTAAATTTTTGTAGCTTGAATGATAAGTTTATTATACAATCCTAAATTCTAACCATATTTGAAAGAGTTGTGGTAATTATGGGCATAAAGTCTCTATGCAACTATCCACACCCCTTATGATTATCATAAGATTTGTTCATACTTCAAGCGTCAATGACATTCACCATTCAACCCTTTTGTTTAGTCCTAGTTGCTACACATCACTTTTTTGCCTTCTAACTACATTATTGTGTTCAAATTTTTGAACAATGATTCAAAGATTATTGAATGTGCCAAAAACTTTGTACAAAAAACCTTATGATTGGTTTTTTTGAAAGTTCGAGAAGGCTACTATTATGATGAGGAGAAGTTATGGATAAAGAAGTGTTTATGATTGTTGAAGGCTTGTTCAATGGCATCAAATATTCTTTGAAAGTCTAATCATTTTTTTCTCATTCAATTTGGTTGTCAATCAATTAAGATCCAATTCAATATTTGTATTTTGTGTCTTTTTTATTATCAAGTTTTCACTTTAGATAAATAAGTTCTTTTATTTCACTACTTCAAATTTCTTATTTTATGACTACAATGATTGATTTAATGAAAGATTTAATTTTGTAGGAGGGCTTTGGGTCTTATAGTGTAGGATTCAATAATACTCATTTCTTAACCTCTAAATGCCCAAACTGCATTTTTTGACAGTATAGCAATTTTAGGCAGTTCACTACAAACAAAGCTTTTATTCTTTTTCTTTGAAATTTTCACACATATAACCGAGGAATAGCTTTAAGGCCTAGTAATTTTCATAACTTTTGATTACATTGTTTAAAAGTTATTGTATGATTTGTCATTTTCATTGCTTGGCAGGCAAATCAAGCAGCCCCAAAAAATTCTTGAAATATCACTTTTTTTTAAAAGTAAAAATTTGAAATTGGTTTTCTAGATTTATATACACATAGAAAGCTTTGAATCATTCCATTTTGATTCATGAGATGAAAGTTATGACAAGTTTTAGTTTGTGGGCAATTGTAGATTCTCTATTCTAAAATAAACTTTGAAGTCTTTTATTTGACATTTTGGAAAAAAATAAAATCTTAGGATGTAGACTACTAATTACAACATTATGACCATGGGTATGGGCATTATTTAATTCCATAATTAAATTCTTAGCAATTTAGTAATTTGAATCATTCTCTAGTTCTTTCTATTTACTATTTTTTTCCCATACATTGTACAATTCCAAATGATCTGAATTTTTTCAAGCATATAGCCAAATTACCTTGAAAAATGAATCCAAAGAAGCGAACACTAGTCTGGAATTTTTTTAATAAAAATGTAGCATTGTGAAGTGCAACTGCCCATTTTTTTGCAAGGCCAAAACAGAAGGATTCTTGTCCAATCAAATGCTTATATCTTACAATCTAGATGGTGGAAATTTCTGAAATTTTTTCCACATCTTTTTGAACTAGTGTACTACAAGATCCTATGGTTACATGTGTCCCCAAATGCATTTTTTTCTAAAATTTGGTACATCTTTAAACATTTGTATCTTTTGATTTTTTTTTAACATGAAAGCAAAAAACAAAAGTAAAAAACAAGGGAAGATTCCATCATGTGAGTTAACCCTTAAATTTTTAAGCCATTTCCAAGGTGTTTTGGATTTTAATTTTGTTAGTTACAAAGAGTTGAAGCTCAAAGTAAGATGAGTCATTTTTAGGCAAAATTCACTATGGGATTTTGTAGAAAGCCAAGCCTATAATTATCATCTCTACAAAGTTTAGTTTCAATCCAAGTCATAGATTGCAATATTTATTTTAACATAAAAGTAAAGAATATTTCAATGAAATCAATGTTTTGCCACAACTAAAATTGTGCTTTGACTAGCTCTTTTGGATACATAACATTTTAGTTGGCATCATGTTCTCATTTTCAAGGTCATTAAGTTCCTGTTGTATAGAAACAAGTCTTGTACTTTTGGGACCAAAACCAAGTGAAAAAATGGTCTAGTTTAAAGGACCACTTTATTATTAAATTTCAAAAACTATAAGATAAATAAAAGATTTGTCGCAAATCTAGAGCCATAATTCAAAATTGAACATAGTAGAGTAAAAGAGCACAAGAAGGACACACAATAAGAAAAATAAAATTGGAAAACGAATGATATCCAAGTGCAAGATGTGTATTCTAGTGGTTGTTTCTATCTACAAACTAGACAAAGGAGAAAAGGGGGAAGGCAGTGCCACTCAAGGCCAAACCTACTATAGGAAAATTCATTGAAAAAGGGCCATAAATGTCCTAGGCTAGGATCCTATTTCATTGGCCAAAGTTCCCCCATCCAATGATTCTTTGCTTCAACATCCAGACCACCTATGCTTCAGAATTTTTCAGAAATTCAATAGTGAATCTTCTTCTAAATCTGAATATACCATTAGAAAGCTAACTTGATTCTCTCAAGGATGAGCCCAAGTTCAAGTGACTCTTTACATTCCAATGTCTAGAAATGGCCGTTCTAAAAATGGATTGACCCATTTGGGGTTGCCTCAAATTTGAAAGGTTAACAAAGTCATCTTCTATACTTTGATTTTTAGTGGATTTGTTCTAGATTAAAAACGTGAGAAGGAATTGTGCTCACATGAACAATTTAATATCAAGTGATTTTTATTTATTGTCAGATCATTGATACAATATAATTTATGTTGAAATTTATTTTGGGATATGACCTTAGGACCTATACAAGCAAGTTTCTTGTAATTGTTTGTATTATAAGTTTAAAAACTAATTACATGTTGTGAAATTGAAAATAGAATTGTAAAGGATAGATTTTTGATTTGTACAAGTCATTGATATATTGTAGCATATATCCTTCATCTCATTTTTGTTGAATAATTATTTAAAAATTGGAAGGGCTAGTTCAACAATTCAATTTTTATAAAGAAGTTATTTGGAAATTATCAAACAGTTTCTCTTAATTTTTGGCAACCCTTCAAATAATCTTGGAAGTTGAAAGGTTTTCTTCATTCTATTGAAAAATGATAGTCATAGCTTTCAATGATTGAACCTATTACTTTTCATAGTATCTTTGTTTTGTTGTAAAGTTAGTGGAATGAATTTGAATTCCATGTTATGAGGTAGGGACATGTCCCAGGATCAAGTAATATAAGTATTTTTCCAACATTTTGAATTTTTGATGTTTAAATTTTTGCAGTTTCAACAAAGTGGCTTATTAATTCTTGAAACCATTCAACTTCAAAATTTTAATTAATTTTTGCCAAAAGTGACCTTAGGCTATGATATTACAAAGCTTTTGCAATTGCATTAGCAAATCATTTGATTAGCATTAAATATGTTTTGAAGATATCCAAATATATTGCATTCATAATCTTGCTTAGATGTCAAGAATCTATTTATAAGTTTTTCATTAATTATTTAAATACAATTCACTATTTTAAAAAAATTTAAATTTTTTTTTAAAATTATATATATATATATATATGCTTTAGAAAGACATATTAAAAACTCATGATTTTTTTCCATTTCAATTGCAAAAAGAATGCCAGAGAAGCTAAATTCTAGCCTCTACAAACTATAGGTTTATGATAATATGACAAACAAGTCTAAAGTAATGGGAATTAGATGCACTATTTGGTTGTTGAACTTGCATTTGAAGAATTTGTAGATGACTGATATTTAAAGGACTAAAGCAATATATTTTTTTGTACAACAATGCACATATTGAAGAGCTAATATCAATGTCAAAACCAAAATAGTCTAAAAAAAGTGTTTTGAAATTCTTTCAAGATTGGATTCTAAGATTCTTGATGAAACAATATCTAGGTGATTCTTTGATAGGTATCTTATGCTTATTTGCAATTGAGTTGCAATGGCATTAACATGTCTTTGTGAACAACAATGCTAACATATAAGCATAAAAATGCAAGCATATGAGCCTTGAGCATACGTATAAGTAGATATCGTACAACCATTGAAGGTGCTTATGACATAAATTGACACCTATAATATAGATATCTATAACATAGGTATCCTATAATCATGGAAGGTTTCTGTAATGTAGACACCTATAATATAGGTGTATAATCTTTTAGACTCATGTACTCATGATCTTAGGCTCACATAATAGCATCCCTCTCTTCGTGGATTTGGAAACTAATTTTTTTTGAACTAGATGAAGAATGTCCATTATCAAATAAATCCAATATATTACATGACAAAAATTTACATAATTGGATCTTAAACCCCAATTTATCATTAATGCATCAATACCCTACAAAACTTAATATTCTTCTTCTATTGAATTGATTTCATTTACAAATAGTAATAGTTGAAATGATTTTGTAGAATTTGCAACAAGATAAGTAGAAAAAGAAGGTAATTTTCTTAATGATGGATTGAGCAAGGTTTTTGGTAACTTCGTATTAAACTTTTTTAGGAAGGATTGATCATTACTTTTGGTATTAAAAACAAATTCACTTCTTAATCAATCATCATCTTATATGGGCTTTGAATAATAATAGTAATGACACAATCTCCTCAATTTCATTTTTTATTTATTGTAAGTGCTAAATAAAAAGGACTTATTGTAGAGGAGGTATGGACTTTTTTCATCTTGGATGCAAGGAAAAATTGAGTCTCTTTTGCGGAAACTCCTATAATAGCAATCTTTAACATTGAACAATACCAAAAGAACTTTGTCAAATTTATCTATTCAAAAACATTGGAAAGTTAAATCTTGAAAAATGAATTAAAACCTAAAGATTGAATTTTGGGTGATTTTGTGCATTTTGCACATTTCTAAACAATAGAGTTTTTGATCCAGTTAAACTAAAAATCTATAAGTCATTGAAATCACCAACCTTTAAGCTACTATACACAACACAAGATTTTTGAAAAATGTGACTTTGAAATGGTTTGTAGCCTTTTAATTGATGATGCTAATCTACAAGCAAGGCTTTTTTGTGGAAAAGTTCAAATGATTTTCATTTTGCTACTAAAAAAATGTCCAATGATGTATGAAGAAGATATCATATTATATTATACAAGATTTGATTGTAAGCTTTCGAAATTCAGATTGCACCCTTGGCCATATTTTTAGAAAAAGTAAGATATTTTCTTAATATGTCACAAAATCAAGAAGATGAACAGATTGAGAATAAAGAAGGGTTGGCAAAGGAAGAAGCTACTCAAAAAAATAGTCATGGGGTTCTAAAGCGCATAGCTTTCCAAGGTTGGAAAGTCAATACAAAAAGCCTAAAAAAAAATCTAGAAAAGAAAAGTAGTAAACTTCTTTTAGATTTACCTGAATCCTCACTAAAAGATACACCCCAAAACTCCAATTTTGTAGCTAAAGGTCACCAATTTGCTTTGATCGCACAAGGAGATGCAAAATCTAATGGGTATAGTTTAGGCAACAAGATTCAAAATGTAGCAAATAATTTCCTACCTACAAAAATGGGCAAAACATTTGTAGAAGATGATGAAGAAGATCTAGAAGATGTAATTGATGATGATGAAAATATAACAACTCATGCTACTAGGGCATGCCTTGCTGCTGAGGCTGTTATTGCTACTCTTAGAGAAGAATGTAACCTTCTTCCAACTAGGGATTCCAAAGACAAGACAAAGAGTGGCCACGCAAGGCGAGGTTGCAATTGTATTGGTAAAGGGGCTACTTGTAATGCAGTTGTTAGCTTGCAATTACAATTAGCTGCTTGTGAAAATCTTTCATTTTCAGCTATGGCTGCATTTCGTGAGCTTGTAGCATCCCGACTTGGAATAAGCTTGTCTACACCTTCTCATCCTGTCTCACCTAAAAAGAAACCAAGAAAAATAAAGAAACCTAAGAAATTGTTATCAGAAAAAACCAAAAACACAGAATTCCATCAAGATCCCTCAGACTTGCAAATTGGATCTTGTTTTGGATCTACGCTACTTGCTACAAAAAGATCCTCTCTTGCAAAAATAGATTCTTCAGTAAAAAACCAATTGCCTTTAGGCCCTTTTAGTTGTTCACATCCATTGACTACATGTGTGTCACAAAGCAAACCACCATTTAAGAGTTCATCTTGTGACCATGCTCCAATTACATGGAATTGTGAGGTTCCATTGCTTGGATGTTCTTCAGGTAATTAACCTAGCCTTCAATGCATGTTGCTCAACCTATTAAAAATTTGTTCTTTTTAGCTATCAACTTTTCATAAGAATCTTAAAATGTTATAGCATTCTATAATATTTTGAGTCATTATATATACATATGTAGATTGTCTAATATCTACTTTTCATAGAAGTACTAAAACTCTTGGAATGGAATAATGTTTAGATATCCAAAATATTGTACTAGAGTTATCCAAAAGATAAAAAAGGTTTTGGAGAGACTATTTTACTTTTGATCTTCTTCTTCTAGGATGATTAATTTATTATACAATCAATAAATCAATTAAACCCCCTTTTAGAGCATATTTCTAAATTACACAACTTGGGTTAAAGTTTTATGCATACTTTTGGTATAGTCTTCAATCTTCACTAGTATCATGAGCATATCACTCATGAAACTTTGAAAGTTAAATTTTTTGTGAAAAACAATATTTCAAACAAAATATTGAACATTTCAATTTTATTTGCATTCATAGTTCTTAATTGACAAATGGTTGTTGTAGTGTTGTTTTGGATCATCATGCATAATTTCTTTTATTTGTGGTTTGATTTGGACTTTTTATAAGGCATGTTATGCTTTTTACAATGATTTATCATACATAGTAAATATAACTACAGTCATAATGCTGTAAAATAATGGTGCTAAATGAATATTAAAATGCTATTATCTATTTATGTCATTTTTATTTTTATTGGAAACTTTGATCTTCAAATTCAAATAATGATTTAAATCATTTATATTTTTAAGTCTGCAAATTTGGAACAATCCACTTACTATTGTCTCATTGGAGTATTGATAAAGAAGTTTTACTCTATTTATTGAAGAAATAGATGGAAGTGATGAAGGTGAGTGAATTGTCTTTAATGAATTTTGGGACCATTTTTGTAATTTGTAGGTGCACCATGTTGATTGATATGGATAAAATGCATGGAAATACAGATTCTATTTCTAAGCATAATGTTATTTCAAAATCAAAATTCAAGATTTTGTTTTGCGATATGGATGGTATACTTTTCAAAACCATCAATTGAAGTTATAATTTGGTATTTCATTTTCACCATCCTTTTATTGAAACAAATTTATTCTAGCTTTATTTATTAATTATTTTATAATAAAATTGGATTTTTTCTAAAGATTTTAGACAATTTTGTAGTAAATCAATCTTGGAATAGAAGGTTAGACATGATGCAATTCTTTCAAAGACCTTCACATAGTTTATTGAAAAGCTTCCTTGTAATCACCCACTTATATTTTTGAAGTTACTTATTTCATTGTCCAATATGTCTAGTTCTCAACTTTCTAACATCTTTTATAAAACAAATGAAATGTCTTACCACAAATGATCTATTTAATTTCATCTTTATATATATATATATATAGAGAGAGAGAGAGAGAGAGAGAGAGAGAGAGAGAGAACCATTTTACAATTTGACTTAAATGTTAGAATAGAATTTGAAGTTTTGGTGATGATAAATTACAACATATAAATTTCAATTACTATTCTTAAGGGTCAATTTGTACTTGTTTTGTCCAAAAATCACATTGTTATTATTATTATAATTATTGAGGTTAGTAGGTTGGTACAAACCTGACAATGTAGTTTAGTTGACTTGATGTCTTGTGATTTTGTATAGGAACATTACTTAATAGCAAAAGTATACTTTCTCACAAGACAATGGATGCTCTTAGAGCTGCCATGAAAATAGGGGTTTTAATCATCATAGCTACTGGAAAAGTAAAAGTTAACCATCCCTTTTAAAATTTGTTTGTTTATTTATTTGCTTGAGATGACTACCTTACCTAGTGGTTATAATTGGCATTCTCTTCCAAGTAAATCGTTAATTAAAGTTGAAAAAATTGATTTGATATATGCACATATTTTGTAAGATTATTTTTTAGTATATAATTTTTAAAGATTTTCTCCAAAAATAGAATATATTTCTAGAATTTGCTTTTGTTGAACTTGACCACCTAGTACAATACATTATTTTTTTTGTATTTGACATTGATTTTATTCAGACAAGACCAGCAGCAATGGCAGCACTTGATTCCATGGGATTGTCTGGAAATGAAGGGATTGTATCTGAATCGACACCTGGAGTATTTATTCAGGTCAAAGCTATAATCCTCATATATGTCAAATACTAATATACCAAAATGGTTATTTAGTATGGTTTAAACTATTTATCACAAGGACATGTTATTTAAAACTCATATTGGATTCCCAATGTGAAAATTATCAGTGAGTTTCACTTTTCCTAGTGTATCACACACTAGGAACATCGGGAAAAGTAAGACTCACTGGTAATTTTAACACAGGGAACCCAATATGAGTTTGTTGTGTTTTGTATAGAGCATCTAACCAAGGTTTCTAAATTTCTATCTAGATCTAAATGTAGAAATGAAGGTTTGGACATTATAATCTATAGAAATTCCAAACTTCATAATCTAGCAATATAAATGGTGTTATTTCAAATAATTGATTTGTCTTGTGTATTTATGATGTAAATCATAAAGCCTAAAGCATGTGTTAGATGTAGGGTTTGCAAGTTTATGGAAAAAAAGGGAAAATTATACACAATATTGCACTTGATATAGCAATTGTTGAAGAGGTAACAACAATGCAATAATATTCTATATAATTTGTTTTTTTCTCTACAATGTTCTACTAGTTGAAATGTGACTTAGAGCACCATATTACAATGTTAGAGCACTTGGTACTTTAGGATCATATGATACTTTTGACATTTACTCTAAATTTTGAAATTATTCAATATATTGCATAATAATTATTAACTTTCATCTTATGTAATTCTTTTGTGACAGACATTTGCATTCTCTATAGAACACCAAGCTCCTTTAGTTGGATTTTGTGGAGATCGTTGTGTGACATTGTTCCCACATACCTTGATTGAAGAGCTTCATGATGTTTTTTATGAGCCTAAGGTAGTCATTCTTTCTAGCATGTTACTCCTTGATATTCATCCTTTTGCTTTTGAACGTATAATGATTCAATATCTATTTTCTAGAAATTCAAGAAAAACTTTGACTTGCACTTATTTATTTATAGATAAATTCTTTGGGTATATTTGACCCTCTAAAAAGCAACTAGCCTTACTATTTGAAGAATATTATGTTCGATATAATGAACTTCAACAAGAAATATTAAAAATCTCACATTTTTTGGAAATCAAAATTTGAATGTTCATTCATCTTCTCGTAATATCTTCATGCTTCACATTAGTAGAGGTGATGGATTTGTAGTTGATATAATTGATTAGTTCAATAGTTGGTCACATTAAAAAGAAATTGTTGTATTACATCTACTTGTTCTTTCATGGTTGCAATGTTTATATAGGCAGAAGTGTTAGAGTGCATGGACCAAATCAAGAAAGCTAAAGTTCAGGTATTTTGGGCAAGACTTGGATCTATAAATTTCAAGTTTGAAGAATATGATGACTAAATTCTAATTAGTAGATCAATTGATGCAATTCATCATTTTTTTCAAGGCTTCAAATGTTGCTTTTAAGTATTATGGAGTGGCAAATGTACTAACATTTATATTGAGTTTGTAACCTTTATCAATGTTACTTTAATGGGCACTTGGAAGAAAAATCATTTAAAAGGAAGTTAGTTGAGAGGGAAGTTGATTGAAAGGATTTTCAAAGATATAGAAATTTGACACTTGTGTTACTTGTCACATTTATTATTCCATGTAAGTCACATTAAAAAAGACTAGAATACAATATATCAGAAAAGAAGTTAGAAATAAATCGGTTTTATTAATATATCCAAATTGATTATAAACTTGTGATTTAGAATTCTTCTTTACTCAATTCAAATGACAAAACCCATACCATATTAATATTGAATTCTTCCATTGGAAGAAAACAATGTTGCTCTCAACACAATCCACATGATATTTTTGTTCATTGTAACATAGAAACATGAATTTCAACATAGAATCTATGTCGAAATTCATGTTTCTACATTACAACAAACAAAAATGTCATGTAGATTGTATTGAGAGCAACACTGTTTCCTTATAATGTTCTATGTATAAATTAATTTTAAATGTATCAATTACCTCCATGGGATAGCTCACATGATATTGTTGTTTTGCTCATTCTTGCAGAAAGTAGTATTTCATGATAGTCCACAAAAAGTAACCTCATTTCTTTGACCACATTGGACTTTGACTTTAAAGGGACGAGCTAATGTAGTCCAATCTCTTCCTGATATGTTGGAGGTACTCCCTCTAGGAGCCTCAAAAGGTGCAGGTGTACAAATTCTATTGGATCATCTTGATGTGTCCATTGATCAGGTTATTCCTAATAATTTGGTGTTTATATATCTGAAATATTATATATATATATATATATATATATATATATATATATATATATATATATATATATATATATATATTCTTAACAAAATCAAATGGATGAAAATACAATATTAGGGATGAGAAGTTGACCATTTGCATGCTATAGATGAAGTTGTGACAAAAGGTCATGCAATTGTGTATTGTGAGTGAGTCTGATTTTTTAAGTCCCTTGTAAACAAATTGCAACTAAAATTAAGTAAAATCTAACAATAATAATTTCAATATTGAAGACTCATGTTATAAGTGGCTAAAGTTCAATTAGATGATTTTTTTAATCCTTGTCCTAATTTTTGTGACTATTGTTGAATAATTTGCAATTAAGTTTTCTATACATGTTCATTCATGAATTGGTTAATTGTATTTTACTCCACACTTTTGACAATGTACTTGTACTTAGACTTCAACCTTCAAACAATGTTGAAGCCAATTTTTGTCTTTTGAATATGAATTCAAGGAGCCTTATAGGATGTAAAAAGAGAAGTTTTCATTCAATTTTTTTTGTTATTAATAGTTTCTTGAACACATCAAGCAATGGATGATGTTAGAAATTCTCTTAGTGCACTATTATTAACTTTTTTATGGATTGAAGATGTTTTTATCTACAAATAAGTCTCAAAGAAATCTAAATTTTCATAAGTTGTAGAAGATATGTGATTTTGTTTTTTAAAAAATAAATTAAAAAAATTTCATTCATAAAATTTTCACAAAATGGGAAAAGATACTTTGAGGTTACAAGCCAAATCAATATAAATGTTATGAGATGGATACATTCACAAAAACACCCTACCTAAAATCACCATCATCACTCTATGTACATCTCCCAAATCAGCATGTACATAAGTTGAAGAAACGATTTCAGAAACTCTACCAAAAAAAACTTTGACCCTTCTTAACTATTGCATACAGTATCCAAATGTTACATTCTTCGGTGCATTAGAACCTTCTTTCACTCGCCAACAAGAAAATTAACAAGTCTAACAAAAGTAACTAGAAGTCTAATAATAGTAACTAGGTACAATAGCAAAAAGTGTCGACTTGGGCGATACCCACCTTCCTGAAAATTAATCTAATTTTTTTGATTGTAGGTTATGGCCATTGGCGATGGAGAAAATGACATAGAAATGTTGACATTAGCTGGATGGGGGGTTGCTATGGGCAATGCAAATCCGGTTGTCAAAGCTGTTGCAAAGGCAGTCACCACCAGCAACGACGAGGACGGAGTTGCAAAAGCCATCCAAGAATACATACTTTGAAGAACATTTAATAATTTTCAAAGACAAGGTGGTTGCGGATGTTTTGTGTTCGATGGATGATTTGGGGCAATCATATAGGATGACGAAGAAAAATACTTTCATTTTTTTGTGGGAGTTGGTTGAACACATTTGCAGTGGTTGGTGTTGGAAAATTCCCTCATTGTTATGTTATTGAATTCTCTACCGAAGAAAACGTTTATTTCAAAACTCACCCATGTAGCCAAGGTACTTTTAACCCCTCATCACAAAAGGGGACAAAAAGTGTCCTCAAGTCAAGTTCAAAGTGCTATAATTTTTGCATCCAATGTTTGAATTCAACAAAACTTGTTGCAAAATTTGCACTCTCTCTTCTAGTTTGTGTGGTAAAAGTTTTAGATCAATCCAAGATGTATTTCATTTTTGGAAGCCAATCAAAGTTCACAAGTTCAATTTGAATTCACTAAATTGCATTTCATGGTTGCAACTTCAAGGGCTTGTATCTCCTTTATCCAAATTCTCTTTTCAATAAAATTTGTTGATTTATGTTCCCCTTGAAGTATAGTTATTGTGGTAGAATTTTCATGTCAATCGAGGTTGATTTGAATGTCTGAGAGCGATTCGAAGTTCAAAATCTAGACATTTTTGGATTACAGTAAACTTCGGTTGCTCATTTCTTCTTCATACAATGTTTGTTTCCAATATTTAAAAAAGAAAGTTGAGCATACTAATCTAGTTTGTGTGTATAAAATTTCATATCAATCCAAGAAGTTATGAGTGTCTAAGAAGCATTTTAGTAGGAAGTTTATTTTTTGATGTGTTTTTTGCAACTTTTCTTTCTATTTTTTGACATTTCAAAGCCATTTTGCAGACACAATGAGTCAATTGAATGATATTTTTTTTCATCAATGTGTTTGTATGCTGATTTTGAATCACTTAATAGTTTAAAGTTTCTTCATTTGAGTAGCTTTAAAAACCGAATTTTGCCTCCAAATGTGTATTTAGGAAAATTTCAACATCCTTTTTCAACACTAAAACATTATAATCTTGCAATCTATGAGGTCAAATGAGACCAAATTTGATGCATGTCTTCTACAACAAGTGCACTACAAGAGTGCACGGTTGAGATCTCTATAACTTAGTGAAAATTATATCTACAACACTTCAAAAGGAATGTTGTTTTTGAACTTGTTTAAGCCTTAGGTGATAAGGGGTTAATTTGGCCAAGTCTAGTTCCTACCTCTTGATCAATGTGAATGTTAGTTATAAACATGATCTATTCAAAAATTGAGCCTAGCTACTAAAATGAAGTTGATCAAGTCTAGTTGTTATTCAAATCAAAAAAGTTCTAAAATTCCTAAAATCGTGAATTTATTGCAAATTAAAACATCTTATGCTACAAATAGAGTCTATTGATTATATAATTTTAGGATGATCTGGCTACTTCGGTTTACACCATGATGTTCCACACTATGATATATACCTATAGTGAAAATTTTCATTTTTTTGGCAAATTTTATCAAAAATTAATAGTTTGAATTGCTATCTCTTTCTTTAATATTGTCTATATATGGAATTAAGTTTGAAATACAAAATTTCAAATATCTAATCATTTCATAGAGGCAAGGCAACCACTTTGCTTGCAATGGGGTCACCAACCTTAAAGCTTCATTATAACCAACTTGCCTTGAAAATTATCAAACAACATCAACTAAATTAGTGACCCTCTAAAAGATTGAACATTTATTGGGTGGATGAGGACCATTTTCAAAGCTTATTGATGTGAATGAAGTATGTTTATGTAAGCAACACAAGGAAATTTTATTTATCCTTCCACAATATTATAAGCCTAGTTACTTGGTGTTTGCTCATGTCTATACAAGGTCCTAAAAGGAAGAAGAAAATCCTTGCAAAAATGAATTTTTTTTGTCTAGACTCTTTTAGATTCTTTTTTGGCTATATTTTATACATTGTCTCAGTACCTCTAGATTTACATTCTATACAACTAAGTTCTCTTGGGAATTAATTTTGGAATGATGGGATCCTATTATCAACTAAAGGTTGTGATCCAAGGCTTACATGATTCCAAGATGAATAGGAGTATTCTTTGTTTCTAAAGTTTCTTTAGAAGTCATTCATTGGAGATTTTTACTCTTAGTTGTTCTCACTGGATTAATGCACACTTACTATAGGCATTGCTATTCCAACATGATCAAATCAACCCACCATAATTTTATATCTATATTTTTCGAGCTATCTAACCTCTAAACTATTTGACTTGTCTCTGAACTTTGTACACCAAATGTGTTCTATGTAAGTAGTCAATGGCCAATCTCAAGTTGGATGGACCATAAAGCCAACTAAACTTAGATTTGGCATGTCTATTATTGGCACGTTGGCACCAATCCATTTTTTGGCACATGGAGTCAAATTGCACAATTTCAAAATTAATCTCTACTTTTTGCTAAACCAAAGTAATCTTTTTTCACCAAGATGTTTCCAGATATATATATCTATTTAAAACATAGATGAAATTATTAGTTTTAGATTGGAAGTATATCATTGTGTAGAATTAAAAAGTGTTTTTTGGTTCAAAAGTGAAGGGATAAATAAAATGCTTTGCCCATTTCTAAGTGACTTGTCGGTCCTCAATTTTAGCAAAAAGTAAAAAAGAAGGTCTAGTTGGCATGATAAGATGAGACCCTTGGAGAAAATTTGAAGGGACCCAAAGCACTCTTCATCTAATTTGACTTGTGTGTTAGACATTGACCAACCTTGTTTAGGGTGGAGCAATGTTGTACATTTTTTTGGATAATTTATTGCTCAAAAACTATGCAATTTTTTTAAAGGAATATTTGACGATAAATATCTTAAATTCAATGGATGAAATTGCTCAATTATAACAAAATCTAGGGACAATATTGCTCTATTACAAATGAAATTTACACACTTTGGGATGAATATTTAAATTTTCATCCACATTTTGCATGTTTTATCTATATAAACCCCCTTCCCCTTGAGAATGCTTTCTACAATGCTCAAAAATAATAGGGGTAGTCACTATTAATTCACCATTAGAAATTTCTATGGAAAATGAGAACATCATAAGTAGTACTACTCTGCCCCCCAAAAATTTCATGGTTTGAAAACATTGGTTAAAATAAGCTCATTTTGGAATTGCAATAGAAAAAATAAATATGGAAATAACAATTTCTCACAAGATAACATTGTAATGGTACCCATACTGCAAGCAAACAATATTTTACCACATACTAAAAGCACACAGAACCATTTAAAAAAAATAAATCTGAGGCTTACTTTAACTAGTGTTCTGAATCCATGGAATTATTTTGGGGCAGAGGAGTAATAGGAGTCAATGGGGAGCATTAGTGGCAATGAAATTGGCAATAACGACAATGAAATTCATAGTGGAGGGATGAAAGTGTGGTCCAAAATAGAATATTCCTTTTTGCAAAGTTTTCTCTAGGCCCATTCTTCATCTTCAAAGGAAAAGAATGGGCGTAGAGAAAACTTTGTAGAAGAAGAGTATTCTATTCCAAAACACATACGGAAAGCCAATGCTAAACCACCACGTCCACATTCTCCACATAAATTTGTGATAGTGAATAAACTGTAACTAAGGTAAGTATACCTAAAATTGCACGCTTCCTACAATTACTCACTACAAATTCTTGCCTAAAAAGTACTCCCACTATTTGTGAGAATCTATGATTGCTTTTTGATACACCTATTTTCAGCACTTTGAAAATTTATAATTTATTCATATGGTGTCCCCAAAATGCATTCTATGAGAATCTAAAATCCTCTTTTCACTACCTACAAGATTCCACAAAAAGTTTTCCAATGTAATAATGGGAACATTGCTTAATAATGCAGAATTGCTTATTTGTGCCATTTTAGGTCTAGTTACCTTACCCCTACTGTAATGAAAAGAACCCCCTGGGAGTGAAGAACTGGAGATGCTCTATGATGCTGAAACTGGGACGCAATGCCGCGCACGACTGAAGTACCATTTTAGGGTTTGGCGCACGCTCTCGCTCTCGCTCTCGCCTTCTTCCCCTTCCCCGTCCCCCTCGAGAGGCAGACAGACAGACGGGATCCCGCATTGCAGCGTTGCAGCGTAATTGGCAGCATGGGGACGCTGGGCCGAGTGGTGTACTCACTGGGCAAGGCTGCTCGCAGCACGGGCCAGGCTCTCGATCGCCTCGGCTCCGCCTTGCAAGGCAGCTATGCTTCCAAGGACGAGGGTAAGTTCCTATTTGGCGACCAAATTAGGGTTTATTTGAAGCACGAGTTGTGGCGAGATGCCATTCCATTCCGTTCCAATGCGTGCTGCTAGTAAGTTAGGCGAATCATGGTGGCAGGGAGCATTTCGCTGGACGGTAGCGTTGGGGTCGATCTTCTGTTTTGGTGGAGCCTTCTGTTTTAGGGTTTGGAAGGCGATCTGCGTTCTGGGGTTTGTGAACTGAGGTGGTGCGATTTGGAGCTGAATGATCCAGTTTGAGCTCATGTTTGCAGTGATGCGTGATGTCTTTTGTTGTATTGGATTGATGATTTTCGATTTTCGTTGTTTTCGAATTATGGGGAGGTTTTGCTACATCTGGTATGAGGTGTGAACTTCCTGGTTGCGCTCTCACGTTAGATTTCGAGTAATGCGCTATTTTTCGGGTGTTGTTTTTATTTAGATGTCGGTTGGAAGTTTTCCGTTGGAAGGCAATGCATGACATTATCGGAATTGAGAGTAGGTCTAGAGGATTTTCTTAGAATGCCTTTGGTGGAGGCAAGCTGGTTTCCATTGGGACGAGTGCTGCTCAGGTGCCACCACACCCGAGGTGTAGATCTCTGGTACATTCTTACTATTGAACATTCACTGGGTGTCTCCTGAGCGGCACTTCACCCCTTACATTTAGGTCAGAAATGTCCATTGTCACAGTCCTTGGGCTTTCGGTTTAGGATATCTGGTGTGTTTGGGAGCTTGAAAGTTGAGCTGCAATAAAGTTGGACACGTTTGTAATTTTGGCTTTTCATTTTCCTCAGTTTCCAGGCATCAAACGATATTGAGCATTTTCGGCAAGACGCCTGTCATTGAGGAGTCTGCGTTTGTGGCACCTGGTGCCTCTGTTGTTGGCGAAGTGCAGATTGGGGAGAAGTCATCAATTTGGTACGGATGTGTTCTGCGAGGTAATTATAAAACCCATCCTCATTCTTTGTTGTCATTACCTCATGGGGAGAGATTAAGCAGTGGTTTGGAAATGTGGAAAGTTCTGGCGTACTAAATGGAAATGGAACACTTGTTAAAAATTGAAATACTAGAATATTGGCGTCCATCTCTCCAAAGAATGAATTTCTTATACCTAGTAGAATTTCGATGTTTAACTGTACGAGTTGTGGCATTCTAAGCTTGTTGAATAGGGTTTTTGAAATGTTCAATTAGTGAGTAGTATGTTGAGGAGTATACTGAGGAATGTATGGAGGATCATGTGGAAAGAGATATACGGAAATTATACATTTCTATATGGGCTTAGATCACTTGCGATTATCCACTTTTCCTATTCTGCGCAGATCTCGTCAGTATTCTGAGCGCATTTTCATTACTGCCTCATATTCTTTGTAATTAAAGGAATTATCAGGGTTGTGTCTGAGGTTTCTCGGAAGATTAGCCATGCCTATCTGTGTATATTCGAGATGACATCATTTTTGGTTGCAATCGACCGCTTCACGTCTCAGTAGACATATGCTTTGTGTCGCATCTAGTATTCTGGAAGTATTGTAATTCCTAGTTCCGTTTTGATTACATACGAAATTCGAAGTCAATTTTTCGAGCCTTAGTGCGAGTAGAAGGATAGGCTGGGTGTCGGAGAATTTCAGTCCTGGAAGGTGAGGAAGTTTTCTTGCTATCTTTTTGATGCGTTCTCACATGAAGGTCCTACGTGGCAGGTGATGTTAACCACATCAAAGTAGGTTCGGAGACAAATATCCAAGACAATACTCTAGTCCATGTGGCGAAAACCAACGTGAGCGGCAATGTTTTGCCTACCATCATCGGCAACAGAGTCACCATCGGTAGGTTCTCGAATCTCGGCTGCTTTCGTAGTCCTGTTTTGTATGGATTTTATCGATGTCCTTGGTAACTTCTCTTTTTCAAATTGTTGTGCTTTCTACGTCCATCTGATTTACCGTGTCCACATGTGATTGTGAACTGAATTTTGGCTGCCACGTGACAGGACACAACTCCGTGCTTCATGCGTGCACCGTAGAGGATGAGGCCTTTGTTGGCATGGGATCTACCATTCTGGATGGAGCCGTGGTGGAGAAGGGCGCCATGGTCGCAGCTGGTTCTACAGTCACACAGAAGACCCGCATTCCTACTGGACAGGTCATTTACTCTTCTGCTGATGAACTATGGGTTATCATTTAATCATGTGATTCGTAATCATTTTGTTGTAAGTGTCGTTATCTGCAGAATAACTTTACGATTCTAGAATTTATTGGCCTTTTATTTGCATGGAATTGATTTCTGAGCGTAGACTACCATTTTTTATCCATAAATATCTATTTTTTATCCCTGAATGAGTAGTCTTTCGGGGTTTTGCGGGCTTCAAAAGCGTTTGGAGAGTTGATGTTTCAACTGCTATTTTACATTTTGTGGCGTACTTCTTTATGATAACAGATTTGGGCTGGGAGTCCTGCCAAGTTCTTGAGGGAGCTTACAGAGGAGGAGCAATTGTCACTCCCAGGAAATGCAAGTCTTTACACGGAATTGGCGGAGGTTCACGCCCAGGAGAACTCCAAGACCTTTGGAGAGATTGAAGCTGACAAGGCTATGAGGAGGAAATGGGATATTCAGTCTGATGACTACGATTCCCACTTGGGCATCATCCGTTCCAAGAGGCCAGAAATTGAGTTTCCCAACAAAATGATCTCAAAGGGTCCCCATTAATTTCATGTTTCTTCCATTTTTTCTTCTCTTTTTGAGTGGAAGTTCTGTGGTCGTTAATAAAACCTGGCCCCAATGTGTGCTTCCTTATCGTTAGTGTTGTCCTTAGGATGCTTTAAAATTGCACTGTTTGCTGTCCACCACCGAGCTTTCTTGCTACACGTTTATTGTCCACTCTATGAAGAAGATCCAACTGTGAAAATGTTTGTGTAACTCCAGTGGGCTCAGTGAGGAGAGGACAGTGCGGCTTCTTTGATTCTTAGTTCAATTTTAGGGATCGCTAACTTCGAGTAGCGCGAGCGAGAATTTGTCAAACTTGGATAATACTTTGGTATTCCCAGATTTAGCATGGTCAACTAATGCGTCGCATCCCCGGCCAAGAATTCATCACTCGTAAGGTAGGATGAGCCATTGTCATTGTCGTCCCTTTGGTTGTTGGACATATTGTTGGAGGGACAAATCTATTGGCTTTGGACTACTGGGGAGGAGGCTTTGCATTGCTTGAAGCTACATGTTAGGAAGCTCCCTTACTGGAAAAATGAGTCAACGTTACAAGGACAAAGCCCATTTGAGGTGCAGTTGCTTGTTTTTACAAAGAACTTCATATTAAGCAATATTTTGCATATATTTTGACTGACTTGTAATTTTAAAAGACTTATAGGTCAAAGTAAAATTGTTTGGCTTTCCATGGTGCACCAAAGGTGAGTCTACTCTTGTCATATTTAATGCAAATGCAGCTCATGTATTTCCTAATTCTAATGCTATGATAATCCAAAGTGCTTTTTAAGATTTTAGAAAATGAAGTAAATCCTTTTTTTTGTATAGTAGCATTTTGGGCAAAGAGTTTTAGAAATCAACAGTTTCTATGAATGGATTCCATTTCTTTTAGTATCTAATTTTCTTTCTATATATTGGATTTGGAAGTAGGTAAGATAATGAACATTTTCTTCGGCTAGGGATAAGGTAGAGTGAAAGTGGAGAAGATAATGGTGAAGGATTGATTTTCGTATAGTAGAACATTCACACCAATTGGACAACCACTTGGAGTTAATGCCATGTAATCACCTATTCTTGCCAAAATTGAAGATGAAGGTATATTTGTAGAGGACAAGTTAGAGGTACTTATTAAGTAGTTTTGTATTTATATTTTTAATGCTAACCACATTGATATGACATTGAAAAATGTCAACTTATATATATTGCCTATGTTTTTGTTTCATAATGAAAAACAAATAAAAATTGAATTTTAAAAAACTTCATGTCATTTTTGCCCTTGTAGCTTGCAAAACATATTTTTTCATACCTTTCATCTCAACAATTGGAATAGAATGATGAAAAGAGTTTTATAAGGATTTTCATCTATCTTGTCAAATAAAAAAAAGATTTTAAGACAAATAAATTTATTATAAACCCTCTTTGCTTATGATATTTAGAAACACAATCAACTTTGCAATACTTTTTCAAGTCAAATGAAACAAAGCTTCAATTATAGATAGAGCATGATCAATGCAATTGTTTTTTATATATCATGTAATAATCCAAAAATATAGGTTGCTGAAGCATGCCCATAATTGCTAAAAGTTCAAAGCAAGCTCCTAAGAGCATACACAAAAAACTGTCATATTGAAGGATCTAAATACATTTTTTCTACTACACTTTATCTATATCTACATCTTCAAATTGAAGGTAGTCGAGGTTGTCACATCCATCTTCTTCGTTGTTGTCTATACTACCACCAATACCTTCATTTAGATGTACATTTTCAGGCAACTCTTTGTAAGCCTTCAACAAGCGTGCCTCGTTTGGATTGTATTTGTGAATCACATCTGCCTTATAATCTTGGTAGTCTCGAAGACTAACCAAAATAATATCTTGTGATGCAATCCACTCTTTTTTGTGCATCTTACCTCGAATATGGCATAATCGCTTGCTTCCATCAATGCAAAATGCCTCACATCGCCCATTTCCAAGCATCATTAGGACTTGAGCATATTCTTCTCCATCCTTCTTAAATTGAAGTTCTCTTTTATCATCTTCAATTTTATTGGTGCCCCTCTTTCTCATCTTTCCTCCTTTTCCTTTGTTCTTCACCATACTTATTAAATTCTTTTGGTTGTTTTACAATCAGAAATGGTCTCTTTGCTTTGCTAGATAAATTTGCAATCAAAGAAACAAGTGATGTGAATAATTATCAAACTTTTGACAAATATAATTACTCGTAGATTGCTTTTCAAAGTCAATGCACAAATGATCTTAATGTATAGTCCACCTCCAATCCATTATATACAACCAAGGCTTCTTTATTTTTTTATCTTTTTCTTTTTCTTTTACTTTAATGTAAAAGGTATGAGATTTCAATGCAAAAGCTACTCTACTTCACTATAAAACTATTGGTTCTTATTTTCCTCCCACGGTACTCATTATTATTTTTATATAGGTGATATCACTTGTTCACTCTCAATTTCCCTTAGGTTTCTAGTCAACAAGGTATTCAAAAAAATTATCTAATTTTTTGCTTAGTTTTCACATGGCACAACCATGAAAGACATTGATGGACAAGATTTCAAGGCAATGTGCACGTTCTCCTTGCAAATACAATCTCTCAAGGCATTCGGGCATTACTTCTACCACACTTAATATCAGACAACAAACAAGGTCCTACTAAGTGATGACTTGGCCTCACCGTGATAGGAGAAATATTTAGTAAATGAAGCAATTAAACAGCACTTAAGAAGATCCTACCTAACAATGGTGGAATAGCCCTCTTGAAGTTCACTAAACACAATGTTTGGTGAACTATATACACAACAATTCCCACATATGTTTAATAAATGAAGCAACTACACAATACAAAAGAGATTTTCACCCATCTCTTGGTGGAAAACAATCTCTTGGCATTCATGAACTTAATGTTTGTGACCTACTTAAATGGGACACCTCCATCTTCACAATCCACAAATCCTTCAAAAAGAATGTTAAAATATCTTGTATGACAAATTAGTAACATTTTCTCTTAGTAGATGCACCAATTCTATAAGGCTTTCTATTTGTTAATCCCTAAAGGACCAACATGTGTTTTTTGGCTACATAGCAATTTTGAGCAGGTATGTGTGGCTAGAGATTTCCATATTTTTGGCCCAAATTTTAGTTGAAGGTGGGGACAAGGAATATCTTTCAAGTGCACTAAATTTTAGGACATTTGGAAATATGAGTCAAAAGCTATGGCCTAATATGTTACTTTTTTTCATAACTAGGTAGTTCAGGCAGATTAGAAAAAATCACTTTTTTCAAAAACTGAAATTTGAAATTGGTTTTCTAGAGTTATATATACTTGGAAAGCTTTGAATCATTCCATTTTGGTCAAGGAGTCCAAAGTTATGAGGATTTTTTGTTTGTGGGTAGTTATGGATTCTCTACTCTAAAATAAACTTCAAAGTCCTTTATCTTACTCAATTTTCAATATTTAGGAAAAAAATAAAATCATAGGATGTAGATTGTTTATTATAACATTGTAACCATTAGGATTGGCATTTTTCAATTCCATAATTAAATTCTTAACAATTTGGTATTTTGAATCATTCTCTACTAGTCTACTACTATCTACTTACTATTTTTTCCCTATATGTTGTACAATTCCAAATGATCTGAAATTTTTCAAGCATGTGGCCAAATTTTTTAGGAAAACGAATCCAAAGAAGCACCACCGTTTAGGACAATTTTTCATAGAAAAATTAGCTTGTGAAATGCAGCTGCCTTGTTTTTTGCAGGGCCCAAAAAATGATTTTAGTGAATTTAGATGCTTATATCTTGCAATCCATGTGGTGGAAATTTCTTAAATTTTCATCACATGCTCTCAAGTCAGAATAATACAAGATCCTATGGTCACATGTGTCAAAAAAAGTTTTTTTTTCAAAAATTTGATTCTTGTATTAAAATTGGCAGTTTTGGAGAATTTTCAGTGAAAACATAGTCATGGAACTTTAGGGGTTAAGTCAAAAAGACCCTAAAGAATTAGAGCAGTGGGAAGTGGTGATTCTAATGTGCCTCCAAGCAATGGATTTTTCCCTAAACAAATTGTCTATTATCAGTTTTCAATGTTGGTTTGGCAATCACTAGATAGTCCACCATGCAATTGACATTGCAACTTGAAAATTGCTAAGCGTGCATTACTTACCACAATTTATCATTCATAGCCACTTTGAACTCACATCACTTATAATGCAATGATGTGCAACCTGGTTGTTTTGGTGATGGAAGAAGCATGTTAAGGTTTTGCATTAATTTTTCTAGTGATTTAACCTATAAATTGGATTTTTTGGCAACATAGTGATTTTCGGCAACTCACTAAAAATGGGAATTTTTTTCTTTGGATTTTTGTGAAAAACATGTGGACAAGGATTTTCTTCAAGGCCCCAAAAATTTCATAACTTTTGACTACATGGTTAAAAAATTATTGTATGATATGTAGTTTTTTTCTAGACTAGGCAATCTAAACAAATTAGAAAAAAAATACCTTTTTAAAAAAAATTTGAATTGTTTTTCAAGATTTATATCTATGCAAAAATCTTTGAGTCATTCCATTTTGCTTAATTAGATGAAAGTTATGAGGAGTTTTAGTTTGCGGGCAATTATGGATTCTCTACTCTAAAATAAGCTTTGAAGTTCTTTATTGAACTCAATTTCAATATTCTTTTGAAAAAAATAAAATCATAGGATGTAGATTGTTTATTACAATATTAAAACCATTAGAAGTGGCATTTTTCAATTCCATGACTAAATACTTAACAAATAGTATTTTGATTCATAATCTATTTCTTTCTACTTACTATTTGTTTCCTATTTGTTGCACAATTTCAAATGATCTGAAACTTTTGAAGCATGTAGCCAACTAGCCTTGAAGAATGAATCCAAAGAAGTACTACCAACATGGACATTTTTTCATACAAATGTGACTTTGTAAAGTGCAATTGCCTTGATTTTTGTAGGTCCATAAAAAAGATTTTTTTTAATTCAAAGACTAATATCTTGCAATCCACATGGTGGAAGTTTTTGAATTTTTACCACATCTACTCAAGCTAGTATACTACACGATCCTATGGTTGCATGTTTCCAAAACTCTTTTTTTTCTCTAAAAATTTGTACTTGTACTAGAAATGGTAGTTTTGGAGTGTTTTTGGTGAAAACATAATTAAGGAGTTCTAGGGGTTAAATCACTTGTATTCATGGTCAAATACATGTCTACATAACATACCAAGTCCTAAGCAATCCATTACTATGTCAGTATGTCCCCATCCTAACACTAGATGATTTTTTGTGTGAATTGTGGTTCTACAAAAGATTTCAATGAAATAGACACAACAAGACAAGGGTTGTCTTGTAAGACATATTTTTGGGTTTTGGTGTCATGTAGGATGTCTAACGTCGTGTGTCATATTAGACAAAGTGATGATACCCTGTCGCGCCCCATTGCGACCGGTCGTGTAAGTCTATTGTTGATAGGTCAAAAAAATTAAAATCTCACTATAAATATGAACCTAAATTTAGAATGTAATATGTATTTATTAAATTGAGACACTTCATTGAAATGAAACTTAAATATATCAAAATCATAAATTTTTTATGATTTTTTTAAAGTCAACTAAAAATTTGGTCAACTAGACATTTCGAGGGCTCTACTAGACATCATGACTGTGATGTCTATTTGTCGCACTGTCCAGGTAGAAAACCATGAACGAGACAACTGAAGATCACTCACGTACAAAGCTAGGACATAGAGCTTGGTGCATCAACTCTCAAGCTATCCTCTAGCTAGTCAATCTTCGTGCTATGTGTCACTTTGGGCTCAAGATCTCTTTTTTATCAATTTTTCATCGCATTGTTAGGTTTTATTCACAAAATCCCTAAGAATAGTTATAAATTTTAATTGGTAAAGTAATTGCCAATGTAGTGTTTTATCTTTAGAAGCATAGAGAATCTAAAATGCTCCAATCTTTTCCTTATAAGATGAATTACGTGTTTTAGAAATAGCCTAATCTAGTTTGCAAAAGCAATTCTAGGATACCCTTTCTAAATTAGAACCAAGCCCAAATGTACAAGTGTAGGTGACAAAGCATAGCTAATAGAAATTAGTAAGATCCTTCTTTAGGCTTAGATATATTTGTAGTAAATAGAATTAGAATTATCAATCAATCTAGAGGAAAAATAGAAAGTTTGATGTTGGTCTAGTAGATACAAACTCAAGTAGTATGAAGGATGTCACAACCAAAAATCAAAGAAAGGTGTATTTGAGATGAAAATATGCCAGAAAATCAACAATACAATCAATTCATCAAGATTCTCTTTTTGACAAAAGATTTTTGGCCCACTAGATTTCATGGGAGATAACAATAAATAACCTTCTTGTGAAAAGTGCAAAGTAGGAATATGAACTTGCAATTAATAAATGGAATTGTCTAACTCAAAGGTCACATAAAAGTTTCAAGTTTTTCTAAATTGTAGAAGTTAGTTTTCTAAAAAGTCAATTGTTTTAACCACTATTGATAAATTCTTAGAAATTACCTAGATTGTGATAATATTCCTAGAAAAATTAAGGTTGAATGTTTAGTAGTAATAAATCACCTTGATTAGTTTCAAGGCATTTTGACACCAACAAGTACCTGAAAAAACAACCCCAACAATTTCCAAAGAATTTAAATGAGTTGAAGGCTTTGATCGGAGCCACAGGAGCATACATTCAAACAAGCCGGAGTCTATGGAATCTTTCCTTACTACAACTATCTTTCTGGACAATCTAGGCAAGTCAAAATTCTTGGAAAATGTAGATGCCTTCATTTGGAACGTTACAGTTCTTTATTTTGATAATTCACTAACCTTTACGAGTCTAAATGATGTGGAAGATAGGATGAGGATGCCTATGGCTAGTTTAGACGTTCTGAAGCCAATGGCTCAATTTGTTTGGCATTTGGAGCTTTTCTCTAAAATTTAGAATTAGTCTAGCAATAAATTTGACTCCTTTTAATAATTAGTGGTTAAAAGTCTAAAAACTTTGAATTAAATGAGGAAGGGAGGCTTTGACCCAAAGTATAAAAGTCCATCTCCCCTCTCCCCAAACCACCCCCATTTGCTATTGTGAATCTCCATTTTCTTGTTGAAACCTTGTGCTTTGTTTATGTACCTTTTTTTTGTCAATTTGGCCTATTTGTTCTCCACGTGGTGTTTTTAGAGCAGTTTTTGCTCATTTCCTTGTGTTTTGATGCACCTCTTGTTAATAATCTATTGTTGATACCTCCTAGAGTTCAAATTTGTGTATACAAAAACCTTTAAGTGTCTTCAGATTGTCACAAGGCCACCAAGTTCATCTTGAAGGTGATTGGATGAGAGATTGTGGTGAAGGATGCAAATTGCTTTCATCACTTCAACAATGGGAGGTGTTTTTGTGATGATTGATTATTGGTGATTGGGTTGTCAATTCCACTATTGTTTTTCAATAGGGTTTATTGCAATGGTAAGATAATGAGACCTAAAATCATCCAAAAAAACATTTAAAATGTTTCCTATTAGACCTTGTACGTTGAAGTCTAGTTGTGAGTTGAAAGGGGATTTCATATTCTTAGCATATATTTTCAAGTATTGAAAGTGGTATATCATATATAGAAGAAACCATGATATAATCTGAAACTAGAAAATTGAACCACAACTAAAACATGCCAATTCTACTTACCGTGTTGTAATCTAAGCACATGAATAGCCAAAACTAGAATGCTCCTATTTGGAAAGCACTTGGAACACATTTGTTTGAAAAAAGAAGAAATGAGAAGTTGATCATGCTTTTGTTGAAGCTCTAGACAACACTAGTAAAAGCAATAGAAGTGATGAGTAGCAAGAGACGTGAGTGAAGGAAAAAGGAAAAGGTTTGAGGGATTGAGAGAGTGAGGGTTGTATAGCATGTTGAACTGAAGTGGATGCCAACAAATGCAAGTTAGGAAAACATTAACCCTTAAAGGACGGATTGGTGACTGTGGAAATCATCCCTTTTGAAACCGTGTGACATCATCTATTTTGAAAAAAATTATATATATGTATTTGAGGTCAACTACCATAGAAGATCTTTCCTTTCCATACAAAATTCTGAGGATGAATAGTTGTACTTCTGTCCTACATAGAAAGATACTTTGTCATCCATTGGACACTAAACATTTGTGTCAATGTTTATGGATTAAATATTTTGGGTGGAAATTGCATTGATTTGTCCTATTTTTAGGTGTTACAAAATGAACTTACATAAAATTATAATTTTTGACAAAAGAGGAATATTTTAACTAATGATATTTGTGATTTCTTAAAATAGGAATAATTTTATAGAGTAGTACACATTCAATGGACAAAAATATTTCTCCCTTGGGAAAAGTTATAACCATGTGTAACTTCATTTCGTAACACACAAGAATAGGACAAAACGGTGTAGTTAAAGAGTATACTTTTGGTAAATTTGTGTCCCAGGACTAAGTTGAATAATTCATAGTAGTGACAACTAGCCAACAACTTTGCTACTCTAAATGAATTCACAAATTAAATAGAGCTACAATTGGAAGCTTCCAAAGATGGACTAATTCCTACTATAGTCCAAGTCCCAAGTCCTATTGCATTTTCAAAATTTGATTGGTGGAAAATTAAAAAGTAAGATGTAGGACTTCACTTTTAGGCCCAAGGCCTAATGCACTAAAAAATACCTACATGACAACATTTACAGAAGTTTTGACGCCAAACAATTGGGATTTGGAACCCAAGTTAGGCCTAGCAAAAATAGAGACTGAACTCAATCCAACTTTCATATTGTATATGATACGAGAAAAATTACACTAAATAGAGTATCTTTGATGGTTCATTTTATTTGCGAAACTATGTATTGTAAATTTCATGCTTAAAGTGCCTTTAGAATGGGACTTTTGACTTCAATGTTATTTATGCTATTATTTACTTATTAAAATATTAAATAAAATATTAAATTGTAAGGTGATTTGACATTGAAATTGAAAAAGAACTTATATTCCTTGCAATATTTATCAAAAAGACATTAAACAAAAATTCTCATGTAAACCATGAAAATTAGGAGATATTCTAAAATGATGATGAATCTAAAAATAAAAATAAGTCATTAAATCTTCTTTAGTCACTAACAAACCAAAGTGGGCACTTTTGCCCTTGAGGGGTTCATTGTTTGGCATGAATGCATCAAAACCATGTGTTGACATTTCTAACTAATTTTTAGAATATTTATACTACCATTATTACTATAGAAGATATTCTAAGCAATTCAAGAAACTCATGAAATCTTTTGCATGTATAGATTTAATCACAATTGCATTAGAAAGGCTATTTTTCTTTGGCCAGGTGTGCAAATATAGGAAATATTAAAAAATTAAAATTAAAAAAAATTAAAATACAATTATATTAAACTTAAGTCACAATTTGATGTAACATCTAAGTCAATTGCCTTGGTACAAGATTTTTCTTAAATAGTTTATTATTTTTACTTTTTGTTGTATTTGCACATTTGGCCAAAAGAGAAACAACTCTCTAGAGACTCTATGTCACACCCCTATTTCTTTGGGGTGCCCGAAGTGCCTTAGTGAGGAAGGGAGACCTTGGGGATGACTTCTCAAGCCTTGCAATAGTTTAAGAAGGGAGAAATGAGAGACTCCTGAGCAAATAGGGCACAATAGTGCCCTGGATAAGAAGAGAATAGTAGCATGTCATACATGCTTGGAAAGCTCTTGGAAAGATGCTTCTAATCATCTAAAAAACACATGATTTGGACTAGTAGGCTAGAAGTTATGGCTGTTCAAAGTTGGAGGTGTCATGGTCGCATTAGAACACTCAAAAGCTAGGAGTGAGGGGTTCCCAAATAATCCCTCAACAAAGTATGGCATGTATCATATCATTGGAAAACTATAAAGACAAAGAATCTAGAATGCCAAGTATTACGAGGTTCTAAGAGATGAGCCAGAAGTTATGGCCAAGAGAAGGGTTGTGGTAAAGGTGTGACACCGCTCCCGGTGAACCCATAACTTTGTGAGAACTTGTCTAAATGGGACAAGTGAGTAATCCATTGGCATCTACTTGTTGCAAAAATATCCAAAATGGGCTTGCATGTGGGATTTGGATCCTGGACCACAAAGTTACATTGTTTGGAAGTGTAGAAGACCAAATGGAGTTTGGAACTTGGTGATTTCAATTGGAAATGGGTGGTTTTCTAAAACCCAAGGGGGTTTGGGAAGTACCTTTGACCTACAAGGGAGGGTCTATTGAATGCCATAGAAAGTACTATAGGAGGGGTTGGTGACCCTAAATCCCCACTCCTTCTTGGAGCCTTGGTGAGTCCCAATGACTTAAGGTGGTGATGCAACTTCACCACCGGCTTCAAGGTTCCATGGGACACTTGTATGTGTGTCCCGGGGCATCGGTTGGTTGGAGTCCTGCTCTTTGCTAGGCCATTGGCGATGTGTCCCAAGTTATGAGTTCCAATTAATGTTGGTGTGAAAGTAACAAATACACAATGGGCCTAGTATGGAGTGGGGTGACAACCAAGGGTGGTTAAGACCATAGTGAGTAGTGCCACCACAACTCTTGACACAGTAAGATGGAAGTTTGGTCCCATGTCACCAAGTGACATGCTAGATGTCATGAGTGGAGTGTGTATTAGAAGGCCCAGGGACTCGGATTTAGTAGTGCAAGTGGAAAATGAGAACTAATGTTGTGGATGTGTGGCATGTGTAGTGTTAGTTAGTTTGGGCTCAAGTGATATTGGAATTGAAGCGTGGTGAGCCCTGAAAGTTGTAAAGGGCTCTAAAGGTTGTTTGGAGCTATAAAGTGTTACTAGGACCATGACACTCTAGGTTTTCTCTAATACACTTGCCTTTTGTACACTCTCAAAATGTAAGACTTGCAAAAAGACATTTATAGAGAAAATTTCATTTACAGCAATCATTGATACTAACACATCACATAGGGGCTTGATCGGAGGAGACACTTTTCTACGCATTTCATAGAAATATATAACTTCACAAGCATCAAATTCCTTCAAAATACTTTCAAGTAGACACAACACTATACTTTTTCAGAAGAAGCAATTGGCAACAAAATTTATGGGGCTGGAGCAAACTACCGTTATTTTTACCCAAAGTTGGATTTAATGTCAAGCATTCAATCATTGTTATGACATAGTCGTGTGCAAGTATTACTGTTTGTAGCATGATTTGTAGATTAGGTTTTCCGTTCAAGAGTATTGAAGAGGATTAATTTATTGGAAGTACTTAAACACCAATAAAGTCAAGTGTGAACTTAGATATGCACAACTATTCAACTAAACCAAATGAGGACAATCTACTAGATATTGATTAATTCCTCCTCAACCTTCTAATTGCTTGCAAATAACTTTGACATTAACCTAGTCATAGACAAACAATAACTTCAAGAGGAAAATAAGTAGATGAATGCACTTCTATATCATAGACAATTTCAGGACTCCTAGCTTGTAGGCATACAATGCAATCAACACTCAATAATGGCGAATAAAATACAATGGTCAAATTATCAATTGATCAAAATAACATTACTTAGTGTAATTGAATGTTCAAACATAATGATTCACAAACTTGGAAAAATGGAATGCACAAGTGGGGAGGAAAAGGAACCAATATGTACCCGAGGGAATAGAGGGCTACAATCCTAGCTATTGAATATGCCACAATCCTATTGGTTTCTTTGTTTTGTATATCCAAAATTGTCTTCAATCAAGCAGAAGTCAACATTAAAAAAATGACATAACTTCTTGAGGAAGATATAGAACAAACAACTGAATCAATGAAATCAGATATTCTCTCATCAGTGAGCACTGAAAAAAGGACCAAGACAGGGACAACTACAAACAATATTTACACAAACCAAACTAGACAACTAAAAATAGTAAGGCACTAATAGTCAATTAACAAGCCACCGACCACCTTGGCATTGCCCTTTCTAACCAAATTCAAACCCTTTGTTGGCCTCACGTATTGCCAATAGTAGCCAATCTTGTATTTGGTCCTCGGTTGCATAATTAGTGAGGTCCAATTGGTGGAAGCTAGCTACATATGTCGTACCCAAGAACATAATGTCAATACCAGTATATACGCAAGCTAATTTGGAATTTGGAAACCCTCACTATTATGTCCAAGATTGCTAAATAGAACTTGCAAGATGAGCAAAAGAAAAGCATGCAATTCATTGCATAAAGAAGAAAATTTAATTAGTGAAGTAAAACATATCAAGTATGAATAAAGGGGAGTTGGGTCCAAACATGCTAATAAGAGCCACATCGAGACGTTAGTGAGGTGCTTATGGAGGTCCTTATTGAAATATTCTATTTACAAAATGTTGCTTATTCATCCAAAATAGTCCATAAGTCATCTATAATGAATTAGTATTGGAATGTTCTACCAAAAAATGTTGTTTATTCATCCCAAATAGTCCATAAGTCATCCATAATGGGTCCTTACTTTATCCAATTAAGTAGTGGTTACAACTACTTTTTTTGTCCTTTTAACACTTAAAAAATTAATACACGTATTTTTTCTTTGTATTATGTCAAAGAGCCATAATTAAAAAGCTATGCTCTACAATGTTTTTTCATACTTCAAGTCATATTCAAGAGTTAGAATGAAGATTCTTCAAAAAAAAGTAGTCGTTATGCCCAAGTTGGCTCCTATTAGTGTGCTTGGACCTAGTTTCATTTAGTTTGGGTTAACTGCTTATTGCAAACATTATCCTTTTGGTCTCATAGGTCTCCTTAGGATTGTCAACACTACAAAAAAAAATAGTGTCTAAACCAATATGATAATCAACTCATATATTTTAGTTAGGAAAGTTGGTTAAAATGATCTAGTTTGGACAACAATCAACATTTCTTTGTTGATTTTATTTCTTGATTTGGTCAAATTATTATTCAAAAATTTGCCATATGGGATGCCACATAAGTAAAAAACACCATGCAAGCAAGACTACCACATCGACAGACTAGCCATGCACATGGGTCAAGTTTTTCAGTATCATGTCTAGACAGACGGTTGACTAACAAAATGTCATGATTCAAATTGATGTCCATCAGGACTTCAAAAATAATTCTACAAACTATTTGTTGACCTCAACGGCCTGCCTGTTGACGACATAGACCAACTATCCAAAATGACGGAGAAGCTATCATGATCAACAGATATTTTGTTGAGAGAAAAAATAAAAAATTGATTGATATGAATTTTAACATGCCAAGTTGCGTCCCAATCGATGCCAATGGACATCCCGATGGAAAAAGCTAGCATGGCATTGAGATAGAAAACCTTGACATGGGTAGGATTGCCACATTGACATATAATGTACCCGTAGGGCACAATTGACAAATTAATGTTGATTAGTCAATAAAAATTTCCAAAGTACAATTTACACTTGGAAATTTAATTTTGCAAAAATTAGTGTTCCTTTTTGGATTTAGAGGCAAAAGAAGGTCCAACAAGTACCACAAACCACGTTTGTAAATGCTTAATGTGCAACTCTTGATGCAAATGTTCCACAAGGAATAATGTGGATTTCTACAAGTAGGAAATCCACATAAACAAACACATGGTTCACTAGTAGAGTTCAAATAGAAAACGAAATCCACTAGTGAACACATGAAGTCGAAAGAATCTCCACTAATAGTGGCAATAGAAAGAGATTCTAATAGCCTAAACAAATAAGATCTCCTAAATCTAAATTCTCTATGAAGTAAATCATAAATCCTCCCAAATTTGTGGAGCTCATGTAATAGTCTGACGTCTAATCCAACTATTATAAACTCAAAACATTGCCTATGTACCATTTTCCTTTGCAGACTCATAGCAATTGCTAAACAAAACAAAATTGCAGAAATCAAGGCAATAAAATTGCAACATAGATCTGTAGATACCTATCCAAGCACCAATGTCTATCAATGCCTCAAAACAATTGGAGAAACAAGTGCCTTACATCCTCAAGTGATGTAATGTATAAAACAAGGCAACAATTATATATCTTAACTAGGTAGGAGCTATAATTACAAAGACATTGGAGTTAGTCGATGTCCGTTAGAGTGGCATCCACTTGAATGGCATCCACTCGAACAATGTCCGCCTAAGTGATGTCCACTCAAATGACAATTGCCCAAGTAGCGTCCACCCTAGTGGTCTACACCCAAGTAGTGTACATTCAAATGGTGTCCACTTGTTTGGCATCTGCCCGAATGCATCCAAGGGCCCGCTCTCTTTTCTAGTCAATCTTTTTCCGTATAGAACACTCTATAGTCTTACATATTTTATTGAAACGGGACACTTATTTTAAAACAATAGAAGTATTATCTAAAAAGACTTTATGATATTTTACAATATTTTTCAAAAGATAAATTTTACTTGATTTTAATGATTTTAAATCAAATTTTGGACCAAATTTCAATATTGAAGGCATATAAGCCAATGCCTCTTCAATCAATTTTAATTGTAGATTGCATATCTCTTCTATTGCCAAATAGAATAGTAGAAAGAAATTGATTGATCATACGCTATGTTAGTTCTTCATACCTAAAAGTAAAGCCAATTTGAATATTTTGATTACCATTTAAATTTAATCTTTGAAATTTTAGCAACAAAAATTGAATTCTACATAGCACAGTTTACTTTCACTTGTGGCTTTACTTAAAATGTGGGTTTGTGAGACTTAATTATTAGTATAAAATGACATATGGGAAGTACAAATGGTATCTTGTTGAGCACAGTAAAGAGGGTGTTGAAGAATATTATACCAAAAAGATGTCCTAAAGGTCAAATTATTTATCCAATCCTTACATTGTCTTAATTTCAATACTAACTTTGAAATGTTTAAAAAGTCTATATTGATCATAGAAAAATATACATGCTTAAAACACATTTTTGAATTGAATTTAGATCATTATTACCCCCTAAATGTTTCAGACTAAGTTTTCTCCAAAAATGCTCAAAACTATCATTTCTATTACAAGTACCTAATTTTAGAAAAAATAACATTTTTGGACACATGTAACCATAAGATCATGTAGTACGCTAATTTGAGAAGATGTGGAAAAAATTTAAAAAATTTCCACCATGTAGATTGTAAGATATTAGCGTTTGAAATGACAAAAATCTTTTATTTGGCCCTATGAAAAAACAGATAGCTGCACTTCACAAGGCCACATTTGTATGAAAAAAATTCCAAAATGGTGGTTACCCTTTAAATTCATTCTTCAAGTAAAGTTGACTACATGCGTGAAAAATTTTAGATCATTTGGAATTGTACAACATATAGGAAAAAAATAGTAAGTACAAAAAAGTAGAGAATGATTCAAAATACTAAATTGTTAAGGATTTAATTATGGAATTGAAAAAGGCCCATCCCAATGGTTTTAATGTTGTAATAAACAATCTACATCCTATGATTTTATTTTTTGCCTAAAATATTAAAGATTGAGTTAAATAAATGGCTTCAAAGTTTATTTTAGAGTAGAGAATCCAAAACTACCCACAAACTAAAACTCCTCATAACTTTCATCTCATGAATCAAAATGGAATGATTCAAAGCTTTCCATGTACATATAAATCTAGAAAACCAATTTCAGATTTTTGTTTCTTAAAAATGTTTTTTTTTAAGAAATTTTCGGGCTGCCCAAAGATCAATGAAAATTACATATCATGCCATAACTTTCTAACTATGTAGTTAAAAGTTATGAAAATTGTTGGGCTCTAAAGCTACTCCTTGGGCACACATGGTGTGAAAATTTCAAAGAAAAAAAAGAAAAAATCCATTTGTAGTGAGCTGCCCAAAATTGTTGTGTTGCCAAAAAATGCAGTTTGGTCCTTCAGGGGTTAAAGAATCAAAGTTCTCATAAGTTGACAAACTTTGCATATAGTAACCAAATAATATATCAATAGGTGAGTTTCAATTTTTTGTCAATAAACTATAATAATTTGATTAATAATTAGTTTGATATCATAAGTAAAGGACAAATTTGTCAATTGACTACTAAAATTGAATTATATTTGAAGATTACTTTCAATCATATATGAAAAAATTTGCAATACTCTTGCAATACATCTTTCACAAAATTCAAGAAATTTTTATAATTTAACAAGTATTGTGGCCCTATTTCATTTGTAAGTCACTAGCCACTTATTAGCTGGATGGTCACATGTAATTTGGGTAGGTCAATTTTCAAGAGCTATCTGATTATGAGTCTAATTATGGTCCAATCTCAAGAGCTTTATGTAAGCTCACATGCCAATGTCAAAAGCGTATTCATAAAGAGGCTCCCTTGGAGTCAACCTTGTTACCAAAGGCAACTCATCTATTCTACTTGCTAGGGCTTTTATTAGCATATTTGGTATGAGCATGACCTTATATTTTACACATTGGAGGTCAAAATATTTCAAATGAGAAAATAAAATATATCTTGAAAACATACAAGTGCTAGTATATTCAAACCTCTTTAATCTTGCTACCTAGGATACCAAATCTTTGACTATGAATGTACTACAAGTGTATTATTGGTGGAATAATAAATGTGCAAACTATTCTAGAATGTTATTTTGAGTTCATCTAACTTAGATGTTTGAGTGTAATTTGAAAATTGGTAAGATTACATGATTCTATATATATAAAGAATACATCACCCACACAATATGTATGTAGATTTTGGAGGAAGGGCGTGTCAAAAAATTAGTTTAGGTACTCATGAAAAATCACCTTATAGGTGGCAATGCATGTCTAGGAAGTCATTTCTTGCAATGCACCTTTGTCGTAGCCAAGCAAGCTCACCTTGTACACAATATGCATTAGCCAAACATTATTCCCTTATAAAAAAGATCACTCATCAAAATTGCCCACTTTATGTGGCACATCATTGCTCACAAAACCATTTGTAAGATGCATATTACAATACATAGCATAGTAAAATCGTAATTACAATTATTTGACACAATTGGTTTGTCTATTGCTTAAAGCTATGGGATTCATCCACCAAAGGGGGTATTAGCTTGTGAGAAAAAAAATTCAAATTCTATTGGAGTGCACCCCTAGGCACCCAAGTATTTTTCTATTGAAAAATGAACTTTTGTCTTTTGCAATACTTATTGGAATCACACAAAAGAGTCAAAAATTAAGAGTACGATGATTAGTAATTGCACTAGAAACTTCAAATATAAATAAAAAGTTTGAAGTAACTAGGTGGACACCACTCTTTTCCTAATAGATTTCCTATAGGTGTTTATTATAGTATAAAATACCTTGGAACAAAATAATTCCCACTAGTGTCATTTTTAAATTAGAAAAATCAATTCCATAACAATATGTCCATGTTCAAATTGCAATAAAATATTCAAATTTAGGAATTTTTCAAATTTTCAAATTTGATTAGAAATTGGACTTTAAAATCTTTATTTCAAAAGTTGGACAATCAAATTCAAAACTAATCATTTTTATAGCTTGAATTTAGATTCACCCCCCAAAAATGTAAATTTTCAAAATACACTTTATAGTGATCCATGGATTTGCCATTTTAGTCTTATGTGAGAAAGTCGAAAACTAGTACACTAAGAAAAAATATATAACATCTTTTCTTGAAATTGGGTCCCCATGAGATTTTTTTTTTCATGCTTGAGACTTTCTTGAAATCATTTGAAGGACACACAACACTTTCACACTCGTCGACCTCCGTATTATCCCCGATTTAGGGTTTGGCGCTCACCCTGACCCCTTCAGTCCTCTTGAATTCCACGACCTCGCTTTGTTTCCGGTGGATGCTGCCGTTGCTTCAATTTTTGTTTCGTTATCTTCCTCAACCAGCCAGGTTCTCAGAAGAGCGTTCCACGATGGTGTGCATCCGTCAAGCCACCGTGGACGACCTTCTGGCGATGCAGAGCTGCAATTTGATGTGCCTCCCCGAGAATTACCAGATGAAGTACTACTTCTACCACATCCTGTCCTGGCCTCAGCTTCTGTATGTGGCGGAGGATTACAACAAGAAGATCGTGGGCTACGTGTTGGCAAAGATGGAGGAGGAGGCGGCGGAGTGCCACGGGCACATCACTTCGCTCGCCGTTTTGCGCACGCACCGCAAGCTAGGGTTGGCCACCAAGCTCATGACGGCGGCGCAGCAGTGCATGCAGGGCGTGTTCGGGGCGGAGTATGTGTCGTTGCATGTGCGCAAGAGCAACCGGGCGGCGTTTCATCTGTACACGGAAACGCTGGGGTACAGGATCACGGATGTGGAGGCCAAGTATTATGCCGACGGAGAGGATGCGTATGACATGCGCAAGTCGTTGAAACCGAAGCCGGAGAACGAGAAGGATTCGAAGGTGGATTCGAAGGTCGAAGTTGCAAAGACCGAGTTGCAGGCCGATTCGAAGACTTAGAAGCTGAGTTTAGTTCTTTTGTGCTGAGTTTAGGGGTGTAGGAAAGTGTGGTGGAGGCCATTAGTGGATTAGGTTAAAATGTTATCAGACTACGGAGTGCAGACTAATTTTTGAAATGAATTTATGGAGAGGATTTACTGCTGAGAATTTGAATCCTGGATGCATGTGACATGCGCCAGTCGTTGAAACCTAAACCGTCGGAAGAGAAGGATTCGAAAAGGGATTCGAAGGATTCGAGGGTCGAAGCAAAGACCCGAGTGGCAGGCCGAATTCAAGACTTAAACTTAGTTGAGTTCTTCGTGATGATTTCGGGGGTGTAGTGAAGTATGATTGAGGTCATTGGCGTATTAGGTTAAATGTTATCAGACTACGGAGTTCTGACTAAAGGAAAGGAAAGTAAATTGATGGAGAGGAATTAATGCTGAGAATTTAAATCGAGGTTAGTTCCATAGTGCTTGTGGTCAATATCCTGTGGAGGTGTGTTTCCATACGTATTCTCGAGTTTGCACAGATGGAAAGCTCAACTCGTAGTGATTCCCGTCTATAGAAGCAGAACGAATGGTGCGGTGTAGCTGAAACTCAGTTAGGGTTGCTGTGGTTATGGCTTACGACAGTTATCCAGGAATTTGACAATGTCAGGAAGATTATGGTTTTACAACCATATTACTGTCTATTGTGGGTGTAAAATACAATCGAGCATGTAATTCAAGTTCAAGAAGGAAGCACATTGAGCCGGAATGAGGATACGAGTCGACCGGAGACCTTGCCCAGAGTGAAGTGCGGTATGTTTTCAATTATCGTATCATTCTTCATGTTTGCTGTTAGAGGGTTTCGTTGTTCTAAATATTTTTCCTTGGTATTGATTTTCCGGGCGCGCGACGAAGGGTTTCAGGAAGAGTAGTGGGAACCTCTAGGAATTTGGGGACATTTCTACTGCGCCTTCCACCAATGCTTTGTATTGCAGCACCATCTGAATGAAATTTTTGCCTAAGTATTCATAGTATAAGGTGATAACTTATAGGATACTATTTTCAATATCAGTAAAGAGGTGAGGATATGATAGCCATAACTGTTGAAATCAAACATGTTTCAGGATTAAGGAATTTCATATGGAGCTTCCACGTGTGAGGTCGTAGACCATATTGAAGGGACTCTAGACAATCCCATTTACATTTAAATATCAATGGCCAGCGACATTTAGCTAAGTCATGTTTGCACTCAACTTGCTAGTTGAATGCTAACCAAGTTGATGAATAGATAACTTATCAGTATAGAGATGTGATCAGGTGCACAAAGGTTTCAGTATACTCTACCTTGGAAGCGTCCATATCTTATGACGCAAGCTCCCGAAACAAGAAGAATCTTATGATGCTCACATGAAATGATGAAGGTTTAACTCCAACGGAGGAACTATCCATTGGTTTCACTTCCTGCACCCAAGATGGTTGCATGTAAGTTAACCCTCTACGTCCCACACATTTAAAAAAAAAATGTGGTTCAGTGCTTACAAAACATTGGTCTCTATGGAAACATGGAAGTGTATAAGGTAAACTAGCCTATGATAGGTAGAATGATTGGTTGGACTTTTGGGGATTGCTGAAAAATTTTAAATTGTTTTTAATATGAAGAGAAATGTGAGGAATGGGGAGAGCAATTGAAATTTTATTCTCTGACAAAATAAAAATTTGTTATGAATTTTTGAAGTGTGTTGCCCAATTGGCTCATAGGAGTCTATAGACTATCCCAAAACCAACAAAAAAGTGTATCCATAATGGTCATCTTATTGAATTGAAGCAATTACAATATTTCCTAAGATTTACACAACATGAAGGCCTAAAAAAGTCACTTCTTTTCATGCATTTATACTAAAAAGGTGCAAGTTTATAATACTTCCATAGATACAACATAAAGGTTTAATAAAGTCACTTATGATAAATTTACATAGAATAGTTGGAAGTTCTTATTGCAATCCCTAATCACTCCACCACTATCATCTAGGATATTGATTGTCTTCACTAACTCAAATCTCAAATCTCATTTTTTGAAAAAAATTTGTCATGGGTTGATATAACATTGTAATGGATCATTCACTCGGTGTTTGTTATAGGTGGCTTGTTTGTCATAGGTTAGTTTACCTTATATAGGATTCAATTGTTGAAAGTGGAAGTGCAATTGGTAGAGTTATGGTATATTAAATGTATTGCTTATCCAAAGATGTATTTTGCAATAGATTATTTGTATTGCAATGCATATGATTGGATAGTATGTGCATCAATCAAGAAGAGATTTGAACAATTTTTTGTTCATGTGAAGTAAACTTGCTTGTGAAATTAGACATTCAAAACTTCCTAGGATCACATTGCAATCATATATAATTCTTTTTTTAAAAATTGATGCTGAATTTCGAAGTTAAAGAGCACAATCTAAAATGAGTTTAGGTTGTAAGCTTCTACATGCCTCTACCACTAATTTATGTATTTTTTGCAACATTAGAAGGTCAATACAAATAATTCAACCCCAATTTTATAATCTTCAAAATTCAAACAAGCATATTGCATTTGTAGTAATACCTAATAGAATATTATTACATATTAGCATTATTACATTGTGGTATATTAGTGTATTTTAGATTAATACTAATATATATATATGTTGTGGTATTTGGAGGTCTTTTATAGCCTAAAACACAAATATTCTTATACCAATTATTGTAATACAAGGTTTCTAACTATCCAATTTGCACAAAGTTTTAGATTTGGATGAAATTTATGTTATTCAATATTACATGCTTAGAGTGACCACTTTTGGCAATTCTAGGATCTTAAGGCTTAAAGAAGAATCCCATCATCCCTTTGACTTATTGATAAATTGAGACATTCCAAATGCTTATAAATATATAATGAACCAATGGGCCAATTTTGACAATGAATAAACTAGTCAAAAGACAAAGTTCTCATTCCTTCCCATTTCCAAAAATCCAAGAGATTCACTATTTCAAGTGGGATGAGAAAAATTGAATAAAACTTTGACATCCAAACTATTTTTGGTTTTACTACTTTTTCCTATTGTTAAATATACAAACCACATTTGATGGAGTAATATGTGGTTAGTGAAACCTAATGCACTATGGGTGCAATATTCTTTGGAGGTCCTAATAAATTAACAAAAAGACCCACTAGTTATTACAACCAAACAAGTGTCAAAACCAACTTAGGAACTCATAACATTCTTGAATCGGAAGGTCAGGGGACTTCTACAATAGCACTATATATTTGTATTTCTATAGTCCAAAATACATGGGCAAGCTTGCATTCAAGATGTTTTACAGTGATAAAAAGAACCTTGATGCATGGAGAGCCAAGGGCCCTGAATTTCAAGAATGTTATGCTTTTCACAGTTTTTAAACACATATGAACACATCAGAAAGAGATTTACCTTCAGCGAGGATGAATATCATGGTCAAGTTCAAATGGTAACGAAGACACCTTTGAACAACCTCAGTACTGAAAATCTAAGATTCACGCAGTTTCAAAAAATCATTCAACAAAAAACAATTAAATTCATTAAATTTCCTGAAACATTGACAAAGCTTCTTCCACAAAGTTCAGTTAGCTCACCTTATATGGAATATGCTTCTCTCCGGGAGAGATGAATTCCATTTCGGAAATACAATGTGAGGCAGTCACCACTGCCACCTGGCATATAAGTTTAGATATACCCCCAAACACCCCAACTAAATTGGTTGCAAAGGGAGTCCCCGATGACTCTTCAAGAATCTTATGTTTGTAATGAACTACTTGTGTCAATATTGAAGTCATTACTTTCATGGAATAGGCCTGCACATAGTTGCTATGTAAACCGTAAGTACGACAGTAAAGAGAGCAATCATCAAAACTAGCTGCCGTTAACGATGTTTCTTCATTCAGGTCATCCTATTGAAAACAAACAAATTCTGACTCCATTGCATGACCATAGCCAGTCATGATCTGCTGCTTACAAATACTCAAGAAACAAGAAACCTCAACAGTTCACAATATACATTCATAATAGCTCGCGAAAGCTCTCACTTGATGTTTGAACAGAAGATTTGATACATCTGGTAATTCCAGATGAAGGTGACACTTTACAGTAACACTATTCAGACTCGAGAAATCTCCAATTAAAATTTAAAAATCACGGTGTAGCTACAGGTACTGAAGTCAAGAAGGATTCTCATTCAGCGAAGGGAATCGTAGCAGCCTACATCTTAGGTTTGGTGGAAGCTCTTGAAGATTTCTTTCATCTCTCCTGACGAGGGGGTAAGTGGTTCAGAGGGATAGCACTTAGCTAATATTGCTTCAACTGACTCGTACTTGTCCATGAAGTCTTCCTGCATCACATCCAATAATAGACTTCTATGAGCAAGTAAGGAGTGCCATGGTTGTCAACGAAATGATCAATGTAATGCTCAGCAAGGTGGAAGACAGGAAGACAGCATATATGTTACGGTATGGTATTCTGTGAAGACTACGAACCTTGAACTTCTCCCATAACGAAGGGAGTAACTCCTCCGAGGTAAGATGCTTTTGCATTCGCTTGTACATTGCTGGTAAGGCCTTCTCCACCTGTCAATTTTCAAAGGATTCTAGTTGAGTAACATGAAACTACACGTGAAGTACACTATGGACCGCACGTAAGGTTGCCATAACGAGGTGAGAACGAGCAGTTTGGTATTCGCACTAAGCACTAAAGAGGAGGAAGATTGGACACCCACAGTAAGGCACCTTCAGCAAGGACTCGCGTACAAAGTTATAAACTTCCAAGGGAAACGATTGAATGAAGTTCGAGAACGCACCCCAGAAAGACTGGCCTTCAATGTTTTTCGTAAGTCCATCTTTGAATATCCAAGTTGAAAAGGCATCTCCTCAGGACTAATGGTATAAAGCAGGTTCTCCACTTTTTGAGCAAATTGAAATAGCCTTTCGAATTGCTGCTCATACAATAAATTTACATAAGCAACAAATGGGAGCATCATATGATAGGCAATGTCAGTTACGAGAGATGATTTCAGCCTGTAGTCTTTCATCAGCGTTTGGAAGTTGGAACATACATAATTGATAATTGAGTTGATATATCGGGTGCAAGCTTGCTCATAAGCCTCGCTAGCTTGCTGATAGTAGCGGGCCAAAGTCGGAACCACATTTGCAAGATCAAACATACTGAAAAAAAACCCACAGCAGAAGTAATCAGCACAAAGAGGTACCAGAGAAATCCAAAAATGGCAAAAAATTCTATCTTGAGACACTTAGTGTCTCCAGCTAACACTCAAACTCGATTTTCCTCTAAACTTAGTCCAATCGCTGATAATGAGAAAAAGTACGAGTGTAATGGGTTGATATCCACTGAAAGGACGATGAAGATGAACCTGTTTTGAAAAGCTGCATAATTTTCCAAAAGAAGAACATCCTGATACTTCGGATCAACCTGTGCAATCCTTTCCAACACAGCAAACATCGTATTCACCTGACCCCACCGTAACACCAATAATCAGTTTCAATTTCCAAGTTCCCGTATCACTTACAAGACCGCACAGGATTAACTGCTCCCGTAGACCCGAAAGCTAAGAAAACTTGCAAACGTGAACCATGCTCATCAAGAACTTATCAAAATATACCAAGAGAGTGCCACAACTCAGGAGTTCACATGATATATAAGCAAACCACTACATTGATAAGCAAGATAAATATCTATGTAACATGAGATCTGCATGCAAATTACCAGTTTCATATACGCCTGGTCAACCACATCTCTTGAATTGCCTTGTATAAGATTCTCCATGCGACCTGCAAGGGCTGCAAACCTGAACCGACCAACAAAACAAGATAAATTACACTTACGCAATCAATATTCGGAAGTTTCCCTCAGTAGAAATCATTTTGGTACGAAACCCATTAACAAGACTGCCTTCAGGGATGAATGATTAAGAAATGCTTAAACTAACCTATACCCATGTAAAACAGTCTGTCTTACTCTCCGAGAAGTTGATGAGTTCTCAGTTGGAAGGCCACATCGGAAGTGGAAGTATTTCAAGTTTGAACGAAGGACCACATTTTCATGTTAAAGTGCATTCGTGAGCAGCATGACATGAAGAAATGAAAACCCCGTAAACCCACTGGACTTGATTATTGCCCAACTCTAGAACATCCAATACACCAGAATGAGCGAAACAACAAAAATATTACCTCGGAATGTATGATAGCACACCCATCTGTTTTACATTTCGATCATGCTTCTCAATTTGAAGATTTGCTTCATCTACAAACTGTGATAATCAAACATGATTAGAGGATTAACAGGTTGGAACTGCTCTTCCGTATAATAAAAAACGGGTTGTCATAAAGTAATGACCGATTATGACAAACTGAAACTTGAAGCAAAATCAAATGGAAATAACATTTTTTCATGAAGAGTGCAAACATACTCGATTGAATTGCAGGCTGATCCGGGACTGAAGATCTGCAAGCAAGCGCCTCACAAAACCTGCAGCATCAGCCTTTTGCGCAGAAAGGTATCGCTCTGTGACGCCTTGCATAGAAATGCATCGCAAAGGATCAATTTTATACGCCCAATCGACCACCGCATAAAAGTCTTCCTGGATTCCATCCAAGAGCTCTTGAAGGGATAGATTCAGTAACTCCAGCTCTGCTGGATTCTGTTCAGCTGCATCCAAAAACTAAGTCAGGACTGTCGCACATACAAAGAACAGTAAGACATACTTATTGGACATCAACACAAAGAACCGGATTCGCTTACTGGACTTAACATCCGACCCGTCTGCATCCACAGGACTTGCACCATCTTCGTCGTCGTCCTTATCCTCAGCTCCGTGAGGATTCAAAGGTAAAACCTCAAAACACATGAAGGAAGCAAAGAACGAGCTCTGCAGAAATGAAAGGAGAAAACAAGAACTAAATCGAGGTGTCATTTGCGCGCCAAGATGGAACATAAGAAACACCAAGGACAGGAAAAAGACAGGACCGTCACTATGAAACATTGTTCCATTGCATATGAAAGATAATGCTGATGGTGAACATGAAGTGGATAAACAAACAAGATATTTGTGTGGTTACTGACTGAGAAGTTCAAAAGTTGGAAGGTGCAAAAATGATGCTTAATACTAAAAGAAAGGAAAGCTACTACAAGGAAAGGACAAGGAAACAGAAATATTTGCGGAACAGGGTATTCTCACTTCATCCACAAGAAGTGGAATAAAGATTCTGAGCATTTTGGCGTATGCATCAGACACTGTGGAAGTATCTGCTCCTCCAGCACCTTGTGCTGCACCAGCCTGCGAACTGTCCAGCCATGCCCCTGTGCTCCTTGATACTTTGGTGCTAGCTCTAAGCTCATTTGCAAACTCTCGCGCCTATTCACCAAAATTGAAAATTTTATCATCAAGGATGGTCCCTAGAGGAATCAGGGATGACAGGCAAAGAGAACATATAGTATTAAGGAAACATCAAAGATTTAGAGTTCACATACAATTACATAAAAGAAGATGCAACATCACGATTCATCACATAACGATTCTTCACATACCTCACGACGTAGCAAAAGATTGAGCGAGTGACAATATGCTTTCCGCAAAGGTCCAAGTGAACTTTTATCTAGATTCTGCAGACAAGCATACAGCCTAGTTGTCATGGATAGTACATGACTTCAAAACTGATCAATACAGTGGCAGTGTTCAGTCTCTGCCGTTTGTAAGATGTACATAGGGTAGCATGCATACGATTTGATTACCTTCAGGTGTTGTAGCATTCTTGCGTATGTACGACATTTGAATCTCAAATCAGCATGATCCGGTCGTTTCAACTGCCCCCTCTTTATCACTCAACACCGACATTTTTGTCAGCAATAAACGGTAGCAGCATGGACTGCCCTGTAAAAGCATCAAAATTTGCAAACCTACAAGCTGCGGGATACAATTAATAACAAGGGTTACAATGTTTTGCAGACTAACCTGTGAGAAATAGGTCTTATCACTGATCATGAAATCAACCACACTAGAAAAGTACTTCCTCAGAAAATCAGAAGCTCTTCGAACAAAAATAGACTTAAGTTTTTCAAGCTCTAAGCGCTTGTCCTTGACCTGCACGTACATCAAAGCTTGAATTCAGGAGTAGAGTTTGCGAAATAATCAGAAGGCTTCGGAATTTTTAGTTCTGCATTGCGTCTCAGGCTGATGCTGTCCAAATTTCACATTGACAGCTTCACAAAATTCCTAATTTAGTAGGAGTCACATTGTTCGTCAGGTAATTGACATTAAACATAAACTTTTGAGTGCTATATAGCGCAATATCCTGCCACTTAACAGACGCATAGACAATTCTATCAGATTAGACAGCTATCAGAACCAGTATTTTTGTCAAAAGAGCAGTCATCAAAACATATAATCTTCATCTAACTTCTAGTATAAACTGCATAGAGACAATCTTCAAAGCGACTAAAACGAGTGTTCAACAGAACTATGTTATCCGGGGTTAAAGAAGCTTACAGCGCGCATGTTAACATAATTGGCATCTAGAAACGGGGCGTCAAGACTTCGCAAAGCAGAAGCTAACCAATCACAAGCTTCTAAATTCTGAGGCATTCGTGCATCTTCAAAAGTTCCGCTCTGCAAAACTGCTGCATACTGCCATACAAAAGAAATCAGCGCATATACGTTGAAACTCAAAATTCGATGAAGACTCAAAATAAATGAATATGCATTTAGCTCAAAGTGAGCCATTAAAATCTGGGAAAAGAGTCCTCGAAAGACGAGGTTACATGGACACACGAGGATACACGAGAACACCAAAAATGTCAGATCCCATACCTCAGGAGGGATACTGAGCTTTTCCAGCAACGCATTCAATTCTTCCACTAAAGCTGCATTGTTCTGGGCCTGCAACTCCAGTTTGTTGTTCCTTGCTTCTATCTGTCATGACCATTCCATTAGATAATATCCTCTTAAATAAACCGTCCATAACAGGTGAATACAAAAGGGTAGCAACGAACAATCCCAGGCGAGCAGTATAAAATTTCACCCAATATACTCTCACAAGACAAAATGATGAACCAAAACTTATTCAGGCGTAGCATCTATCGAATTGCCATTTATGCCACTAAAAGCAACAAGTCATGCAACTCTGCTCCATGAACCTACAAGAAAATCATTAGAAGTCTGGTAATATATATACCGACTCAATATCTTCTCGCATGTGACGCAATTTCACATTGAAGATACCTAGCCATTCGTCCATGTCTTCAACACTTCCTTGGGCAGCATCTAGCTGTTGAAGAACCTGAAAGTACATAAAAACAAAAGTGGCTCGGATGTAAACGGTAAGCTCGCCACTACAATTCTTTCGCCATTCGCTATGAAGTGAGTTAAGTTCTTCAATCTTCGAATCTTATTAACTGGTGTGCTGCAACCAATTTTTGCTTATTGCTTGCATAATAATTTTGATTCGGAAAAAGATAATCACATGAGCAAAATGCAGGAACGTTTAATCCAAAGAAAATAGTATACATCTGACCAAATACAAAGTGAGAATCATTGAATCATGAAATTAATCTAGCATAGAAACTGGACGAAGCTTACCTCTTCTACAAGTGGTTGACTCTCTAGAATGGCATGCACATTAGCAGCTTCCAAAGCAGTGAGTTCACGTTTCAACCGCTCTGAGAATGCCTCTGCCTCATCTATACCAAGAACGTATCTGTGAGAGCCACATTACACACATGTCATTTGAATACGCGGACCAAAAGAAGACACAAATATCACTAAAAACATATCAATATGTTCACGGAGTCTGATAAGGCCAACTGAAGTATCAATTTAAACACAATTCTGGTGAAAGTCAAGCTAAAGCTCATTAAGAAAGTTTCTGACTAAGAACAATGTCTGACTGCATAAACTAATTTAAAATGCCAAAGACCGTTTTAGTCAGGAATACTAAAAATGTGAGAAGAGACATACGTTCCAAGCAAGGCCTCCATATCCTCTTCCTCAGCCTTCGAAACAAGTTCCCTCTCCACGCTGACCTTTTCACTCTTCTCCACTCCAGTATCAACAGAATCTTTTTCAACCGGTCCTCCACTTGGAAGAGTTTTCGCATGAGCCTACAATAAACCATGAGCTAAATTAAAAACCGTTCACGATTCAAGTATTTATACGTTGCTCTAAAAAATAGTACCTTCTTTGAGATGACAAATGATTACCTTACACCTGCAGCAGCTCATTACTGAAGTGTACGAAGGGCAAACTGAATGTAAGTGCAGTAACTAAAGCTCTTCCTTCAGTTCTGCAGGTGGTACGAGGGATGAGAACATATACCTGGGCCCATAGTGCCATTTCCACAACGTCCATGCCCACAATCTTTGGCACTCGCCCCAGGTTCTCTTTACAAAGCTTCAAAATACCTGTAAGAAGGTGGTTTCTGAAATGCAGAAAAGAAGTCATGAACCAAACGAAGCGTTCTTTTGATCGTAAGATAATAGGCAGGACCGAGCGTTTCCACAGGAAACGCAAATCTAAAGTTCAACATTCAAATAAATCCGGTTGAAATTACGAATCATCCAAAATTATGCCAACCTAATTGCAGGCTAATCTGTTGTGTGGAAGGATTGCAGAACGGTAATACGAAGGACAACGACAGTATTGGAAGAGTGTATATACTCAAAGCAATTTAAATTATCTTGAATCGGGAAAAAAATAAGAGTTCAAAGTACTGGCCAAGTAAACAGGTCTTGGCATTCACCTATCATCACGCGTCCGCAAAGTCCATTGAGGTGGAGCAACTGGCTTGTTCTTCAAATTGTCAAACCCCTATTACAGCAGCGCAGACAAACTAATCAAATTCACAAACTTCAGAGGTGATGCTTATAAACGCTTGAAAACACCAAAAACATTTGCATTCTCCACATTGTAATGGTCCTTTGAAACTTCAACATGTGACTGAAATAAAAAAATCCTCAAAAAAGTACACTTCATGGAGTCACTAAAATTAGCTGAACAGACAAGCTCAAAGAAGTTGCTGATGAAGGTTACCCTAAGTACGGGCACAGGTCAATTTCGTAAAAATTAAGGAAACTTTGAAGATTGTCCAAACTTATCAAAATTTGTAGTCCAATATCCAAAATACAAAGTAAAATCATATTTAAATGCTTTAGCTCTTTGTGAGTTCTAAGATTCCAAAATCAGTAACTTTTCCAAAATTTTGAAAATAAAAAATTTCATTCAATACGGTCTGAATTTCAGAATTTAACTATGTCGACACTCAAGCATTGAAACTGACCAAGGAGTACGGTGCTTCCAAATAGCCATCAATAAAAAAAATTGACACACTGCAACTTTTTGTATGTGAAAAAATTTGGACTAACAGAAAAGATAGTCACAGGTTACGCCATGGAATTCAATCATTTGTGAAGACCAATGACAGCTCCAGTATTTGAGAGAGTAATAGAGGATAGATTGAGAACCAGCACGAAGGTACAGCCACTGTTGTCACTAGACACCGCTTCAACCTTGCTCAGGTGTTTCAATTTATATACTTTCGCAGGCTGCGCATCCAACATGTAACATACTTAGTCCATGTACGTCTAAATCTTGAGGTAAGGAACACTCATCATGTACTATACGATACTGAGAAAAGCCAGAATATGATTTCTAAAAATGCATATCAAAACCAGGTACTAGTCAACTTAGCGTGAGGCTTCTGGACCAGACCTAATACAATTAATGGATACATCCAACTGACTCAATTTCAACAACTACACCAGCCCCCAAAGGAACCACCACTCGGCTCACGATCAGGAACAATCGCAACGGAACAAAAACAATCAGGTAAACCTAAATCCATCATAACCTTGTCACTTAGTCCTCAAAAAAATGGTGCTAAGGCACTAATTCTCATACCTGCATACCAGTTGGAGTCTCCTTCAAAACATGTAGTTTCACTTTGAATTTTTGCGTTTGTTCTGCTCGCGTTACTGTACAAGATTTGGTGACAAGAGAACAAACCAAGAGAAAACGAGCGTCAGTCCACATGCCACTCTATGTTCATTAATGTACTGCAGTTAAGATACTCTCTTGGAAGGCAGACAACCATAGGTCATTGAAGATGTCGCGCATGTTCAAGGTCCTACTGCCAATCATCACGAAGTAGAGGATACTAAAATCATTAGGAACCTGATCCCGTCTCTTATACTAACCTTTGTTACCAACAGCAACTCATCAATTCATACTCTTGGTACGCCTTCAATAAGAAAGTTGGTTGTAAGCATGACTTGGCCATTGATATTTAAATGCAAATGGGCTTGTCTAATGTCCGATCAACACTGCTCTACGCCCTCCCACTTTGCAATTGCATAAAAAAGTCATACATAGTGATAAAAATTTGATCTCAAGAGAGATGGGTTCTTGACCCCAAATGATATCGGAGAGAGCTGTGGAGTTAGCTGGGTCTACATCCCAATGAAAGTACCTCCTACATGTGTTAAAGTGCTTACATTGACAAAAAAAATAGAATCTTCTACCTTATCCGTATCGAAATTATCCCATACAGAATAGATTCTCTTTGTTACAATAACCCCAGGCTAGCACCACATACTGCGTGCTACAGCGAGCAATGCCGAGATGGTCAGTTAGCAAGAGACATTCTAAAAAGCCCTTCAGCGGCTGGATTCGAATGTAAATACGAGCCCAACCTTGCATTGTATCCCCGCAAGTAACATACAGTCTGCCCTGTCTACATGCTACTCGTATAGGTGCTATTTCACTTTAATTGTTAGAAATTTTGTACTACCCAAGTTGCAAAAGTGCTGTAAGCTAAAAATCATATAAATCGCATTCCCTCTCACTTCATTCTACGTTGTTTCAACCTCCATAAATGTAATGCTCTTTTAAAAATAGCACAAAGAGTGACGCACATTGTTCCTTGAGCACCACTCAGATGACCTGCATTATTTGCAAAAGAATCGGAAAATGCCTTTTCAACTGAAAGCTTGAAGAAAGCCGACAGTGAAGCATATCTACTTCCGTTCATACCTTCATGAATCTCCACCTTGAGATTTCTTCAATAAATGTATTAAAATTACCGTGACTATACCATCCGTCTCTAAACGTCCATTTGAAATTTCAGTAGAAAACTTAGAATTCTGTTGCTTCCAAGCTCTAACAAATAGAGAGGCTATATTATAACGATGACTTACGACACAGATCCCCCTACATTGTCCCAAACATACCATCGCATTACGGCATTGTGAATAGCATCTCCTCCCAGAACCACATTGTCTCCAGCGACTCTATTCCAACACACACACTAATTCCCCCGCATTGCAATGAGGCAACCCTAGAACCATTCAAAAACTACAAATCCATGAAACAAGGCACATTACCCGTGAGAGCCAGAACGCGCGGCTTCGTACTATGGCGCGTGCGTCGCCCGGCCACACTCCACGACGCCTGGCTCTTGGCCACATGGAACGCCATGACCACGGAATTCTCCGAGCCGGCGAAGAACGCCTCCACGGCGTGGTTCATGTCGCCCCCGTCCTCTCCAACTCCTCCATTCGTGGCCATCGCTTACCAATCTCTCCAACAATCTTCCAGATCGCCAATGGCAATCAAATAATAAGACTGTGCTCGCAAACCCTAATGCGATCTCTCTCCTCAAAATGCCATTCCTGAGATTGTTAGTGTGGGAAATTGTGAGACGGGGGGGAGATGCAGTGACAGCGGATCTGTGAGTTGGTCTGCAATCGGGGCTGATTGCGTGCAATGGCGGAATTCGACGGCAGTTGTGGAATTGGGCCAGAGATCGGAGCTTACGGAGAAGGACAGTTCTAGTTGAGAAAAGGAAGGGAGACGACGACGACGACGACGGAAAGCTGCGTAATGAAAGGGACGATCGTGGGGATGGATGAACGTCAGTGGATGGATGAATATGAGTGGATGAATGAGAACACGAAGGGAGGTGAGCCACTTACATGTACCCCGATTCAATTGTGTAATGTAATGTGGCTTATTTGTGCCACTAAGGTTATGTGCATTTATAGTCATTAATAATTTCAATTAAACACAGTTACTATTATTAGTGTAAATAGAATTTTTTTTAATTTTTAGTCATGACATGTAGGTTAAAACTAGTTTTAGCTTATTTTTGGAGTGTGTTTTTTGGATTTTTTTGAAGGTTTGTGCATCCAAAAAGGTGGATGAGCTCTAGTCAATCTTCATTGTAACTTTCAAATACTAAACCATTTTTATATGTGATTTTAAATTGATAAAAAGAAAATGAAGTTTGCAAGTTCAGTTTACTCTATTTTAAAATTTTAGATTATTAAAAAATTGAGAGAATTATTGCAATTGCAAGCTCTATGTGTTAGAATCCAACATACAAAACATTGTATGTATTTCATTTGTATTTACTTATTCTTAAATGGTTTTAACCCCTAAAGTCCTATTATCCCTCAAGGAACATAAATGGATTTTAAGTAGGATTTTGCAATCTCAATTTTTATTGTGATTTTTTGAAAAAAAAAAATGAAAGATAGAAAAACACAATAGATTTCTAGAAACATAATTTTTCTTTCAATGAATGCTTGAAAGCAAAAGTTTTGCCACCCTAAGCCTAGAATGGGGTTTGCCAAGTAACACCAAAAAAATCACAAAAAGTCAAAATAGAAATTTTCAAATTTTGTTTCTCATAGAAAGTACTCTTATTTATATAGAAAGATTTGATTCACTCTATTTGGTCTAGTGATAAGAAAGTTAAGGACAATCTTGTTTTTCAAGCATTCTAAGCATTTTCTTGAAAAAATAACTTACAGGATTTGTTTTTGAATGCAATTTTCATAGTTATTTCAAAAAAATAGTTTGATAGGGTTTAGTTCACTTGCTAGAACAATCTTGTTGTTTACATTATTGTGTTTCTATTCCATCTTAGAGTTATTAATGATTCGATTTTGGACCAACTTTTACTTAATAATTTTTCAAAGATTTAAAATCAAATGTGTGTATTTTGAAATTCCTACCTAGACTTTCAGCTCAAGATGTTAACATAAATTTTTTTAATTCAATAAATGTAGCACAAAAATTTTAAGCTAAGAATATTCAAAGCCTTCAAATATAGGCAAGGAAGGTGAAAAAAATGGCTTTCTTGACTTAAAACGCAAATGTTTTACAGTCCACTTGGTCAAAGTTTCTGAAATTTTCTTCCATGCAATTTTATACTAGTCTAGTGCAAGATCCTACAATTAGATATGCAGAAAAACATTATATTTCTAAAAAAATTTGCACTTTGAAATAAAAATGGTAGTTTTGAGTGGAATTTGATGGAAAAAAATCCTTGAGACTTTAGAGGTTAAATACAATTTATAAAATTATCTTTATCATTATAATCTATATTAGCTATAAGAGATTCAGATTAAACTAAAATAAGTTACAATTGATATGATTTTATTTCATTTTTTACATAATATCCACTTTTTAATGCAAATTTTGTAACTATGACGATATTTCACAAAAATTGACCTTTTTTGCAATGATAGGCAAACCATAATATCACGATAAAAAAATAAAATTGATAATCAAACACGATTTAGAAATCTAAATTTAGCTCATACATAATGTTTGATCCTTTTACAATGAACTCTTGTCCGTTAGTGGTTAATGAATACAGGATCCATTTTACAACTTAAGTTGCCAAATTAAAATACACTAAATAGAAATATCATTTTCCTTGTGTAAAGAAGTTAAAAGTATTATTATGAAAGAATCTCTAATACCATTCATTGAAAATGAGTTCAAGCAAATCTCCAAAAAGAAACTGAATGGAAAAATTGAAATGGAGCTTCTTTAAAACCATTCAAAGGCACTTTTTCTCCCAAGGATTTTAGAATTAACATAAGGGTGATTTGCAATAAAGACCAGTACGAATACTATTTTGCATCACATTTGGAATGATAAAGTCGTCATCAGCTATAACTTTTAAAGCATGAACCTAATTAACTTGAAATTTTTATCAGAGATGTCTAACTTGATAGCAATGAGATCCTTTATTCTTAAAAAAAAATTGAAAATCATTTTATAATAAAATTTCAATTAAGTTAAACTCCAAATTAGTGATAAACTTTGCAATTTAGGTTTTCTTGGGTATTAGGGCATACCCGACATTAATGATCTAGAGCTAAAATTTTTGTAGTCTACTCCTACATTAGGTGGGCATGTGCCTAACAAAAGGGCACTTAAAAAAATCTTATTTTACATCCTCTACATGCGTGCTAATAGGGCTACCTTGCTTGTACAATTCTAAACATTGAAGATGGTTTCAAGATCATTATTTTGGTGAAATTCCATCACCATGAAGTCCTCACAAAATTCCAATTTTTAGTTTCTTGGTGAATTTTTTTTCCTATTTTCTACAAATTAAAACTTCAAAATACCTATTTTCTTGAGATTCTACACTTTTCTAGTTCTCTTACTTAGTAAATTTTTCTATACTTTTCCTTCTTAGGACATCTTTTTCTAAAAGGTATATAAATTGTTCATATTTAATATTTTTTTAATTGTTTTTCTAATTTTATAGTACTCTTGAAGAAACACCCTAAACGCTACAACAACAAGCAAAAGGGTCTTTTATATTATAAAAAGTTTGTACTTAAAATTGACCGATTAAGCATTTGAGATAAAATTTGGTTAAATCAATACTTAACTTTATACCTTGTAAAATTTCCTACCTACCATCCCATAGTACATTTCAAGAGGGTTGGAAAAATTAGGTTGTCAAGTAGAAGTGAGGGCAAGGTGCTCTCATGAGCAAGGCAATCATCAAGGACTCTCCTCTCTATTTTGTATGTCCAAATTTAAGAGATTCTCTTGTCTACTAGAGCTTCCCAATTTTGATTTTGCTCACAAGTGTCGCTTGCTATTATTGTGTCCACCCTTGTACCAACTTCCCAAAGAACCTAGACACATCTTTTTTAGCGAGTCTTTCAAAAATTGGCACTCATTTCTGAGAGGTGTAGAGGGCATAGATCTCTTTACTTCTAAAATTCAACAATACTAGTTAGTATTGCAAGTTTTGGTAATATTGTGGATCAATTCATTCTTCCTTGAATTTTTTGACATTTTAATAAATTTGTTAGATCTACAACATGTGTGATTTGGGATTTTTTTTGGTGTTGCTTGAGGATTTTGAGTGTATTTTGGTTAGAGTTTTGTTTGGCAAGAGAGAGAATGTGTAGCATAAGTTACAATTTATCTAGTTTCTTATAAAAGTGGATTGGCATCAATGCATAGGATCTTATTTTCTCTTGTCAATCTAGTAGTTCTCATTTTCTAATAGTCATGCATTCAATTTCTTTGAAAATGTGGTTATAGGATGGTATTTGGCTTGGATCTATTCTTTGAGAATTTTTACATTTAACCCCTAAAGGACCATTGTTCCCTTGTGGGGACAAATTGGATTTGGGGCAAGTTCCTACAGTCTCAATTTTTGTCATGATTTTTTCAATCTTTTTCTAGATTGAAAAACATATGAGTTTTGTGGACAATGTAATTTTTTAAAATTTCAATTGGTGCATGGGAGAAAAATTTATGCCAAATAAGGTCACAATGGAGGAGACCAAGTACTAAGAGAATCTACAAAAACTTGAAATTAATTTAAGAAAATTCTAGACTACATCTTTATCTAAATAAAGAGCTTTGATTCATTCCATTTTGAATAGTGATGTGAAAGTTAGGGAGCATCTTGTTTTCTAGGCAATCATAGCATTTTCTTGAAAACATAATGTATTGATTTTATTTTTTAATTATATTTTTGCAATTTTTCAAAATGAAAAAATTTGGAAGGTTTAGCTTGCCTCTTTGAACAATCTCACTATTGAAATTAGTGCTTTTTGATTCCATCTTGGAAACATTAACAATTTAGATTCCTTTCTATCTTGTAATTGCTTCTACTTGACAAAAAAGTAAATGAAAATGAAATTTTTTTAATTTTAATTTTTTTCTTAGGCTCTCAAATTAATTCCCCACTAGAAAGATTTAAACCTCAACTTTGTAATGCAGAACACTTAATTGAAGAAGGTTCCAAGGTCAAATAATTTAGTCTCTTAAGGTGCAAAACGACTTGTTTTCTTCAATGTAAGCACAAATATCTTGCAATTTGCATGGTCAAAGTTTCTGAAATTTCTTCCAAACATTTTCATACTGTTGTAGTACAAGAGCCTATGGTTAGATGTGCAAAAAAATTCAATTTTTTTGCTCTCTATAGTGGAGATGGCAATTTTGAGTGTTTTTTCACAAAAAAAGATTGTGGTTGGTCCTTTAGGAATTAAAAATAATTTGTAGATCTACACTTGGGATTTTGTTGTTATATTTTGAGTCATCATATGAGTTCTTCACAATAGCATATACCACAAAATCATGTTCCGCATCCCACTCAAGATGTCAATTAATGTCGCCTATATGGTGAAAGGGTATATATATTTATATTCACAAAACTGCAGTGACAAAGGGGGGGTTCATACTATTTTCCAAAGTTGGTATCATTGATTGTGCTTTGGAGGATCCATCACCAAAGTCTCTAGAGTCAAAAATGGGTCCTTGAAACCTTCAATCATGCATCATTAGTAGCACAAAAAACAACAAAGCCTTTAGAAATTTCATTGGCAATCAAAAGAAAATTCCAACTAGGGCATTTTTTCATTTTCTATAAAATACCAAAGTGATAATATAAAATGTTGTAGTGGTACTCCAAATTTTAACATTCATCCACATATTTGATTAAAAATATAGCATTACTACATGTTAAATATCCATAAATCTACAATTCGGCAATTTCATTCAAAAACAATTCAATTTGAAGTTTTTGGGCAAAACCTTCATAGTTTATCACCATTTTTTAGCCAAATTTGTTTTGACCTAGCGAAGGCCTAATTCCAACTAACTTTAGCATGCATTATTTGGGCACTATATGAATTAAATATAAATTTTTTCAGTATTATCTTTCAAGGATGTACCTAAAACCAATATTATACTCTCAAAGACTTTAATGTTTAAATTGGGCATCTTGGATAAACAATATCTACATTTTTATGACATTTTTGGACCCATATGTACGTATTGACTACGAGTGGACGAACCTTGTGTACCAATTGCTCGCAATTTACAATCTTAGAGAGAAAAATAGAAGGAAAATACTTTTGTGAATAATTTTTGGTATTGACAAAGCCTATAAAATATAAAATAGGCAAGAGAAAGATTCAAATTTGTTTCTTTAAATGCTCATGATTTTTACTCTAAAACCACCAAAATCTAATATCTAATCTTAATAGATGGAAACATTGTAATTGTGTGAGACACATTTGAATAATACAAACTTGAAAGTTGGTTTTCATTCACTAGTTTTGAAATTTTAGGATTTACCCCCCCCCCCCTCAAAAGTATAGTGCATTATTTGTTCCTACCAATGTATATATGTATACATAATCCTAAAATTCCTTATTGCTTATTGAACTCCCCGAGATGCAAAAAATAATCATTTTTGTGTCAAGATTTTTTAAGAAGAAAATATAAGCAATGACAATTGTTATTGTAAGATTTTAATATCAACTTTACGTAGAACAAAAATCAAAAGTTTCAAAACACAAATTCCTTACAATTTGTGAGATCTACAAGCTCAAAGTAGAAAATATATATTTTTGCACTACTTCTTGTGGGATTATTTCAACTTCAAAATTCAATGAGGATTAGACACGATTTTGAATTTAGTTTTGCATATTTTAAATGATGTAGATGCTAAGGTTGGAAACTAGCCAAACTCAAAATAAGTTCTTGAATCCATTTTGACGAAAACTTATGTACCTTGCATTACTACAATACCATTGAAAAGAATAAAACATCCAATCCAATAACATCAATAAATTCATCAAAATTTCACAAACAACTTCTTCTACAATCCAAACAGTAGGGTGTTGTATTGTAATAACAAAAAGTGAGACAGGGGGGAATTGAAAAAAGGTTCTAAAACACAATGATTATGAGCTAGAAGACAATCGTTCATGCCATTGCCTTCTAGGATGAATGTTTTTAAGTGTCCAAAAAATTGCTAGGCAGCAATTTCTCGCAATTCCTTCAATAATTGCAGGAATTGTATTTTTGAGGCCTAATCACTCCAGAATGCATAGAAAATGCATCCAAACTTTGCTACAAGTGCATCCAAAAATATATTTTCAGATTCATATATAAAATGTGCATCCAAAGATATAAATTTTGTGTGATATAAAAGTCAAAAGCCAAATTGTAGGGGAAGACTAAAATGTGGTTGCACAATGTGGTTGACATACTATGGGTTGACACAATGTAGTTGCAAGGAATTTTACAGGTTAAGGTAAACCAACCTATGACATTCAGAATGGTTGGTTTGCCATGTTCACAATTTTTTTTAAATAATTTTTTTTGCATATAAAGATAAACATGAGAAATGCAGAGAGCAATTGAATTTTTTTTGACAAATTATCAATTTGTTATGATTATTTGAAGTGTGATGCCCAAATAGCCCAAAACAATTTGTAGACTACCCCCAAATCACCTAAGAGTGTACCCATAATGGTCATCTGATCACCTAAAAAAGTCTCAAAATTTTCTAACATGGTTACAGTATTTTTTAACATGGACATGACATAAAGGAAGAAAAAGTTAGTTCTTGAAATGAATTTACACTAGAAAGGTAGAAGGTCCTAAAACAGTCACTGATAACTCCATCAACATCACCCAAGGCATTGATTTTGGCCACTAACAAACCCAATGAAGTCTTAATCCCATTTCTTAGCAAAAATCTGCCATGGATTGATGTAAGATTGAAATGGATGGTTTTCTAGGTGTCCGCATTGGGCAATTTGCTTGTCATGGGTTTGTTTATCTTAAATCAAATAAAACCTTTTTCCAATTGCTAAATTTTATTTTAAAAAAGAAAAGAAAAAGTATTCAAAGGTATATGAATGTCTAAATGTCTAAAGGGAGTAAGGAAGGTGGGTACACCAAAAATCGCACCTTCCCTAAAACTGTCATCATCACTTTGTGTATATTTCCAAAATCAATATGTACCCAAGTAAGTATGTAGAAGCAACAATTCCTGAACCAACCTCTACCCCAAAAGAACTTTGACCCTTCCTAACTTTTGCATACAATATCCAAATGTTGCATTCTTTGGTGTATAGGAACCTCCACTTTCCCCCTTGCCAACATGGAAATCAATGGAATTTTAAAATAGTCTAATAATAGTAACTACTACTCAAAGTAGCAAAAAAACAACGGTTAGAGAGGGAAGGGGGATACCCACCTCAAGTGCACCATTCACAAAGGTTCACCTCAGAATTCCCTTCAACAGTTTGAGATGTAAGTTAAGTAACCCTTAAAAGACACCAAGGTTGAAAGATAGTCAACGAATGACTCCATTGTTCATTGTAGAAACCAAAAAATGCACCTATTGGTCCAACAAATCAAAGCAATATTGGTAACTACCTTGGTCATAGGGGCTGTATTCTTTTAACCCTTGAAGGACACACTAGTACCCGTGGAAATACTCCCTTTTGGAACCGTGTGACATCATCTACTTTATAAAATCCAAAAACATTCATTAGAAGTCCATACTTTTGTAGAAGACCTACACTTTTCCCACAAAATTCTAAGGATGAATAGTCGCAATTCTATCCTACATAGAGAGATTCTTTGTCATCCATCGGACACAAAATGTCCGTGTCAACGTTTAAGGGTTAATAAGGGTTGTAAGAAAGACCATTCCCTACCCTTCCATTGTTAATAAATTCCTTTGTTAATAAATTCCCTTCCCTTCCTTTCCTTTCCTTTCCTTTCCCTCCTCCCAATCAATCATTTCCTTGATGGACGAGCGGAGCATGCATGATTGTGATAATTTCCATGTCAGCAAATTTTCGCAAATGAGTGAGCCAAGTATCTATTTGCCAGTTTCAGAAGTTAAGAAACAGTTCCATGACGGAGTTGGTGGTAAAGATTTGACAGGAAGGAAAGACAGACAGACAGACAGACAGTAAGTTAAGCGTAAATAGTTCCAAGAGGGAGCAACAAACAACCGGAAGGTAACTTAGATTTCACAGAAATTAATATATAGCCGAGTAGTAACTTACTAGTACTCTTACTCTTACTCCTTGCCCCCGTCCGTCCGTTCCCGCTCCGTCCGTTCCCGCTCCGTCCGTCCCCGCTCCGTCCGTCCCGCTCCGTCAGAGCTACTGTATTGATAACATAGTAGTACGTTCCAATAAGTTAATCCAAAGCAAACCCCTTCTCCTGACACAAATTATATATATACTGTACATACAGTCTGTATCAGTATTTTTTTAATAAAAATAAATTACATCTATTAATTAATGAATTTATTTTTTTTATTTTTTTACTGACGTAATTAAGTAACCGAAATTCAAAAAAAAAAATGATGTGGGTGGTAAGTAAAAAATAAAAATAAAAATAAAAAATAAAAAATAAATTGGAGTGGGGTGAGTGGGGGTGTTTGTGTCCAGTTTTTGTTTTTTTAATATAATATTATATAAGCCCTGCATATCAGCAGGCAGCTCTGAGTCTTCTGACTGACTGACTTAAGACAGAGACAGAGAGACAGAGAAGAGGTGAGTACGAGTAATAAGTCCCAGGGCAATGTTCCAAAAGCTACGGGCTTCTTCGCATTGATTGCTACGGCCATGGCAATGATCTGCTGCTGCTGCTCCTGCAGAGAAAAAAGAGACAGAGAGAGAGAGAGAAAGAAATAGAGAGAGTTGCCTGGCGGAAAGAGATGGTCACTTTGATTGGGGACACTCACTGGCATCAATTGGGGCTCCAGAAGCCTCCAACTGAAGCCACCCCCAACCGAATGTGACACTTGTTTGTTTTTTGGATCTCTTGATATGATATGGAAGGGTGCGTATAGGAAGGGGAAAAAAAATGATGTGCGTGTGTTAAGAAATAGTTTAGGAAACCAACAGAATTGGATTCGTAGTTTTCTGAGCTTGTATGAATATTATACGAATTTTTGAAAAGTGCTTTGTACACTGAATAGGGGTTTTAAGGGAACCGATACTAATTAATCGACATTTCACACTATATAAATATCTACCTTTATTGTACATCAGTAGTTATGGAAGTGTCCAGAGGATGTACATCATGTTTCAAACATCTACAGTTTTCTATAGTAAGTCCCTTTAATTTTTTGGTCCCCGTAATACCCCTATTCAGTGTAGATGTTGTTTTTTGTTTTTTAAAAGTACTTTGAAGAGCATCAATTGGGGCTCCAGAAGCCTCCAGAACCGCCCCGCACCCTACTGGAGCTTAGCTTAGCTCGATCATCATAATGGGATGGGATGGGATGGGATGGAGGCTGCTCAGCTGGTTCATTCACACTTGCTTCTGAGAAGAAAATGTAAGGGCTCCTTTTACACCTAAGTTAGTACATAAAATTATAGTGAAATTCGGTTGCCCCGCACTAATTTCTCAACATTTGACACTATATAAATATTTATTGTTATTGTACAAGAATGAATTACTTTTGAATCAGGAATTGTTTGTAATTAGGACTCATGAAACTTCTGTATTCGAATGGAAGTTATATGTAGAAATATTTGTTAACTTTGATGACTTGTAGAGTAACTTTCTTGGGGTAAGGTAACCTAAATAAATTGTTTTTCACAACCTAATTTCACTATTTTGTGTACACAAAATAGTGAAATTAGGTTGTGAAAAACAATTGGGTGGCCTTCCAACTGAAAAAGAGTTATTTTTTTAAGCTATCAAAGTCAACACAAATTTTTTTTTAAATGTTTTCATTTGTAGACATGGAGGTTCACAGGTCCTAGTTAGAACAATACCTAGCAATTCAAAAGTAGTCCATTCTTGTACAATAATAACAAAGAATAATTTATATAGTGTCAAATGGTGAGAAATTAGTGTGGGACAACCTAACTCCATTGTTTTGTATAGAGGCTAGGCCAATTCCCCTTGTGGTTGATTGTACAAAATTTTAGTTCCTTTTGGGTTGAATATTGTCTTCAACTACTCTTTTGAAGAAGATTACAAATAATATTTGGCCAAGTCTCCCATATAGAAAGGCCTTGAAGCCATTGAGACACCGGGATGATTCAAAAGAATCTAGAAAAGGGAAAAAGAGAACTTGAGATTTCATCAAGACTGCTTCATATATAAGTAGAGGTCATGCTAATTAGAATGGGGGCCAAGTCTCCCATATATAAAGGCCTAGAGGCCAAGAAGCTAGGATGATTCAATAAAACCTAGAAGAAAAAAGGAAGAGGGGTTGAAATTTTCATCAAACCCACTTTACTCCTAGAGGGCAGACCAAATCTCCATGACGCCGATTGCACAAAATTGCACATCCTTTGGGAGGGGGTGAAGGCCATCCACTACTATTCATTAGAATAAGATTATGATAAGGACCAAGTCTCCTATATGTAAAGGCATGGAGGCCAAAAAGTTAGACCGTTTTAATAAAACATAGAAAAGAAAGAAAGAGGGGTTGAAATTTCTAAAGGCCACTTTACACCTAGAGGTTGGTCTAATCAGATTTGTTTAAAAAATAATGATATTTTATTGTATAGAAATTGTTGCTTAAAATTTGAAATTGAGTCTAAGGCCAAGAATTGGACTCCCATTATTTGTACTCCCAAATTCAATGAAATCGGGCTTTGTTAGATCATATCTTTCTTTAACAAAAAATTTCATTCCACCAAATCGGTTCAACCTCTAGGTGCCAAGGGGAGTTGGAACTAATTTCAACCTTTTGTCCAATCACAAGTGAGGATTTTAGACCTCTTAAATAACAAATTGGCCTGACATCTAAGTGTGTAGTGTCCCTAAGGTATGGATGTATACCTCCACATACGTATTTGAAAGTACATACATAAATGGACATAAACAAAAGTACATATTACCATCACTAGAATAAAACATTGTTGGTTTTAACAAAATCTAGGTCACGCAAAATGCAATTTTTTGGTAAAAAACTACATTTTGCATCACCTAGATTTTGTTGAAACCAACAATGTTTTATTTTAGTGCATACATAAACATACATAAATAAAAGTACATATTACTATACAAACATGAATTAGAAGATAAGCAAATACTACCCCCTTGTGGAACCTATGGTAGAAGCATGTAAAGTGTCACTTTTTTTTATTGTGCATCAATAGGTTCCAAAAGTTCCAATCCTCAATCATCATAAAAGGCTTCTCATGTTCACACTCCCTTCTAATAAGATGTATATACTTCCAATGTATGTATTACTATACCAACATAAGTATGCATTAGTATACAAATATAAGTTAGAATACAGTCAAACACTATCCCTTGTTGAACCTATAGTAGGGACACAATGAAGTGTCTTTTTTTAGCAATGTATAGATTCTATTATTAGACTAGTAAAAAACTATAATCAAATTGACAAGTGAAGAGAGATTTTTAATGCACCAAAAAATGCATCATTTACATATTGGATACAAAAGTTTTGAGAAATCTAAGTTCTTTTGGTAGATGTCTAAAATTGTTTCTTCAACACTAATTATATATTGATGTATGAGACAGGAGATGTACATACTAAGAGCATATATTCCACTAGCGCATCTAGATCTCCAACAAATTTCGGAGTCCCTACTTTACACTAAACATCCTCTTATACCCACAACCAAACATACTCACACTCATAACATGCCATTCACTAATCCTAACCTACCTCCTCAAGAGTTCATCCCACTCCAATATTCAATATTCCTATATGTCTCCATCTACAACTTTCCCACTTACTTCACACCAATCACAACTACCATATAGATTACCCCTACTTAGTTGACACCCCTCTTTCCATCTTTAGTTCTAGAGAATAAAAAACCATATATCAATACTTAAAAAATGGGTCTCTCTTCTAATAAATGCACATAGTATAAATTTCACACTTATTGACTTTTTGAAGTCAATCATGGGACCTTAGGTGGTGAAAAAAATTGACATTTATGTGAACCACTTAATGAGGGAGTTTCTTTCTATATGTAACCCATAATCAACACTCTCCAAATGCAACACTTACATTTGGACAAAAATGCATCACAAAAACCTAGATGTTGGTTACACAATGTGCATGCAATCAAAACATGAGAGCATATGCTAAGTGTGGTGTTGGTTTGGAGTATACATAGAGACAATTGTTTGAAAATTCATCACTTATCACTGAAGTCCAAATAATCCATGCTAAAGATAGTGCATTCATTAAAATCATTGCAATCTTAAATTTAACACATTTTCTCATCACAAAACATGCAAATGTCACCTAGAATATGTTCACTTCAACACAGTTTTCTTCTCAGTTTGAAATTTTTTATTTTATGTTATTTTGTAATGTTTATTTTTTTAATAAAGAAACATGAATAAATAAATTTATATTATTGCAAAGAAGAATCCTAAAACCAATGGAATAAGCTTCAATCAGTTATGACCCAATGCATTATGGATGAGGCAAGGGAGTTCAAAAGGCTATATAAAATTTGGATTGTAGATGATAGGACATATGGACAGGGAGCCTATTTTAAACAAATCTTTTGAAAAGTTATAAAGTCCCTGGTCAATGCAAAGGGCATATTGTTGACACAAAAGGAAAAGGAAATATGAAAAAGACACTAAAATAGTCTTAGCAATGGACTCCAAGCTTATAGTGAACAAAAAGACAACACAAAGAACACTACAATATAATTGTAGTTGCAAGTCACTTCAATTGAGTGGGAATGTTGCAAAATTCAAAAAGAGTACCTTGCTCATGGTCACATTCAACAAAAAATATTTCTACAAATAATGCTAGAATTTGTAATTTTTTTTAGAAAAAATATTTTTTCTCTTTTTAGGTAATGATGCTAGTATGTAAGCATGAAAAATGTGACCATGTGAGCCTTGAGCATATGTATAAGTAGATATCCTATAACCATTGAAGGTACTTATAATATAAGTAACTAAATATAGGTATCTATAACATAATTATACAATAATCAGAGAAGGTTTCTATAATATAGACACCTATAATATATGTGCACAATCTTCTAGGCTCATGGGTTGACACTCTTAGGCTCACATAATAGCACCCTTCAATCAACTCGGTAAACTTCATGGAAAAGGAAGGCCTTTAGCATTACCTAGGGGAGTACTAGTATGTGAGCATAGAATCTATAAGCCCATGAGCCTAAGAGTCTATATTATAGACACCTTCTATAGTTATAAGTGTCTATAATTTAGGTACCTACGTTATAAACTCTTTCATTGTTGTAGTGTACCTAGGTTATAAACACCTTCAAATGGTTGTAGGTACATATCTACAACTAGGTTCAAGGCTCGTAGGCTCACAACCTTACAATCACCTTTTAAAGTTTTAATGTTTTTGTTCTTAGTGGATGAGACAATATTTTGACACTCATTCCCTTTGCCTAGATTAGCTCTGGAAACTTCATGAAAAAGGAATGCCTTTAGTATTACCTTACATCGCCGTATCCATAGCTATGCCACCAACACCAACAAAATACCAATTTAGCTAAATATGGTGGAATTACCCAATACCAATACTACATTAGAGAAAATTTGGGGCCTTTATAGGGTCATTTGACTTTTGGTACAAGTGCAATTACTAAGAAATAAAAATGAATATTTTATTATTTCAACTATTATAATTTTTTGTTCTTATTTTTGTTGTAATTGCACAATTGTTGAAAGTCAAGCAACTCTACAAATGTCCCAAATTTTCTTTGGTAACTCAAGATGTGTTAGTAAGAACATTAGTACTACCATGTGTATAGATTGTGATGGAATTACCACAGAGGGATGGAAATGCCCTTCATATTGACCTAGTCACAAGTTGAATGCATAGACTTGCTATTGTAGAATGTTATCAAGTTGGACACTATAATTTATTTTTAACCCCTAAAGGACCGGGGGTGCAAAATACAGTGTTGCAAAAGCTACTTGATGGCCTTATGGTCCTTTAGAGGTTAATCCCAAAAAATGTCCAAGTGTCCTCTAGGGGGACAATTGATAATTTAGGTAAGCTCTTGTGATCTCAATTTTTGAAATGGTTATGAAATTTTTTATTCAAGATAGAAAAATATATAAGCTTTTGGATAATATATAATTTTTATTTCAATTGGTATTCAGTAGCAAAATTTTGCCCTTCAAGCTCAAAATAGTCGAGAGGGGGCAACAAAAAAATCAGAAAAACTTGAAATAATTATATTTTTTTAATAGGTAATGTTTTTGCCTATACAGATAGCTTTGGTTTGTTGTATTTGGATAATTCATGAAAAATATATCGAGCTTCTTGTTTTATGGCTATATGAGCATTTTCATGAAAAAATAATGTATTGGATTTGTTTTTGGGCTCAATTTTGACATTTGCCAAAAAAAATTTCAAATGGTTAATTTTGATTGTTAGAACAATCTTACCATTGGTACTAACTTTTTTCAATTCAAACTTAGGGCTATTAACCTCTAAATGCCCAAGCCTTTTCAAATGTGTTTTGAATAAGAAAAAAGAGCATGAGCTTATAGTTAATCCCAATGAAGCAAAGTTTTTTTCAAAATATAATTGTATAGATGTTTAAAGAGCTTGCTTATTAGTATGCTTAACAATTTTGAGTGTGAAATTGTATAGGAGTTGTGAGATTATAACAAGAGAAATGTATGTTTTCCATTTTTAGTATACTATCCCTCCCCACAATGCATATAAAAGTTTTGGGGGATTAGAGGTGACATGAACAACTAAAAATTATGTTAGCACACTAAAATGCTCTTCCAAAAATCTTAAGTTCAAATGAAGAGATATTAAATGCATTATATAGTCCACCTTGCAATTGTGGTAGTGCAAATTTTTTTTTAATAAGTAGAAATCACAAATATCCTACATTCAGGTCTGATTCGGTACAACGGTGCTGAAATAATTTAATTTTAGAATTTCAACAATTCGGCAGCCGGATAGGAATTTTTTGCTTTTCGGCACTTTCTCCTAATTTTGGATTGATTCCTTCTATTCATGTGTAAGTGTGTTCTTTTTTCTAATTTTTCTCAGGAATATTTTTTTTAGACTTTCAAAAACAGCTATAAATCATTTATTTTTTTGACATTTTCCAAATTTTCCTAAGTTATTTACGAAACCAACCTACATGTTTAGTAACTCCAAATCAACAATTGTATGTTTAAATTTTCAATGGTGAAAATCATGAAAAAACTTTATGCTTTCCATTGGGACCATTTTCAAAGCAAATGGGTAAATATAATTTTTTAGATCTCAAATCAAGTGAAATTTGCAAACTTTGCTCTAAATGAGGAAATGAAGTATCATAAGCAAGCTTTACTCTTCACTCATGGTACATATATGCCTTTGAAGACCTCTCAAAAATAAAATATTTACCTTTTTCAATGAAGAATAAAAATTTTCAATAGTTAACCTTCAAAATTGACTATAAATTTTTTTTAAATAGTCAAAGGCATGAGGGGAGATTTGAAGCCTCTACATGCCCATTTCAAAGTTGTTCCCCTACTTGTTCCCCATGTTGACTAGGAATGGTTGGCTATTGTCAATAAAATAAAAATATAAAAACAATATAGTTATGAAAGAAAAAAAGAATTTGAAATTAAAAAATTCAATTTCTTTTTGATGTGGCATGGTCTTGGCCACGTGAGACTGCAATAGTGGCGCAGTTCTTGCATTCCCTGCAACCTAGGAACTCGCAAGCATGTAGAGGCCTCAAATCTCCCCTACTGAATTAATTGCATATACCCAAACAAGTCTGAAATTTCAAGTCGACCATATATGGTTGGTTGGGCACTTGGGGTTTAACCCCTAAATGTCCAGATTCATCTCTAAAATTGACGATTTGAGAAAAATCATTACCAAGTGTTGTTTGGAAGCATATTTTGGAATTGATATACAAATAAAAGCTCTAGAATGAGAATTGTAGATTCCATCTGTATCATTAGATTCACCAATGCTACCACCAATATTTTTGTATAAAATTTAAAAGGAAAATTTCAAAATTCCTTCTAAATTCGATTACAAGCAAAACATTATCATTTTTTTAGTATAATTTGTTGGAATGAATTTGAAATGAGGTTCTCTACACGTGGTGATTTTTTGAGATTTTTGTGTTCTTAAAATCTATGAACTTATTTTAGCAAATTCCATTTTGAATTAAAGTCAATGCAATTTTGAATTGGTCAACCACTTGACATACTTGCACATTGGTAATTTTAGAAAATGTGTACTCTATTAACACCAAATCTAACCTTTAGATAGGACAACACTTTAATAAAGTATCTCCACAAATTAGAATAACTTTCATCCAAACAGTTAGGAGGATGAAACATCACTTTCAATCTCTTCATTGTCCAAAAAATGGACATCAAAGCACTTAGGAATTAACAAACTAGTTTTTTCCTCTTGCACTTTCTTCTACTTAATAATTTTGTAAAGAATAAAAATTAAGTTTGTTGTCTATGAGAATTTTTTTCCCCTAGACACTCATTTCAAATTTTCAATTCTTCATGATAACAAATTTTCATTCAATATTTTTAATTAATGCAAATCATTTAAGTTTGTAGGATTCAAAATCTTTAAAACTACTTTGCCAAGGTGCCCCAAAACTATGTTTTCTTCACTTTGAACTCAAATATCTCACAATTTGTATGGTCAAAGTTTTTGAAATTTCTTCCACACATTCTTACACTTGTGCATCGCTAGATTCTATTCTTGAATATGAAAAAATAATAAATAATAAATAAAGAAATAATTAGAAATGACAATTTTGATTGATTTTCAATGGAAAAAGGCCTTGATTGATTTTTGATTGATGTTAAAAGTAGTGTGCTACATGTCATCATCACATTGACTAAGGTGGGTAACCCCAAACCACCAATTTTGCTACTATGCCTAGTTATTATTATTAGACTCATCAATTTTTCATATTTTCTTGTTGGCACATAGAAAGGGTGTTCCAATGCACTCACCAAAGAATGCAATATTAGGATACTAGAATTAAAATTTGGTAGAGGTTCTAAAATTGTTTCTTCCACACCTACTTCCACATAGGTACATGTTGTTTTTGGAGATGTAGCTAGTGTGATGGGAGTTTTGGATCAATGGTACATTTGAAGGTGCTTGCCTAATTATGCCTAAAGGTATGACCCTCCGAATGCGCCACTGACCCTAAACCATCATCTTCACCACAATGTACATCTCCAAAATCAAATATGTACCTAAGTATGTGGAAGAAACTGTTTTTAGAACCAAACTTTGTTCCTTCATAACTTTTGCATACAATATCCAATTGTTGCGCTCTTTGGTGCGCTAGAACCTCCTTTCACTTGCCAACAAGTGAAAATATGACCGATTAATAGTAACTAGGCACAATAGCAAATCATGGCGTTTGGGGGGTACCCTCCTTCTCCTAATTAAAATGAAGTGGACACCGCATACTAGCTAGGATTGAAGATCAGTTTAATTTGTTCACTTTGGAAATCATGACGTTCGTCGAAACTAGTTCCCCACTTGTTCCGTCTCCCGCCAGGCCATTAAGTTAGTGGCTGGTGGGATTGTATTCTGCCTTCTGCAATGAAATTCCGTTTCATTTGTTTCAAAAAAGAAAAAGAAAAACAAACTTCTAGCTAACAGTAGTTCTACCCTACTATTGTAACAGTATTAATTAAATATTCAATAGTAAGTCTGCATGTGCTCACCTTGCGGCCATTCCATTTCTGCTAACTTAAAACTTCAATCAGTTGGAAAACTTCTAATTCTAACATTCTCCTTCTACGAATTCTATCCAGCAGATTCTAGAGTCCTTCGATCTGCTGTCCGTCCGGACCACCGGCTTTTAACTTAATGCCCAACTAGCTAGCTCCGTCCCTTCATTAATTATTTGCATTCAAAGTTCTGCGAAGAATGATCGGGGGAGGGAACAGTCGTGATAAATGGAGGTGTCATGGTGTTCATAACTGAGATTGCTTCCGAAATGTCAAGTTAAAGCTAGCGGGGTCCGGCCCGGGTCGTCTTCAATTATCAAGCTTCTGCCAATTCATCATGATGTTGTTCGATCTAGCTATCGATCGATCGATCGATCAATCGATGCTGCTACTCCTGCTGCTCCTGCTGCTCCTGCTGGAAGTTAAGATGGATCGATCGATCGATAGTGCCATCTAGCTCATTATCGATCGATCTCGAAGCTAGGAAGGCGTTGAACACGCGCGCGAGCTCTGTCTGATCGATATCGATCGATGTACAGCGCGCGCGCAGTACAGTACATTGAATTGATACAGTACTGGCTTGGCTTGAAACCAATTTGAAGTCATTCACTGTGATGTGGCTCAGGTATTGATGGAATACTTACACCCCTGTTAATTTATTATGAATATCTCCTTCTACCTGACCGTATATCTTTTTTTCCAGCTACTTGCATTGGATCGAGCTGCACTGATTTGGTTCATTAGTTGGCATGGGGGGCCTTCATCAATTGTGAAGGTCAAGATTTGCAACCAATCATTTGCTGTCACAACACTCAGATGAAAGGCTCCTTGCGTTGGGACATTAATAATTTATTAAATCCACACTCAATACACAGAGCCTTCGGTCCTCAGACACACACCAAAAAAATTATGATATACTGATGAATACCGTAGTGCAATAGTTTCTGCCAATTAATTAAAGAAGGAAATTAAACAAATTTTTAAAAATTAGAAATTATTGTAAGTTCTCTATTGTACTTGTCATGGCCAGGGAAGATCAATGACAGAAAGAGTTTGCTTGCCCAAATCGAACTGTTTACACAGTCAGAGGATTTCAAGGATTTTGTGTATATTATATTAGTAGCCCTTTGACATCCAAATGATTAGTTTGGGGTTTTTTGAGATTTAGTGTATTGTTGAATATGTCATAAATTTTGTAAGAAAATTTAATAGCATATTTTTGCTTATTACTATACATACCTTGGTTTCATCAATTTGGAAATAATGGAAGATTGTTTTTCTTTTGAAGATTCAAGCATTGCTTGGGATGAATGAATGGATTATTTGTATGAGATATTATCTTAAAAAAATAATTTCATCATCCAAAATATCGTATACACTTTGGAGTACTTAGGGGTCAATAGTTCATGAATAAGTTTGTGTAGGCAATTGCTACAACAATTTTTCAATCATACTATTGGAATTATCTACACAGATGTACACAAAGATTGTTTTGAAAAATACAAGCAATTTTTATAAGCTTTGGATTAGTAGTTACAATGTTATGTTTCATTGAGTCTTTTCATCCTCAACAGTAATAAGTTGGACATCAAGAAAACTTCATTATATTTGATACCTTTTTTTTCATGGATTCATTACTAATGCCATAAGCAAATATGCAAGCCCACAAATAGGGAGCAAGCAATATTAGATAGAAAAGATATAATCAATAATTTAGTTTGATTTTATAGATTCCATTTTTAGAATTTTCAATACAAGAAAATAATAAGCGTAATAACAAATCATAGTATAAATTGGATAGTGCAACAAAATATGCTTGTCATTTCTATATTGTAAAAAACTTAATTAATTTTATTTTTTTATTTATTTTATTTAGCATATAGTCAATTCGTATGTTACTTCTAAGATTAGTGCATATTGGCATTATATTGCACATAATGATATAGTGTTTGCTATAGTTACAAAATATAAATATCTTTTTGATAAATTTCAGTTAAAGGTGTGGTACTGTGGTTTGATTGAAGGTTACCACAATCTTGTGAACAAATGTTTCTCTTTTGGAAAAAAAAATGTGCTACTCTCAATTTGTACAAATTTTATTTGCATATTTACAAAATAGTATAAAAATAAATATAAAAAATACTAGTATTTTAATAAATACTAAATCATCTTTTTTTCAAACGAAGAATAATTAATTTTATATCAATTCAAATATTCACCAAAAGTATATATTATTTAAAAGAATAACGTCACATTAACGTTAAGTCAATTTTAAAAATATTTGAACATTCAATTTCTTTTCTTTAAAACACTATACAATGTTGGAAACTAAACAACAAAATTATGTCAAAATACTTGGGTAGGTGCAAGAAGTAGTGTGTGCAATTGAGTATAGTTATGCCTTTGTTCATATAATGATTCTAACAAAAGAGTTAATATATGCAATTGTTAATGCAATTAATATGCATTGCTTGAGCTATCCATTGGGATGTACTTCACCTCAAAAATTTAAATCAAGAAAAATAAAATGGAAACATAGAAAGTTTAACAAACCAAATATAAAAATCACTAAAGTCACATACATAAGCTATAGAAATTATATATTATTACTTAAGAAAATAAGTAAAATTTGAAGAAATTTAAGTGATTATAACTTATTCTGATGGATTAATGTGGGCAAAAAGTAAATGATATATTCAAAGAGTCACATTTCTTTTATGAATCTATGTACAAATGTTACTACATTGCACTTATTCAATTATATATTTAAAATTAAAAGACATGTATAAAAAATTGAGTTTTGATTAAAAACATGTTAGATTATAATTTTTGTGGCATTCTACAAAACTTATGTTGTTAGTGAGTCTTAAAAATAAATTAAGAACTTGCTTTAAAAGCACTGCTTTGAAAGTAGTTGATTCAATGTTGATTTTCGCATATAATAATAGAAACAACATATTTAGGCAATGAAATACCGTAATAGGAAAATTCAATTGTATAAAATTTATTTGTTTGATATAATTTGATATAATCATATTTCTGTATATTCATTATAGGTTTAATACAAAAATCTATTGGAAGTATTATTTAATTCCAGTGACAATCTTTAGGCTTGGAATTTGTATGTTGATGAACATAGATTTCATTTTTTGCAACATACCTAAATTGCTATAATTTCATTGAGGCATCAAGACTAAAATGCTATAATTGAAGCCACAACTATTTTGACCTTTAAATGATTGCTTACACACAAAATTGAAAACTATAAAAATTATTTTATAACAAAAGTGATTTGCTATATTATAGTTTGGAAATTTATTTGTTATATTTATATCATTTAAAAAATTAATGAATGTTAATCTTTTTTATCTTTTGGTGTATGAAATAAAATATTTTTAGAATTTGTAATTAGTTATGTTTTAAAAGATTTGCCTATAATATACCTTGATCCTTTATAAGTTCATTAAAAAGATATTTTTGGATTCAAGGAACCATTTTTGAAACAAAAAATCTTGTATCAAAATAAAATTTTGTGTTTGTTGTTTTCAAAAAAATTGTACTAAACTAAATGCAAGTAATAGCCATTTAATTGAGAGTGTACAAGATTAAAAGACTTAGAATTTAAAAAAAGAATCCCAATGTAGTTAAATTCTTATATTTAGATTTTGGATTTTATCTCATCAAAAACTCCATAATTTTGTTTTAAACTCTTTGAAAAACATAATAGATTGGTATTCCTAGGGTTGTTTTATTTTTTAAATATGAATTGGAAAGCATACATTTATAAATAAAAGTTGTCAATAAGTCTAAATATATGTATTTTAAATTCCCCTAAAATACTATATTTTTGTTTGCATATGAAGCTTTGACTCATTCTATTTGGACTAGTGATGAAAAAGTTTTGGACAATCTTGATTTCAGGCAATCTAAGCATCTTCTTCAAGAAATATCTCATAGGATTCATTTTTGAATGCGATTATCACCATTTTTTTAAAAACAATATTTGACAAGGTCAAGTATGCTTGCTTAAACAATCTCACCATTGGGATTATAGTGTTTCAATTCCATCTTAGAGCTATTAACAAATTAGTTTTTTGTTCAATCTTGAACCTTCTCCTACTTAACAATTTTTTAAAGAATGAAAATCAAGTGTCTTTTTTAAAAAAGAAATTCCTTGACTTTTGATTCAATTCTTCAACATAGTTTTTTTTTTTTTAATTCAAAGTGCATACTGCAAAAAATTCCATAAATGGTGGTCAAAGTCGTCTAGAATTCTAAGACAATGTTCAAAAAAACTTTCTTTTCCAACTTTGAATGCTAATGTCTTCCAACTTGTATGGTCAAACTTCATGAAATTTTTACTACACGATCTCAAACAAGTCAAGTATAGGATCCAATGGTTAGATTCTAAGAAAAACATTTTTTATTTTTTCTTTGGCACACATAGAGAAATGGTAATATTGAATGTTCTTTGATAGAAAAATGTCCTTGGAATTGTAGGGATTAAATTAATCAAAATAATCACAATTTCACAAACAATGAGCTGAATTACCATGGTATTATAGCATGAGTAGTTAGTTAGTCAATGTGCCAAAACCTCGAATAACAAACTTGAAGACATGTATCATTGTCTCATTTTTTTAATTTAATTTTTCAAAGTTCATGAAGTCAATCATTGGTATCAACTTTGGTTGTTAACAAAAGACGCGGGATAATTGCACCTACACCAATAAGTATATTCATATTTATATTGGTATGTATGCATGTTTGTATTTGTACAAATATATGTATTCATATATATTTGCATCCATACTTGTTTACATATTTGTATTCATATTTGTATCTATATACATAATTAATATCATAAACTTCCATAGCCTACAATTTTGTCTCAAAATGGCCTATTTAAATGAGTACACTATTTTGAATAAAATATGGAAAATTGTAAAGCATTCTAATTAGGATGTTTATAAAATTCAGGCCTAGAAAAATATATTCCTAAAAGTTACACACTAAAAGAAACGATGGAAATTATCAAGAAAATAGATGCTTTGAAATCTGAATTTTAGGAAATCAGAATTTTTTTTTAAATGGTCTTTTTTTCCTAACTTAAAGATGCTCCTTCTCAACCATTTGCATATTTGGAAAAAAACCAATGTTCTACGCACTTGCACAAAGGTAATTCACTTTGAGCACATGTGGAAGGTGGACACTATACTATTATTAGAAAAATTCTTCAATGATTTGTGTAACTTTAATAGAAATCCTTGTAGCCCAATTTTGACCTTCAAATTCTCTTCTTTGGGTCCAAAATAGTAGTACTCTTCTACATGGAAAAAGTAGACATCCAATAGGTGGCTATGTAAAAATAGAAATCTAATTTTTTTTAAAGTGTAAAAAATTACTTAATGTCAACAATTACCACATATTCTTTCCTTTCAAATTTCATATAAAATTGACATACAACATCAAAGTCACAAGCAAAAAAACACTTATTTGAAGCCAAGGGTACCAAAAAAAGGACAAGTGTTTCTTGCAATCACCCGATAGTCCAAACTTCCAAAATCATGAAGATTTTTTACAAAATAGAACTTAGAAAAATACTTTAATGGTGATTTTAAACAAAAGTTGTATTAAAGTATGAAAGTATGATCTATAGATCACATCCATATGGTTGGATGATTGCAAAATTAACCAATATTTTATCAATAGAATCTTAAACTGAAAGTTAAAAAATCCTTCTAAAATTAATTGCAAATTGAATACTAGTAATTTCAAAAGACTTTTTTTGTAGTTCAAAATACTAGTTCCTAATTATGGTTACTTATAGGATTCTGCTTTACTTATTCAAATTGATTTTAGAGATCAATTTTAGATTGGAAAAAACTATCGTTTGAGGTGAAAAATACTTGTAAACTTTTATACTATACAATATTTTTACAACAATTTCTTAAAAACTTGTACCATACAAATGATTGAGAACTAATTCAAGAATCTACACCAATTAGTCAGATGTGACAAGAAAGAACTTCAAGTACCTTTGATGTAAACCTATCAAATACAATGGTTAATATTTTAATGTGACAAATACTTCCATTTTAAGAGAATATTTTGATTATTTTAGGTTGAGTAACATCACCACTATGGATGCACTTTATGTTGGTTGGCTGGTTGGGCTTGAGTGACTCTTGTGTGCAACTTGGGCCACAAATTAGTCCAAGAGTTAAAAGAAAAAAATCACACTTTTGTCAGATAAATATAATTTCAATTGCTATTGCCATCTCTTACATGTGCCTCTGTTTAGGGGAAACAACTACATTTTTTCATCCATCCCTGGCCAGTGGAGCAAGGCAGCCATTTTACCGGCTCAAGTAAGGTACCTCCCTGAGAGGAGGCCGGCCCTTTATCACTGGGATGTCACAGAACAGAAGGGAGTGACGGAGGCAGTGAAAGGTACAGATGAGGCCATAAGGGAATGGTTGCTGGGAGGGGAACCTTTTGCCAGTAAATGCCCCTGCAACGCCGCATTAATGGTGTCTGGAGCTGCGCCAGGCTTCCACTCATGAGCTGCACTGCTGCTGCAGTTGCTCCGTCCTGCAACAGCTCTACTAGCTCCTACGCAGCAGCACAACAGAACACTTCTCTGACGCGTCCTGCAACTCACTGCCACCCCCTTCCTACGCACCAGGATGGTTGGTCAACTGCTGTAAGCAGCATTGCAGCAGCAACAACAACATTACCTTAGTAGCTGCAGGAGCTTCTCATTGCATTCCTTTTCCTTTCCGGCCTTTCCCTTCCTTTCCTTTCCTTGCACCCCCGCTTCCCTCATCTCCCCGTATAGCCGGCCTCTAACCCAGTGCCTGCCTTGTGCTTTGTGCCTTGAGAGCTCCCTGTCTGCCTGTCTGCCTGCCTGCCTTTTCACAGGAGTTAACTTACACGAAGACGAAGAACGAAGAAGTAAGAAGTTACCCATCATTCCCGATGTCGTATCATGAGAAACTCATGGACTACGTCCCGCGAATGATGCTCTGAGGGGTAGTGAAGCAGGTGATGGGCCGGCATGCATCCCGACTCGGCCAAGCTTCCAGAGGAGATACTACAATCGCAGCTGCAGCTGGTGGTGGGTAGAGATTAAGTGGTACTGTACGTCGTATGTAAATCAGTGTGAGCTGAAAAAACGAGTGTTGGAGAAGTCAGACCAGGATCTTACCTCGGTTGTAGCGCACGGTACACATTGAGTGATGGAAGCAAGGTCCGGTTTGGTGGCTTTCCACCCCGAAAATGGAACGGCCGAAGGTGTAGTACGTACATCAATGATCTCAAGAGATTGCGAGTTTGATGTGTAGCAGCAGTTGGAACAATTTTTTGACAGACAGCAGGTTGAATAACAATTCGTGTGTCGCTGCGGTGGTCTTCATCGCGTTCTTGGCACATGTCCATACACACATCAGTCGGAGACAGGCTAGGGCTCTCATTCAGGTTTGCAACGCACCAAAGTGAGCTGTTGCTGAAGCTTGGCGTGAGAGACACATCGTTACGGTGGTGAACGTGTTGACGGGTTCTGTAAGTGAAGCTTACTTGTGCCGACTCTCAGTCTGTGACGTTGTACCTGTTTAGGGCCCATAGGAGACGGCGACATACAATCTGCATTTGAGTCACTAACATTCCAATGCAATGACGAGGAGAAATTATCGTAAGCTGGCACCGCCCAAGGAGCTGGGTCATGCCGCCACTGGTTCCGAGGAGCATTGTTCCTCCATCGCCTCGGTTACCGCCGAGGTTTGAGGTCGTTGGCTGATTGTTGGAAGAGAGATTACCTACACACATTGAGCAGTTTGGGAAACGGGAGAGAAGAAGATGTCGTTGTCTTTGGATACCAGCTGCACCGAGGGCGCCAGTCTCTTGACCTACGATTGCCACCGCACGGTGCCTGCGCCCTTCTTGACGAAAACGTATCACCTCGTGGATGACCCCGCCACCGATGACATTGTGTCGTGGGGTGAGGACGAGACTACCTTCGTGGTCTGGCGACCGCCCGAGTTTGCCCGCGACTTGCTGCCCAATTACTTCAAGCACAACAATTTCTCCAGCTTCGTGCGGCAGCTTAATACTTATGTAAGTGACTGGTTCCAGTCAATTAAGGGCAAGCTCCAAGCTCAACGCAATGAGTGTGCTGTCAATGATAACTTAACAGAGAAATTCGAGTCTATCGAATGCCGGCCAGGCAACTTGAGTGCGGAATCGTAGCTGAACCTGTAAACTTACGAATCAGCATGTCATGTACCACTATAGAAGTCTTGAAGTACACCTGCTCTTCTGTGGTAATGAGAATTGCTAGCTGCATCGTCACCGATATGATGCGCACCCTGTGATATCTAGGACACGAGAGAACTCATCTGCACGAATAAAGTTTGAAAGTGATCTGTGACCCAAACGATGGAGATGGATGTTGTAGCTTAGCATGTGAAGCAGGCCGGGCCGTTTCTCGTAGAAGCTTACATTTCAGCTTCAGTTGAGAAATCCGAAATGCCGAGGATGGAGCTGCGCTTTTGAGAGAGTAATCGAGGGATGTACTGAAGAGCTTTCGGAAAGTTATTCGGTTTTACGAATGCAAAAGAGAATATTCAAGTGGTTGTAAGATCACGAGTAGCATGTGGCAAATTTCCTGGGTCGAAGAGTGCCTCATTGCTGCTGAGATCAATGTCGAGCCTTAAGAGTTCATTGACAATTGCTTACCGATTCATGTGGAGCGTTGAGGTTTTGGTTGCCATCGATTCCAACTTAGTGGAGAGTCTGGACCCCGTTCCCAGCTCAAGGTGAAGATAGCATAGCAATGTGTGCTGTTTTCGTACTAACTCGGAGACTGTCTAATTCACTTTGTGGTTCGGTTTCAGGGTTTTCGGAAGATAGTCCCCGACCACTGGGAATTCGCGAACAAGTTCTTCCGACGCGGCGAGAAGCAGCTTCTGTGCGAGATTCACAGACGCAAATCCTCGCAATACGGATCCGGCAACACTTCCGATGCGCCCGGCAGCCAGTCCAATTCGCCCACGAACTCGGGCGAAGAGCAGGCCTGGTCCCCGTTCCCATCTCCGTTGTCGTCTCCCAGCACCATTCTCCTGCCCCAGGGCGCTTCGACGCTCATGTCCGACGAAAATGAGCGGCTGCGCCACGACAACCGCATGTTGCTGCTGGAGTTATCCCGCCTCCGAAGGCTCTACGATGACCTCGTGGTCATTCTACAGCAGCAGTCCAAAGTCTCCTTGCAAGAGATTCCCAGCCCTTTGAGCAGGTAACTTACTGAACTAGCTCACCTTCCCAAATCTCTGCCAATTCCACAATCTCACACCTCTGACTCACATGATTAGGCAGAATTAGGGTAATCCACATTCGTGCACAGGACCTGCTGTAACTCCTCCACACGGGGCCTGGTCGGAAATAAATTAGCACACCTCCCGAGATTGTCGCTAAGGGAGTAGTGGCTAGCTTCCCTTTAAGGCACGCATTCCCATGTCTTGCCCGAATCCCAAGACAAACTCGGGATCCATCATCCATCCTCGTAACCAGTGGTCCTAAGTGCGATTGCACAAATGACACAAACTGCTCAATGTGATCAAATTTCGAATCTGGCACCCATTCTCATTATTCGGTAGTCCCGAACGTAATTTTCACAAGCAGCTCAAGTAGCCCAAAACTCTGCTCCATGTGCTAAAGAATCCCGGTGGTATCCACGGTTTGGTAGATCTTTTGCTTATTAGCTTCCTCATTAGTCGGTGGAACATATTTCCAAATGTGATTTTCACAAGTTGCTCAAGCTGTCATAAACTCTGCTCCATGTGCTAACCAATCCCTGTGATATCCACAATTTCTTCATTGGGAAATAAAATCGGTAGACCTTTTGCTATGTTAGCCTCCTATGTGCCCCTAACTTCCGGTATCGATTGATTCTTTCAGGTTACACAGCCTCACCGACCACAAGCTGAGCCCCACGATCTCCGAGCAAATCGAAGCCGCAGCCCGCCGCTCCGAACTCAACTCCCTGCGCTCCACCCCGGGCGCCCTCCCGAACCCGCGTCTCCGACCTCCATCAGTGGAATCCGCGTCCTGCATCAACCTCCTCACACGCCGCTCTGACTCCGCCACTCCCAAAGCTTCCACTCTCTCCTTCCTCGACGGAAAACTCCGGGAGATCGCCTCCCACAAGCTCGTCATCGCCGCCGCCGCCGCCGCCGCCGAAGTCGAATCCTCTAAGTCGACGACGAAGCTCTTCGGCGTCTCCCTCAACAACAACAACAACAACAACGACAAAACCGCGACGACGTCCTGCTCGCAACAACCCACGACGACTCTTTCTCCCTCGATTGGGCACCAAAAGAGGCCGCGCGCGTCTTCCTGGGGTCCGGACGGGGAGGTGCACATTCCTGGGAGAAATTCTGGAAGCAATGGCGCCCGCGAGGAGCAGCAGCAGAAGGTCGGGAAAAGTATGAAGGTGGAATTAGGGTTGGAGTTGAGGTCCAGGGTTATTAGAGAGGAGCCTTCGTCTTCTTCAGTTGAAGGTGCGGGACAGCAGCAGCAGCAGACGCCGCCTTGGTTGAGGATTAGTGGCTCTTGTGCTGAGCGAGTGTTTATGTGAATTACTTAGTCAAGTGAAAAGGGGATTGATTTTTGTATAAATTCAACTCAGAGTATGTTTCCGTGGATTTGCTGGGATGCATCACATTCTTGAACTTCAAGGCAAGGTAGGCTTTTGCTTTCTATGAATCAAGGTTGAGTTCACTCAGAGAACATCTCGAATGCAAGCTTGTCCATGAATTGCATGTGGCTGGAACACGAATGTATTGGTATTCTTAAACTTCAAGGCAAGGGAGACCTATGCTTTCTATGAATCAAGACTCTGTTCACTCAAGAACATCTTGAATTATGCAAGCTTGCCTACGGATTGTGGGTGATTGGAACATGAATGTATTGGTATTCTTGATACAATATTCGAAATTCTTGAACTTCAAGGCAAGGGAGACTTATGCTTTCTATGAATCAAGACTCTGTTCACTCAAGAACATCTTGAATTATGCAAGCTTGCCTATGGATTGTGGGTGATTGGAACATGAATGTATTGGTATTCTTGATACAATATGGGAACATTCTTGAACTTCAAGGCATGAAAGGCTTTTGTTTTCTATGAATCAAGAGTCCATTCACTCAAGAACATCTTGAATGTAAGCTTGCCCATGGATTGTAGGTGACTAGAACACAAATGTACCACTATTTTTAATATAGTGCATACTATCGGAACATTCTTGAACTTCAAGATAAGGGAGGCTTTTACTTTTTATGAATCAAGGCTTTGTTTACTTAAGAACATCTTGAATGTAAGCTTAGTAGCTTGCTCATGTATTGTGGATGATTGGAACATGAATGTATCGGTATTCTTGATACAATGCAAACTATCGGAATATTCTTGAACTTCAATGCAAGGGAGGCTATTTCTTTCTATGAACCAAGGCTCCATTCATTGAAGAATGTATTGAATGCAAGCTTGCCCATGTATACATTGTGGGTGACTAGAACACCAATGTATTAGTATTCTTGATACAATACAAACTATCGGAACATTCTTGAATTTCAAGACAAGGGAGGCTTTTGCTTTCTATGAATCAAGACTCCTTTCACTATAGAAATCATGAATGCAAGTCATTAGATGTGTTTCTAGCCAAAAAAAGACTAAAAGTTCCTGGGTTGTAGGGAATAGGGGAACTCTACTACACTAGCTATCTAACATGGTTAGGCGATGGCTACATCTAGTAATATTTTTTCATAATGTTTTTAATAATTTAGTAATTAAAAAAATTAGTTTTTTCATATTTTTATTTTAAAATTTTCGTTTTTAAATTATTTTTCTATGTTTTAAATATTTTGCACAATAGTGGTTGGTTCATAGAATAGGGAACAACCCTACAACGGTATTTTTTTGGCTAGAAAAACATCTAATGCTTGCCTATACATTGTGGGCCATCGTAATACGAAGTGCAAATATAGTTGTTGTACGCATATAGGAACATAAGTATCCTTACAACACCAAAACGTTGTAAAATGACTCGAAATATTATCCTAGGGGATTCTAGTATGTTACTACAAGATGAGATTATCTGTATTATCGACTTAACCAATCCTTCCACTTTATTTCTCTCTTCTGGATCTCTTATCTTTCTAGAATCCAATCCGGATCCACTCCTTTTCGGAATCTAGTTCTGTCTCTTCTCACACACTGGTTTTCTATTCGCCTGTTTTGCCTTCAAAGGATCCACTTTTGATCTTGTAGAGGGGTAGGGACTCACCACTCGTATTCCTTACACTCTCTTCTCTCTCTAAACTATACAAAATACACCTGACAGTATGTCGTGATAGATTGAACAAGGAAGTACCCTCACAACTTTCTGGATGGCCAATTTGAAAGGCAAGTCCCTCAGGACCGTATTTAGCCTTTTCCACTACAATGATAGATCAACAACAACTGGAACCAATGGGGGATTGTTAGTCGTTCACTAGATTGATCCTAGGGTTGGCAAACCTTTTAGAGAGTAGAGTGGGGATTTTTCCATTGGTGTTGCTTATCTCCGCATGAAACCTTCCCTGGTATTCCGGACTCGCATCCAAACTACTCCTTGCTGGATTTCCGTTCCAATGTTTTAAAAGCACCATGTGCAAGACTATATTCACAAGCCTAAACTACGTCACAAATGTTCCCTCCAAATTAGATCTAGTCACCTAAGATCCAGATTCCTCCTTTCCTCTTTCCCTTTAACAGTTCAATGTTCTCACAAGTAGACACATCAAAGTTGGATATACACACATCAATTCTTATATTCCGACTTGGTGGCTCAGATTAAAGAAAGGAGAATAAAACAACAACTATAAGCACTAGGATGGAATGAAAGGGCAATAGACTTGCCTAACCCTTTAAAACTCAAAAATCCAAAGGCAAAAAGTCACTCGCAAATCTAGGCAACCAACCACAGACCTCCTAAGAAACCCGGAAAGTAGGTGGATCCTAAAAATCCAGAATCCGGGCCCACGCTTGGAAACCCGGTTCACATCTAAAGTCAAAATCCTAACTAAACCCTAACTACTTAGCCTTCTATGTCTTCTTCTGACTGTTGCTACTTTGAGTTGTTGGAGCCCAGATGGGTGTCCTCGCCGGAGTCGTCCTAACCACTATCCGGGTCTGAATCTTCCAGATCTCTGGCAACGAATCTTCCTCTTCCTCTTCCTCTTTGTCTGTTTCCATTCCGGTTTAGTACTCTTTTTTGTTAGACTTCCCCATGCGTTAGACTTCTTCCTCTTCCTCTACTAGAAATGTCTTATCCAACACAATAGTCGTCCTCTCCTTCCTGCGTTGGAGTTGCTACATGTGCTTGAAGCTTTCTGGGTGGATCTGGGCTAGATTCGTCATGCCTCCCATCTGGTCGATCAAATCACTCCAGATTGGTAATCCAAGTGGTTGGAAAGCGTCCTCCATAGTCAGTCGGATGGTCGGGAGAGTTGGTGAGGCGGAAACTCCTAGGGGTACCACATCTCTTGATGCGCTTGGTTGCTTTGGCAGCTCAGATACTAAGGCCATATTCGTTATATTGAGACTTTTCGCAGATTTTGAGAAAGAATGCTAGTTATTGGAAAATTCATTTAAAAAATTAGGAATTGAAACCAAAAATAAATAATGCTCAAATAGTGATCCTATAATGAAATTCTAAAAGTTGGTGTTGTTACCTATTTATAAAAAAATACTAGTGAAGAGATAAAACGATTTATCCTTGAGTCGAGGATAAAATTGAGATTGTGAAAGGTCTCATTATAACGAATATGGCCTTTACTATATTCCCGCTCTCCCGTATGATCTTCTAAACTTGACTTGAGAAGGGCTTCGTAGATTGACGAAGGGCGTCTTTCAACCCTTTCGATCATAGCTGCAGTGGAATCAATGGAGTTTGCTTTACCAAGGATCCTGTCACAAAGGGAAGTTCCGGAAATTGCGTGAAATCCATGACTCGATCTGGATCAATGTGTCCCAATAGTTGTTGCATCTCCTTCAATACGGATTACATCCGGGCTATAAAATCAACCAGGATCGTTACTATCTTCGATCCGGTTAGATGCCCTTCCTTAATCAATCGGTCCTAGAAAAGCGCGGCTTTGTTGATGACTTTGGCTGGTCTCTCTACCAAGTTGGACAAGTTCTTGACAAGCTTTAGGGACTCCCTCTCTCTCTACTTCGACGCTACAAGTTCTCCATCCACCCAATTTAGCTGAGATTGGAGGTTATCCTGTTCCTTCTCTAGGTTCTAGATCTACTCATCTCTCAATCCTAGCTCCTCCAGTTTTGGCAATCGCTTCACTTCATTCAGGACATTCTCCGACTCAACCTTGAGTTCCTTACTGATTGCAATAAGGAGTTTTGCCATATGGTCACAGTGCTCTTGCGCCTGCAATATCCAATCAATTCTGATCTTGAAGAACACTAAAACACTTTCTATCTACTTCTCCGAAATATCCCCCTTAACAGGGAGCTTCCCTCATGAAGCCAGATCGGTGGATTTTCTTCTCCTACGATCCACCATCGGCTCCTCCTCTTCCAGTTCTTCTTCTTTAAATTCCGACTACTCCACCTTGACTTTGCTCATGAGGCCATACTATAAAATAGTAGATCCGGTATTATACTCTATTGTCTCCGCACTACTCGAAAGTTCTAACTGGTGATAGAGGTGGAACAAGTAAGGACTAATAGGGTTGGTCTTGACCTTTCCTACATGGGCAACGAGTTTGGACACGACTCGTGCGATAACCCTCCCCCAATGTAACAATCTACCCTCCATTGCCCCAAAGATGGTGTTGGCCACCGTGACCATAACTCAGGTAGGCTTTTTGGGATACAAGATCGGAATGAGGAATTCTAATACTTGTTTTTGCCTCTCATCTTTATAATCACTAATAGCATACCCCTCCTTCGCATTGGCCGGATTCCTAAACTTTTCAGCCGTGAACTTATTAGCTCGGGAGGCTAATCCGGATCCTTTCTTTTAGAATCCGTAGACGTCCACCCAAACCTCATTTGTCCACGTTAAGGGTCGACCTCTCACGGTCAGCTTGTATTGATTCAAAGCTCCTATGATGAGCTCCTAAATCGTCCGCTCATTTTTTAGAGTCCATGACCTGCGTAATAACCCAACACACACTATGTACATTAGGTTGTCTTCTGATTGTGTCCAATCACCCTGCTTTGTAGGAATGGCGGGATAGACCATCCTCACAATGATGGTAAGTTTACAGCTACTTCCCTCCGCCATCAAAATCGTATCTACGTCTAGATCCGACATAGAAAGCACCTTCCTTACTTCTGTCTTTCTGAAACGGTTACTAACTCACCACTCTATCACTCAACTACACAAGCGCAAACATCTGTGGAAGAAATAGGGAGGAGAAATGGAGGTGGTGAGGTTTAAGTACCCATCATCCTACCGACCATTCCCGTAGGAGACCGTTTTCCATAACAGTTCCGTAGATTCCTAAACCGGAACTCTAAGATATATTAGGCTATCTCTATCTGGATTTCCGGATTCCAAATCCATCTTGGATCTGGTTATGGGATACATGGTTCATCATTTGAACCTAAGTATAATACTTAAGCTAAGAAGGTTCTAATTCCTTTTGCTTAGCCAAAAAAATTGAAAATTCACTACTATATTAATTCTATCCTATACTAACTTAACCCATTCCAAGTTTCTGTCTCACCACAATAGTTCCCTTCTAGCAACTTGGGACATCGAAAGACCTTTGTCTTGTTGTCTATCATAGCAAGGAGAGAGAGCCACAACTCTAAATCTCCAATTAACACTCCTAGAAAAAACCATAACCAAAACAACAAAATCAAACTGAAAAATGTTGTTCCGTTCTATTATTTTGGTTGCATTGTCTCGGTCAAAATTACACTCAAATTTGATGTTCAATTCTTTTGATTTGAACAAAAAAAATTTATTAAGAAAAATTTCAATTTAAAAAAAATGCCACATCGACATTGTGGGAAACTGCCATGTCAATAGCAAAGTTTGTTGCCATGTTAGCATGTGTTTTCACTAAGGTTTGAACCCAAGACTTCACCTTTACAAACCAAAATTTCCAACCAACACACCATGATCAAATTCGCATGTGCACGTATGAATATCAAATTGTTAGATATAAAATTTATTGAATTTTTGTTGATTTAGTCAAATACAAATTTGAAGTACCTAGAACAATAAAAATCTATCGCGGTCTTTCCAAAATTCTATTAAATTGATCAAGTCTCTACCCCCCCAAAAAAAATTGTTGATTTTCTGTTGTTTTGGTCACAACTTTCTAGTAGTGTAATAAGTGGTTGGTATTAATAAAGAATTTGTTTAGTGAAGATTCTGCAATTGACTTGAAAGAGTCAATAGAAGTGACAAACCTTCAATGAAAGGAAGACTTTTTTTTAAATATTGGTCTAAGATGCTTATAATAAATAACTCTATAGAATTGAAGAAGGAAAGGCAAAGAAGTAGAAGGTGACACCTTGTAATTGTGATTGGTGTGAAGAGACTAAGAAAGTTTAAATTGCACTCCTCTAATTGATGTTCCAACTGCAATTGCTAAAGACATAAGTTGGAAGGGAGACTAGAGGGGGTGCATTACCCTCCGTTGTAATAGAAACCACTTGTATAGCTACTTTCCAAAGCTTCAAGGGATCAATGGAAATGTACTCTTACAGTTGCTAGCTTGACGCGATTTCAAGCTAGGATGGACAAATGGAAAGACAGATGGACAAAGTTGATATCCTTTAGACAATATATGAAATTGGAATTTTGTCATTTACACTAAGATAAATGGCCGTTTGCCTTGCCTAAGCCTATGTCCACCCATCCAATCTCTCTTGTCTTCCTTGTATGGTAGACATCTGGCAATGACCATCCCTTGCGTCCAACCTAAAACCACCATCTAGCTCTAAACTATCTCATGTTTGTCCTAGTTGTCCAATTGAGTAGATTTGTCAATCCACTCTAGCCATCTAGTTGAATTTATGCTAATGACCTACAACAAGAGATAGAAATGTGAGGACAAATACCACGACCACTGTCTTGTCTGCCACCGAGTCACTAACCACCAAGCATCTTCTGAAGATGATTGATTGTTTGTTGGCAAAAATGATAACTACAAAAATCCTTAAATAAATGCTATTTTTTTTTTATCATGGATGACTAGTTTGGATGATGGGTGGTAGATAATTGTCCATCACATAGGATTTGCCTTGGATAATTTATTTGCACATCCTAGATAGATATCAATTCTAGTTTGGGGTTGGCATTGGATGTATCTTGAAGGCAATGGCACAAGAATTCACCTTTTAGCCCTATAGAAATTGTATTTTGAAAATAAATACTAATTTTTTTCTCCTATTTTACATCTCTTTATTACAATAACCAACCATTTAGATTCTAGAATAAGTCATTTATAAAATTTTGGTGAATTTATGAACATTTTTCAATGACTTGCTTTCACAAAAGAATCATGGTAATGTAAGTGTATAAGTCTTTTACAAAGTGGATTGAGGTTTTGGTATTTGGTGTGGTAATTTTCAACCCATGCATCAATGTCATACTAAAATATATAAACAAATTCCACGTATTTTAGTATAGAAGTTGAGCTATTAGTATGGCTTGCATCCACAAGCATGCAATGCATGCAAATAAAAAATTACTTATATTTTGATCACATAGATCTCACAAATGGTTCGAAAAGCAAAGGATTTTTAGAGGTTAAGAAAAATATATAGATTACATCCTCTTTTCCAAGGCAATTCCAATGCACTCATGAAGATTCATTGGAAGTTTGTATGCAAAAAAGTGATTGGATTTAAATAAATCTTGTCAATGTTTATATTGCAGAAGTTTAGCAACAATGACAATGAGTTTGGCCACTTTTGCAAGACACTTTATTAAAGGAATAAACTCTAAAATCAAAAACATCATATTTTTGCTAATAAATGTTTATCATAGTGAATATCTCAATGAGTGGAACCTAGCACAACAATATACAACAAACTTGACAAAGTGGAACTAAAAGAACTAGAGTAATTTAGTAACTAAAGAACAACATATCATGGTCTTCTTATATTTGATTGAAGCTTTTCAACATTACTAATAGTTGATTTGATATTTTAGAATTTTAGAATCAATAAAATTTACATTTAGAATTGAAATCAATCACTTTATGCAATTAGAATTGGAAATAAATATTATGCTTGACTTCTACGTTTGGTCTCTCACCACGACCTTTAGTCCAATACAAATGGGATTGTCCCTTTCAAGAAGATAGTCACTCATTCAATGTTCAAGACTCTGAAAAATCAAAGTCAATAAAAAAAATATATTAGGGGTGTATAGAGGGTTGCTATTATGTTAGTCTAGAATCATGAGCATGTGAACCTAGAAGACTATACATCTATGCTATAGGTGTCTATATTCAAGAAACCTTCCATGATTATAATGTAACTATGTTATAGATATCTATATTATAGGTGTTTATGATATAAGCAACTTTCATAGTTATAGGATATCTACTTATACATACATTCAAGGCTCACATGTTTGCATTACTATGCTCACACACTAGCATCACTAGGGGTATACTTGTCATTTTTTCATACATTGAAAACAAATTTTCAAAAGACTACACTTTTCCTTTTTTCTTAAAAAAACTTCGAAAAATCTATTTTCACAAAAAATCCCACAAGTGTTTCAAAAAATGCTACAATTGTGTCAAGGCTCAGACTAAAGTAAAAATTTGTTGGCTAAATCACAGTTACCTTGAACTACAAGAGTGTACATCATCCCTCTTGTGGTCTGAAGACCACCATCTACACTAGTCTCATAAAACTTTGCATTAGGTACACTTGTATCCTAATTGCCATTAAGAACAATTGCAACATTGTGAACTTCACAAGTTTTTGTCAAATTTGATTACATTTTCATAATACATAAATTATCTAAAAATGAGACAAACAATGAAACAAAGACCATAGGGATGGAGAGACATGAGACTTGTTTTGAGAGAGCTCCATTGCATTGGAAGGAAGCTTCATGAACCGAGAAGGATAGATGCTATAAGGACAAATGCAGAAAAAAAAAAAAAAAAAAAAGAATCAACAATGATGTGGGAAGAAGCTTCAAGAAGAAGAGATGTGAAAAAGAAAGAGACAATAAGGGGGAGGATTTAGGGTCTTTGCTGGTGACCTAGGATCAATGGTAACTAGGGGGAGTTTATTTTGTGCACCATTGGAGATTGATAGTTGAAAGAGAATTGACAAGTTTTTCATGTGGTTGGTAAGCATTTTTTATTTTTGGGGTAGTTGTATCTTTTCAAGGGATAGTGGAATTGAATGTTTTTTCATATGGTCATGTTTTCTCAAGCAAAAAGCACTACAAGAGAAAGGGGTGTTTTAAATATAGTCCTAGTAGTATCGTCCTACAAGGAATGACCTAAAAGGAGTGTTTTTAGAATTTCTTTGCTTAAAACATGTGTATTTCTAGTAAAATTTTACTGGAAACAACCCCTTTAGGTTGTTGCTTATAGGACTATATTTAAAACACCCCCTTCTCTTGTAGTGAAGGCTCTACAACAACATTGCTTTGTGATTTCTTGTAATCAACTAATATTACTAGTATAAGAACAAAATGATGAACTATACAAAAACAAATTGAGTCTAACTTTGGTGAAAGTCACTACTAAAGTGTGAGATATTAAGGTACATAACTTTAAAAAAAGGACAAGTATAGAAAAAATGAGAAAATTGAGAGGATTGTGACGGGGATTGTGAAGATTCAAAACATCAAATAGATGGACAAAAATAAAGAATATAATTAAGGACAAAAAAGAACCACATCAATACATCTTGAATTTGAAAGGCTATAAATTAAAATATTAAAAAATTCACTTATTGCATGCTTAGAATAATTTGTGCTATTTGTATATGAAAAACACATTGAAATGGTTAAGTTGACTACTAATGGTGCTCGTATATGAATCCAAGAGTGTGAGCTTGTGAACATTGAGCCTACATTATAAGTACCTATAATATAGATACTGCACACTATAGAAGGTATGTGTATGTATAATAAACACCTATAATATGGGTATTTGTAACATATATATCCTATAATCATAGACAATTTCTATAGTATATATACCTATAACATAGGTGTGTAGTATTCTAAGCTCATGGGTTCACACTCCTATGCTCACATAATAGCAATCCTCTGTTGACTACATGGTACAAATGTACAATAGTCAAGCAATAGTCAAATAATATTTTCTTTTCAATTTTATATTGAATTGAACTTTTTGGAAAATTTCGACCCAATAAACTTTATATTTTCAACCCCTTCATTTGACCCTTTGGATTTCACTTGTGGCATTATTGCTATACATAAATGCACTATCATTTTTAACACCTACAAACCCTAAGAGTATTCCATAAAAATATGATAAAAAATATGGATTCTTCATCCATTTTATAAAAAATGATTTTTTTTTAATTATAACAACTTATTGAAGATTTTCTAAAATTATGATTTGTACAAAACAACAAAAGATTTAAAGATGAAAACATCAATACTTTCCTCTCTTAGAAATTCTTTTTACACTACCATAGTCAAGTATTGCATACTTTGGGTTATTTTCCTCAAAATATTTTCCCCATTGTAATCTCAATTTGGAGCTAAAAATTTTCAAGATAATCTAATCTAATTTGAATTTAAAATTCATTTCTTTTAAAAAAAATTAAATAAATGCTTGAAATTTTTGCCCCAAATTAGACTATAGTCTTAAAATGGTTAATTGGAAATTTAGGGGTCAAAGAAAAAAAAAGGTTTGCAAGTAAAAAATATTTAATTTGAAATTTTTTAATAGTTTTTAACGTCATTTTATTTAATTATATCTTTTCATTGTTCCTGAAAAACCAAAGTATCAAATTTTTGATCTCATGGTTTTAGAGCCAATTTTGTAAAAAATTTCGTTCCATTTGTTTTTTTACCACATATAATGCTCTTCATTGATTTTGGTGGCATAGAATATGACCTTGTTTGAATTATATTTTTTCTAATCATTAGGAAAATTTCTAGGTCTCAACAAGGCTGTGAGTTCTACACCCCTGTGGTGCAATTATGGAAAAAAAAATATTTTTTATTTTTTAAAATCTAGAATTTGACATGGCACTATTGGTGCCACATCAGCTCCATGTCAAATTAACTATCTTTATCCATTTTTTTTTTCTGTATTTGCACAACGGTAGTGCCAAAAATCTAGAACTCACAGCCCTCCCTTGACCTCAGAATTTTCCCAATGATGGTCAATTAAATGTCTGTTTTCAAACCTAGATTTAATTGTCATTAGGGGTTTAATGATATATCATTGCCAGAAAATCATGATTTACTATTGATACAAATAAAATTCAAAAATGTACATGTATGAAAAATTAAAGAATTAGATCAATATACAAACAATTCAATTGGTAGGTTATTGCAACCATAACATTCAAGGTTCACTTCTTTTTACCTACAATATTCAAAATTCTTCATGTACTAAATGCTCTATAGTATGCTTATCGTCATAATCAAGGTGAACAAATGCTCGTTCAATCTCGGGTAGTGTTTCTAATTTGTTTTGTAGAGACTCTCCAATGTCATGAGCTTTCCATAGTAACATGTCTTTGGGTAATATAATATCTACTTCAGCAAAATATTGTTCTCCTAATGTATAAGCACGAATTGTTTCAATCTTCAAAATAGCTCTATCATGGTTCCATACAAGATAAGTCAATTTTGCTATAAACTCCGGAGGTGCTGATGTACTTGACAAAGCTTGAGCATTTTCTAATACGGTCCCTGTCCATGTATAAATTGTATATAATGCTAGCTGCAAATTGCATTTAGAAAAACATGAGTGTTATGGATGAAAAAATCTATTTGTATGTATGGATATAGTGAATTTCATTGAAATGGCAGTATTATTCCACCATTTCTGACATATTTTGCACCATTTTAATGGAATGTCGTGCAACATTCCATTAAAATGGCGAAGAATATGTCAAAAATTGCATGACATTCCATTAAAATGGCATGAAATATGTTAGAAATGGCGGAATAATTTCGTCATTTTAATGAAATTCACCATGAATTGTTTTTAATGTCACAAAGCACAAAGTTCACAAAGCACAAAGTTAAATTAGTTTTCTTTAAAAGTTTGAACAAAATTAGTAGTTTAGTTAAAGATTATCAAAGTTTCAAGTTTAATATGCAAATAAAAAATTAAGAAATTTGAATGGAAAGGTGAACCAAGTGGTTTTCTATAATATACGATAAAATTAAAAAGAACTTGAATAGCTTGAAGGATCATAAGATGTATTAGATTTATAAATTCTTTTAATTCCTAATTAAAGGCATTTGTCTAATTAATCAAAGACCATTTGGCTCTTTTGTTGATTTTGGACAATTCCTAGGATTCTTTTGCTGGTTCTATAGGATATTGAGTGACCTACATGTAAATCAAGCTTTATTTCACTAGATTCCCATGAATATTGTTAATTTTTTGAAGGATCTGTTGTGATTTCTTTCTAGTTGAAAATAATGCTCTTTGGATTTTCTTTTGAAGACTTATATAGAATAGGTTCATAGATACAAGTGAAGTTTCAATTATTTCCAAAATTATTAATGAGGTGAAAATTGTAATGAATTTTGTTTTGCAATAGTCATGACATCCTATGTGAAAAATCACATTATTGACATTTTAATTTGAATCCACTTTTTGCATTTTTCTTTAATAAAAAAGTTCATAAGATTTTCAAAACATTCTTAGATAATGAATTAATTGCTTCCATATTAAAGTCATTAGCAAATTAGATTCTTTCAAAACTTGTATTTTTTAATGGCTACTTAATAATTTTTAAAGATTTGAATTTCAGAATTTTATGACATAGAATTTTCCATAGGTTTTCACCTCAACTCTCTAACATAACAAGAAATTGTTCAAGTTGTAGAATATACATCATTTTTTCTTAAATCATGAAATATAATTTAAACCTTTGGTTATGGCGAACAAAATTTATTTATTGGAAGTTTCAATTCTATGGTCTTGCAATCAATTGGGTACTCACTTTGAAATTTTAAAAGAATACACTTCAACAAATTTTCTATAACACTCCAAGGTTTATTCTCAAAAAAATTGAAAACAATGAAATCTTTGATTTTTTGAAGAATGGATTTTCTAAGAAAGGACTTACCTTCTATTGTAAAAGAACTTTAGGGACTAAATTACATTTTGAAGTATTTTTCCAATGTTAAATTTTCAAACAAAACCATTAAAATGCTAAATTTATACTTGGATTTTGTATTAAAAAATTAAAAAATTAGGATATAATTTGAAGCTTTATAATGCACATTTAAAAGAAAATTCAATGCCATTTTAATCCAATACTACAACAAAAATGGGGATTTCAATACAAATACAATCAACGAAGTTTTTTTTTTAAATGATTATATTTCTAAAGAAATTTTAGTATTTTATATCTAGATAGCACATAGATGAGTTTTCAAAATTTTCCCTTGAAAAGAGAACAATGATTGAAATTTTCTAGTCAATTTTTTGTGATCTCTTATTTGCCTAAGTTCAATTTTCAAACAAAATAATCCCACAGTACAATCTTGGTTCGAAAGTCTAAATTCGATAATTTAAGTGAATATTTTTAAATTTAAAAACACATGCCAAATATTGAGAAAATATTGATGCTTCATGGGCCTATCCAAAATTAAATACCTTTCCCACTTAGTATTTTTAAAAATTTGGGTTAAACTAATTTAAGTTCAAAATACAAAGTCAGTCTTGTAGAAGCAAATTGACATTGAGATGTCTTTTGGGTGATTTTCATCATTTTGAATCCTTTTATTAAAAAATGATAGTATTCTATAATAGAACAAATTTTTTAAACAAATTTTTGTTTTATTATTCATAAGAAAATCATATTCTTTTAATTCAGAAATCTAGGTAATATAATTGGTTGGCCAATTAATGCATGGATTGATATAGATATAAGATACATAGAAAGTTATTTGACATTCTATTTAATTATCAACCATAATATGAATTTTTCAATTATTAAAATATTGAAAATTTCACTGATATTATTGCTGTAAAAGAACCTTTATTATTACTATAGAAGTGTTTGGATGTTTTATAATACTCATAAAGGGTTTAGGCTAATGTAAGTTATCCAAAATACCTTCATTGAAACTCACCAAAATAGCACCTATGGGATCAAGCCACCAAATATATGCTTGAGCTAGTAAGGCTACTGCTAAGCCAATGGAATTGGTTACAACATCAAAAAAATGATCTTGAGCATAAGCTTTCACAATTTCATTATCAGAATATTGCCGACAAAATATCATTAAGAAAAACTTAACACAAATTACCATTACCATGATACCAATTACCCATGCTTTTTTTGAGCCACTTCCAAGATCCGACTCATGATCCTATTGCACATCACTAATCATGAAGTCATGACTTTTTAAATGTAATATTTATAAAGGAAGATATGTAAAGCTCAAAATTTTATATATATAATAAACCAAAAATATATATTATCATTATTGATAATTTTATATTAGATGACAGTAAAAAAAATTCCACCTTAGATGAAAGTTTGCGACAAGACTCAACAATGATTTCTAATCCCAACATGGCCATTACACAAGCAAATATCATAATTCCCTGCACTGGCAAATGAATAGCTATGTATCAATAATTTTAGTAGGTAAATAGTTCTCTTCATCAATAAATTTTTTTCAAATGAAATTTAATTAAGTGATTTTCACAAAGGTAAGAGATATGAATTCCTTATTAAAAAATATCTCATTTAGCCTTTTTGTTTAGGGTTAAAACATCTAATTCAACAAAATCATCATGTTGTAAATGTAATATAAAGAATTAATATCCAATCTAAAAAATTAAATATTCCTATACAAAAAAGATAGTAATTTAAAAAAATTTAATTTTATACACAATAAGAAAATGAAGCATTTGAAATGGAGGGAACATTCTTATTATGAAATCTTAGAATTTTTGATGGATTGAAAAGAATAAAAAATAAAAATCCACACAAGCATGTATCTTTTGGAATCATATACATATATGTGTGTATACATGTAATGTATTTAGCATTCATAAAAAAACCCATATTTTATTTATTTAAATATTTTTTCAAATGAAAATTTAGTTGTACTCTTATGAAATTGAAAATAAAATTGAAGAAAATTAAATCATCGACATGAATCACAAAAGTGTGAACATATATATTTATGATTCAAGTATCTAAAAATATACTAGTGACAATAAGTCAAGGAAAATTTCTTAAAAGAAGTGTGATCATGGGATATTATTTTACAATGAATAAAAACATTCTATAAGATAAACTTGATTGAAAGTAGACTTTCACTTTATGGAAGAAAAGAAATAATTAAAAGATGTCATCAACAATTGTGCAAGAGAATAAATGTTAAGCATTACAATTGTCATTATATGTAAGATTTTTTTCAAAATTTGATTCTAGTACTTATTGCAAAATAATTTGTTACTGAATATTTCTTAAAAATGATTGTGAATATGAAATTTTTACTTAGATCATACCAAAGGCTGTCTACGTTTTTTTCCGATAGGATACAAATATTTGTTTAACCTGCTCATAGAATTTGCTGCCCACCACAATATTGCCCCTGATAATAGATCAAGTAAAGAATCCATTGTAGAAGCAATGATAGCCAATGAAAGACTAACAATAGAAGCATACATTTTGGACAATAGTAATACTACATTTGCAAAATTAGACAAATTAATTGCCCAAGTTTCTCCTCTTTTGGTTGCTAGTCGTTCTTCCTGCAATAATAAATCAAATTTGAAACTATTTAATGTTGACAACAAAGTTTAACCATTGTAAACAATATGAAAAACAAATTGATCTTACAATTTGAATGGAATTATTCTATAATTTTCGTTTATGATATTTTCATATTCTCAAAACTTTTAATATGCATATATAAAAACAATTCATATATAAATAGAAATTTCCTAAACTCAAATTCTTTTGAATATTTACTTGACTAGAAGTTGGAATATACCCCCCATGTGCATTTATATCATCCATGTCATAATATGACTGCAACAACTCATCTTGTTTATTATAATAACCATCAATTGGATCTTCAAAACCTACAATCTTTGAATATGTATAAATATTAATATTTAACAACAATCAATTCAATTAGAATTTTAATTAATTAAAAAATAAAAATTGAAAGAAGAAAATAAAATCAAGTCATTTGAGTTCAATTTAGTTCAAATCTTTAGTAAAATATAAACATGTAAGATTATTTAAGATCAAATATGTGTTTACATTTAGTCATTAAATACATTGCGATATGTATGTTTGTGAAGTTGTTCCAACTATTGAATTAATCATCTAAAATAGTTATTAAATATTATATATATATATATATATATATAACTAATTTTTTTAAATAATTAAAACAAACCAAACACTATAAAAAACTATGTTTAATTATTGGTCTTGAATGCAAATAATATCTAAATACTTGGACTAATTTCTAACCTAATATCTTTTTCACCCTTGAAAAGCAACCTTTTATTTGTCTTCTTACAGGAGGAATTGGCTGAAATTCAGATGCTTTTATTCGCCATGCTATACTAGATGGAATATTAATTGATGGTGATCTATAATAGATTGGTGAGCCTTCTTTTAGATTACCAACAAAACTTGTTGAAGCTTCCTCCATTTTTGTTGATTCTAAGAATAATGGATTTGATCGAAATTGAGTAACAATAGGAGGATATGAAGTTTTACTTGAAAATTTCTTTGAATTCCAATCGCTATATTTTGAGGGCTTTTCATTAATTTTCTCTTTCGCTTCATTGGTGAACTTTCTCAATGTTTGGGGATCCTTAGACAATGAGCTTAATGTCCTAGAGCTATATGGCTTAGTATATCTTACCAATCCATATTCAGAATCATCAAATCTTGGCAAATTTTGCAATTCATCTGTTTTCAAATTATATAAAAATAGAAATTAATAAATAATTAGTTACAAAACTGACCACATTGTCACTTTATTCTAAATCTAAAAATGAAACCATGAAAATTTCATGATTGGAAAAAAATTACAAACATAAATGATATAGCTAAGGAATGCAAATTTCAATTTTGCTAATGCAATATGGATATTATTCAATAAAATAATGAACTATGATGTTTTATAACTTATATGAATTCTTACATATTCAAGCAATTAATTCTTTTTTTTTTGGTTAATTTCTAGCTATTTGAAGTATTTAAAAAATTCTCTCATTTATTTAATAATGCATTCATTGCACTTACTATAAAGTTATAAATATATACAAAAGGCAATCCATAATACCATGTAGAATTACTGAATTATTGAAGGTGATTCTAGAATATTTTTCTCTACAAGCCTATAGTAATTTCAAATATAGTTTGTAAATTACAAGGAAATAGAAAGTAAAACATACGATTCCATAAAATTGAACTTTCAAACTTTCTTTTATTTGATTGAGAGGTCATGATTTGATTTCAAACAAAAATTGTGAGATAATTGAAAACATAAAGATGACATGTTTATTTTATCTTTAAAACCTATTATTTGAGTTAAAATCTTAGCATTAGAATCATAGTCTGCTTGAATTATTTAGAAATGAGTAGTATAATTTTTTCTTTTCATTTTCACTTATTTTAGAATACAATATAGATTTATTTCACTTTAGAAGAATAAATATAATGAAAATGTTTAATTTAAAACTAGGGTTGGATTAGTCTACTCTCTACACTATCAATGATACTTGACCAAAGGTTTTGGAGCCCTGATTTTGAGTTGGTAGACCTTAGCAATGGGAATTTTTACATAGATATTAATACTCAAAAAGAATTAGATTTCTATTGGTAACCAATTTCTGTTGATATTTTCTGGCTACTCATTTATAATTAAGCTTAAAATATTGACTTCCAATTTGAAAAAATGAATTTGCAAGCATGGAACGTTGATCTTCTAATTTTAGAATGATGCAACAGAAAAGTATGTACCATGATGTTCTACACTATGATATAACTCTATGAAGAGATTTTTGGAATTTTTGTGCATATATTGCATTTGATAGGAATCATTTCACTTTTCATTAAAAAATTCATGATAATTTTTTTTCAAATTCCCGAAATATGTGAATTTCTTACAACTAATAGGAGAAATGTAATCACACCTCCAAAATATAGATACAAAAAATTGCATTTCCAAGTATTTGCAAAATAAAGTTTGAAAAAAATTATTATAATTATTGATTGTCTATTGAGGATTAAAAGTCTCTATATTTTGGTTGATATAGAAGTCTTAGCAATTGTGAACTCATTATGTTGCATTTGAGAAGTGTGTGTTCACCAATAGTCTGTACTGGATTTTATATTTGTCAATGTAAAACCCCCAATACTAAAGTGGACATATGCTTTCAACTTCCATATTTTTTTCAAATCCAAATTCTAATCCAAATTTTTATGGTCTTGTTTACAATTAATTGTACTTAAAAGGTTTCCATTGGTTCCCTCACTAAACTTTTCAACTCCCTTAATTCAAAAGATAGTGGGCTTCAATTTTAGTTCTATCACTTTGAAATTTCATTATTTTTTTGTGGCTTCAAAATTCTGTTGTTTTCATCAAAGCTTCATCCCGCTATTTTTTAGTTGTGACTTCCTATGAATGAAATGTTTATAAAGTGGATCCTACATTCACTAAAAGAGAAAGGGATGTTTTAAATATAGTCCTATTAGTAATGACCTAAAGGAGGTGTTTTTAGTAAAATTTTACTAGAAATACATGTGTTTTAAGCAAAGAAATTCTAAAAACACTCTTTTCATATCATTCCTTTTAGGACTATACTACTAGGACTATATTTAAAACACCCTTTTCTCTTGTAGTGGTTTTTCAATGCAAAAATCCAAAATATCACTTCAAAAATTGGCTAAACCAAGTTCAAGTTTGTCAATGGAATTTTATAGCAATTTGAACTTTGGGTCTATAATTATGGAATTATGATTTTCTGATTTTAAAGTGACTCTGCAAAAATTTGTAGTGTGATGTCCTAGATACTATATTATAAATCTACATAGAAATTTTCAAATATTTTGAACATCAACTGTATTTATATGAATTGTTTCTATTTTTACTCAAAAATTCATGTTAATTTCAATTTTTTTACAAAAAGGTGCAAGATTTCTACAACTAATAGAAGGCATGTAATCATATCTCTAGAAAATAAATACAAAAGTCACATTCACATGTACTTGCATATGAAATTTGAAAAAGTGATTATAGCTAGGCTTATCCTTTGAGGGTCAAAAGTCTTTAGAATTCAATGGTCTCTAGACTTCAATTGTCTCTAGATTTGAATTAACTTGGAAGTCTTAGCAATTGTGAACTTGTTATTGTGGACTTTAGAGGTATATGTTGACCAATAGTCATCGTGGAATCCTATATTTATCAATATAAAAATCTTAAAGATATGAATCCCATTGGTTGCCTTAAAAACCTTTCAAATTTTTTTCAACTCTAAATTCTTTTTGCCTTTGTTTTGTAAAAAAATTGAACCCTAAAGGTTCTCATTGGTTCCCTCAAAAAAATAGAACTCCCTCAATTGAAAAGACACAATAGGCTTCAATTTTAGTCCCGTCAATTTGAAATACCATTTTTTTTGGTCTTGGCTTGATTCTACCATTTTTGTCCTACCTTCATTGCAACAATTTTGTCTTCGCTTTATTTTGTCCTAGCTTCATTTTGTCTTGGTTTTATTTGGTCATGGCTTCATTCCATCATTCTATCATGGCTTCAATTCTAAATGTTGCTTCAAAGGCATCCTATAGTCATAAAGTGGATTCTATATATGTCATTATACATATCCCAAAAGTCACTCTAAAAATTAGCTAAACTAGTTACAACCTAAAGGGAATCACTAGAATTTATAATTTAGTAAAAAAGTCAAGATTTTAACTTATAAATGAATAGAAAACTACATCAAACTAAAAAGACTCGATTAAAACTAGGGCTCCACTACTCTCTTTGCTACTAATGATGCCCCACTAAAGTTTTTTGGCCTTGACATTGGTCCGGGAGACTTTTGTGATGGAAATTTTTTCACATTGGTATGTGAGCGTTGAGAGTATGGTTGGTGGTATTGACTTTAGGAAAACTACATGAACTTCTTTTTATCAATGAAGTATCAATGCACCTCTTAGCCATGCCTCTCTAATTTGGTGTTGTACAATAGGATTGGAGTACTTTCAACCATCTCTTCAAAATTGAAAGAAAGCTTGGTTGTCATACTAATGAATTATTAGATACACCAAAAAATTGTTATCCATGAGGAAAGACATTCATTTTATTAGACTTTGTTGGGTGGAAAGATTTTGCAGATTCTCTAAGTTTTCAAAACCCTCAAAAGTCCAACAATTTGTATTAGAGTACATAGAGAAGAAAAGAACATTTGCTAATAAAGATGGAATTGATCCATGCCATGGATCCTATCAAACTAACATTCAACTTACTCAATGATGATTGAAAAGATCTATCCTTCAAATACAAACTAATTTTAATTCAAAAAATGTAAGATTCTACAACTAAACCTATGCTAGAGACAACCAATACTTCAACCTCTAACTACCTACAAGAAGAGATTGTACAAATTCCACCTCACTCAAAATGATCTAGACATTAAGCATTCATTATGAATAGTCTAAAGATAGTCTACATTGTTGCATCTATATAGTTATTTTTAGTGTTTTAGAGATAAAGACCATTAATAAAAAAAATCTTTATAATAAATCCAACTTTCTTGAGTATGTAATTTTGTTAGAGTAATTCTTTAGGGCCCACATGTCTTGTTATTTAATGCAATAATTGTTTTGGGATGCTTTGTCATCTATACAATTATATAATCTCAAACTTATAAATACAAACTATAAATTCAAAAATGACCTATTTTCATTTTTCAATCTTCAAGGGTAATTTTATACTATGGTATGTAAAGTCTTCTCATGTACTAAAGGTAGAAAAGATGAATGCTTGACTTGTAATAATTTTATTTTGATATTTTGCAATAAGATATTCATCCTTTTTTCTGTAACTAATTTATGATCTTTATTAAAAAAAATCCAAGACAATTCCCACTTCATATTTGTATAAAATACATATTTTTAAGCAAAAAATGAAAATGTGATTTTTTATATTATTAACCTTAAAAACTAACCCGAGATATTTGATATCAATCTAAATGTAGAAATTCAAAAAACCCGTAAAAGAATATGAGCACATTATTAAATCCTTGTAATTCTAAAGATATGTATTATCATTTTAAAAATCATCTCAATTATTGTCTATGGATTTAAAAAAATTAGAGTGTACGATGCACTATGATCACTCATTTTGGTATAAATTTCTCAACTTGAGCATTTGGAGTTTAATTTTTTTTCTTGAGTGCTTGTGTAGCTTGGATGGTCCATGTTTTCCCAAAATTGTTATTAATTCCTAAAGGACCATCATATATAGAGGCACAAAATCACTTCAAAATACTCATCCTCACAGCAAGGTCAAAATCCTCATAAAAAATTACTTTATAACAAATCCAACCATAGGGTCTTTTAGGTGACTTGTTCAGAAACATAGTCTAAAACTTTTAGAGAAAATATCCCCAAGGATTGCAAGATCGATGTGCCTAAATTTCAAATGTAGACTTTTCTAGCCCTTCCAAAAGGTGAAGTTTAGTCTTTCAATATTTTTAGAAAAAAAAACTCATATGTCCTATAATTTGTGTATTTTAGTCAAGAAGTTGAAAAACAAGTTGAAAATATATGAAATTTTTTTAACCAATTGAGAAAACTTTCATATTCATCTTTAAGAAAATTATAAAATAGAAGGTAGCATTGAATGAAAGCAAAAATTAATATGCTAGTAACTTTTACAAGAAATTAAAAACAATGGTGAGAATGTTCTAGTAAACTATTAATACCCAATATCTTTATTTTTATTTCAAAATTGGGAACAAAAGATGACTTTGCAAGTTTTTCCAATCTATATTGCCCACAAAATAAAACTCCTTATAAATTTTACATTATTATTTGGAATTTCATGGTTCAAATTTTTTTGAGGAGTTATTAGTATGTCCAATTTTCCAAAAAATATTTTCTATCTCTTAGAATATGTTTTTTGTTGCCTAGTTTGACATTGAAATTAGAAAAATCCTTCAAACTTTTGCAATATCTATTAGAATGATGTCAAACTTCAAAATTATGAAGTCAACAGAACATGTGAAGTTCTCAAAAAACCCAAAATGGGCTCCTTGGTTCTTTAGGGGTTAAATCCCAAGTCAATTTGTATTTACCACAAGGGGTTTTGAGTTTATTCAAATCTTTGCTTTATAAAAAAATAAAATTTGTGTGCTATAGTTTATACTCCTCCCACAATCCACAAGCTTAGAAGCCTTGCACCATTTACAACATTTTAATTCTACATCCAAATGCTATTTTTGGATAGTGAGAAAAATTGAAAGATCCACCCTAGAAGATGTATGGTATAGATTCTAATCTTCTAGAGGGTTCTTTGCAATAGCATGGGGCTATAGCATATGCCACTTATACTTCACTCCACAAGTCTACATCCTCATTCTACCTAAATATTGATCTTCATTCTTTTGTTATGATGATTCAAATATAAAATTGCATCTATGAAGGAAATTCACTCCATTCTTTCAAATTGGTTCTAACTATGAGTATTTTCAATCACCAACATTTGCTTGAGAACATGTTAGCCCCTAAACGCCCAAACTACAATTTTTGGCAACATAGTGATTTGAAGTAGCTCACTATGAATGGAGTTTTTTTTTCTTCTTAGAAATTTTCACACAACATGTACCTAAGGAGTAGCTTTAAGGCCCAACAATTTTCATAACTTTTGACTACATGGTTAAAAAGTTATTGCATGATATGTGATTTTCATTGATCTTCGGGCAACCCAAAAATTTCTTAAAGAAACACATCTTTAAGAAATAAAAATCTGAAATTGATTTTCTATATTTCTATGTATATGAAAAGCTTTGAATCATTCCATTTTGATTCATGAGATGAAAGTTATGAAGAGTTTTAGTTTGTAGGGTAGTTTTAAGTTCTCTACTCTAAAATAAACTTTGAAGTCTTTTATTTAATTCAATTTTCAATATTTTTTGAAAAAATAAAATTAGAAGATTTAGATTGTTTATTACAACATTACAACCATTGGGATTGGAATTGGAATTTTTCAATTCTATAACAAAATTCTTCACAATTTTGTATTTTGAATCATTCTCTAGTTTGTTATACTTACTTTTTTTTCTCTATATGTTGTACAATTTCAAATTATCTGAATTTTTTCAAGCATGTAGCCAACTTTCCTTGAAGAATGAATCCAAAGAGTAACCACCATTTTGGAATTTTTTTCATACAAATGTGGCCTTGTGAAGTGCAACTGCATGTTTTTTCATAAGACCCAAGAAAGGATCTTTGCCAATTCAAACACCAATATCTTACAATATACATGCTGGAAATTTCTGAAAGTTTTTCCACATCTTCTCATATCAATGTAGTACAAAACCTTATAGTTTCATGTGTCCAAAAATGTTTTTTTCCTAAAATTTGGTACTTGAACTACAAATGACAGTTTTGGAGAGATTTTGGTGAAAATGTAGTTGAAAGCATTTAGAGGTTAAAATTTCTGCCTCCAAACTAAGTGTGTAAAGATCCAAATCTTCAAACTATTGTTAGTAGTGGTGCAAAAACAACAATGTAATTTGATTTCAATCCTTAGTAAATTATTTAATTTAATTTAATTTTCAAATATATAAAATAATGGTAAATTAAAATTTTACAGAGTTAAATATTTATAATTTTCATATTCATTTGATGACTTTGTGCCTGATCCGTTCTTTTAGAAAGGATGATACCTAAAACTCAATGTAGGAAGTAGAGAATCCAATGTGATTAGATTACATCTATTGTTGTAATTTCAAAAAAACAAGTTGAATAAAACTTCAAGTGTAATCTTGAATACAAAGTAAATGAGGGACCAAAGAGAGGCTGATATTTCATAATTCACCTAATTATGATAACTATTCACTTAAAAAATATTTTGAGGTATATTACAATGATCGATATCAACTAGTTTAAAATGGAACTTTTCAAAATATTAGAGTTTACAAACCATTACAAACCATCATTTATGTCATAAAAGATTTCTAGCACCTTGACACCTTGATTCTATTTTTGTTGCATGCAAATGAACATATTTGAATAAATTTGTTGAAAAAATGATTCAATCTTAAATTAACTACACTTATACAAACTTTAAATTGCTTAAACATCATAATACATATAGGACATGTATGTAAAGAGATAAGAAGTTCAAAGATGAAAATAAGGATTGCCCTTTATTTTACTTTGTTTTTCTTTCAATAAAAGAAGATGAAAAATTATATTGCTTCTATATCAATTATTTAAATATTTTGATTTCACTTGGCACAATTAGTCTAAAGAGGTATAATTTTCTCCATTGAATCCCAAATGTATTCATTTATAAGATGAGGAAAAACAAGGTGAAATCAAGATTGACACTTGATTTCATCTTCCAACCTCTATACATGTAGAACCTCTCTTAGTTCATCCTTTCTAAGTGCATAATATGCCAAATAGGAGTTTGTAGATAATATGTGGGCATAAGTGTGAATCAAGATGGAAAGCTAAATGTGGCCTCTCAAAATGCATAAACCTCTCTTAATGCATAGTCCTAGCACCATGCACTAATTAAGAGAAGTTCTACCTATACTTCCTAATGTGTACATCCAAACTCAATTTCATTGATGATTTGAATTTACACATGATTCATTCAAAGATATATTTGAACATACTCTTTCCATCATGATGACCTATTTAAATTGATGACAAATTTAATAATCTAATTAATTGAAGAGATGTATAGATATGAACTTCATTTGCTATAAACAATAAGTTACAAATGGAAAGTTTGTAAAAAATAAAAGCTTTCATAGATGAGAAAAATGCATGGCATTTAAGAATTATTTGACTATGAAAAGATCTCAAAACAAAATTATGATATAATTTGAATGTGTAACAAATGAGCTACTATTGGTAATAGTGAGATAAGCATGTAAGATACTCTAAAAGGCTAAAGTAAAATAGTCCATTATAGTTAGAATTAGGAGTTTCTACTCATGCTATTGTTTAATTAAAAAAAATTCTCCACACATAAAGACAAGTGTGAGAAATAGTGAGAGAATTTGAAAGTTTTTTTTCACAAAGTATGAATTTGTTATGATTTTTTGAAGTGTTCAGCCCATCATGGCCCAAAATAGTCTCTAGAACCAACAAAATTTGTATCAATAATTTGTACCTACAATGAAATTACATTGAAAAGTTAGAAGTTCCTAATGAAATTCCTAATCACTCTATTCTTGTTAAGTATAATTGGAATAAATCGATTGTGGCCCAAATGTCATTTACTAATAAACCCATGATAGGGTCTGAAAAAATCCATGATGGAGCCATTCCCTAGGTGTTCACTATGGGGGCTTTTAACCACAATGGGTTGTTCTACATTGAATAGGGGTATTCAGGGGACCAAAAAATTAAAGGAATTGATTGTGGAAAACATGGAAAACTATAGATGTTTGAAACATGATGTATATCCCCTAGACACTTCAATAACTATTGATGTATAGTCAAGGTAGATATTTTTATAGTGTGAAATGTCAATTAATTAGTATGTGTCCCTTTAATTTCCCTATTTAGAGTACCTTACATGAGTATATAATCTCATTATTCTCATTTCTACTTGTTAGGTGCAATCTACATCACCCAAGTGTATATATATATATATATATATATATATATATATATATATGCATTCTAATAACAATATTTTTATGACCACCATGTTGAATTAGGTTTCATAATATTTTCTATAGTTTGCTAGAACTAGATTATTAATCTCGAAAGTCCCAAGCCCTTTTCCATCAAAAAACACTCAAAATTGTCAATTCTATTGCAAACTGAAAAAAAGCTTAAATTTTTTTCCGTATCTACCTACAGGATCTCATACTAGTCTATTGTAAGAATATGAAAGAAAATTTTCATAAACTTTGACCATATAGATTGCAAGATATTTAATTCAAAGTGAAAATAAATAAATTTGGCACCTTGGTAGACTAGAGTTTTTGGAATTGAATCTTCCATAATTGAAAATTCTTATACTAATAATTTTGACTTTCTAATATTTTTATGCTAAAGAATTGAGTTGAGGGTCTAGGAGTTTTTTTAAAAACACACACACACTTAATTTGCACTCATTAAAAATTATTAAGTAGGAGGTTTAAGATTGAAGGAAAAACTAAATGATTAATAGCTTTGAGATGGAATTGAAATACATGAATTAATCTCAACGGTGAGATATTTTTTAACCAAGAGATCTAAACCTTGTAAAACCTTTTTATTTTGAAAAATTGGAAATATTGAGTTCAAAGATGAATCCTACAAGTTATTTTTTCAAGAAGATGCTCTAATTGCCCCAAAATAAGATTGTCCATCATTTTTGCATGACAAATACAAATGGAATGAATCAAGGCTTTCTACACCGATAAAAATGAAATCTATGAAAAACAAATTTTCAATTTTATGATTCGCATTTTTTCTTTTTTTTCTGCCCATTGAACTAAAATTTGGACTTTTTGTGCCATAACTTTTCTCCTCAGCACCAATTGAAACACAAATTATATTTCCACAAAGCTAATGCATTTTTGTAACTTCACCAAAAAGTTTCAGAAAATCACAACAAATATTGAGACAAGTGGAGCCTACCCAAAATCCTTGGAGGTTAACCCCTCATCACAGTCAAATTCAAAGTGCTGTTACTTTTGCATCCAATGTCCGAATTCAATAAAACTTGTTGGAAAAGTTGCGCATATTAATCTTGTTTCACTGGTAAATTTTTCAGATCAAGAAAAGACGTAGAGTTTTTAAGAGCCCATCGAAGTTCACAGGTTGAATTTGAGTTCACCACATTGCATTCTGATGGCTGCAACTTCGGGGGCTTGTAACTTTTTCATAAAATGTTTTTTTTCAATAAAATTTGTTGGATTTTGTTACTCTTAAGGTCTAGTTATTGTGGTAAAATTTTCATTTCAATTCAAGTTGTTTTGAATGTTTGGGAGCCATTTGAAGTTCAAAATCCAAACATTTTTGCATTACAAGGAACTTCCGAGGCTTATAACTTCTTCATATGTGTCCACTTTCAATCATTTTTGGTGGAAATTTTTTACAAACTAGTCTAGTTTGTGTGGTTAAAATTTTATATCAATCCAAGAGGTAATGAGTGATTGAGAAGCATTTTAGTAGAGGTAGGTTCAATAATAGATGTCATTTTTTGCTACTTTTTTCACTGTTTCTTGACATTTCAAATTTTTTTTACAGACACAATGAGTCACATGAATGATATTTTTTTCACCAAAGTATTTGTCTTTTGGTTTATAATCACTTTGTAGTTTAAAGTTTTTTCATTTGAGTAGGTTTAGAAATCTAATTTCACCTCCAAATGTGTTAATAAGAAAATTTCAGCATCTTTTTTCAACACTAAAACATTATAATCATTCAATCTATATGGTCAGATGACCCCAAATTTGTTTCACACCATATGCAACATGCACACTACAAGATTGTACAGCTGAGATTTTCATACTTCACTGAAATTTAGACTTTTAGCACTTGAAAAGCAAGAATGCTTTTACACATGTTTGGACTTTGGGTGATGAGGGGTTAGCTCAATAATACTTTTGAAATTTGAGTGGAAATTTCTAAGGATGCTAATAGAGGTTTCATCAACCTACAAGGTTTTGTGGAAAAGCTACTGGAAAGTCATTAGGGTTTAGTAAGAGCAAACGGATGAAAAACAATGCAGATGAAGATGTGACACTTTGCACTTAATAGAATAGATATACCTGTACAAGTAACTCACACTGAGACAATGCTTGCTGAAGAGACTCACATTCTCCTGAAATTCCATAGCCAAATTAGAGACTATTGATTGAAACTTATTTTACCCAGTCAGACGGCGTCACTTGATCGAACAAATCACACTCCGTTTTAAGGTCTGCGATCAAACTACACTCCAGCGGTGTGAAATCTCACCTAGGAGAAGATTTGCCTGCCCGTGCAATTTGAAATTATGAGAATCCAGAAATTTGATTATTCCACGAAGTTTTCTATCAGTCTTATAATGAACATTTACAGAGGTTGACGATTTGCAAGAGACAGCAAACATCAAGAGGACTACCTAAACAGCTTGAGTATATTTTTTAAAACAAACAAATAAGCTGCTTATTTCCTACTCCTAGGTCATGCTATGAGCTACTCAACTTGGAAAATCTGCAAATCGTCCATTGTTGGACAATCCGTGATGCATAAATTATGCTCATTTGCCAAATGAAGAAGGCAAATAAAACACAGTTGCACGGAAATGTCTTCCCGCTCAGCAGCGGCACAGTCCTCTGGGAGAACGTTGAGCAGATTTTGAAAAGGAATACCAGATGTATCCTTCTCGGGCTCATCCTGGGATATACACGGACACACAAAACATCAGGATCCATTCAGTGGGAAACCCTATGTTTCTGCTAATGCCGTCTACCTCTGGACACCAATTAGATAGCACGCTATGTTATGATCAATTGGATAATATACACGACACCAGAGCACATTTGTATGGAAGATCCAATGCAAGAAAAGACTTACCTCGTGGATAATCTGCAGGTGGGACCAAAGAGATTCTTTCAGAATACGCACGTCAACCTGCTTCGAAGTTTTGTCATAATTCACGTCAACTTTCAGAATCTGCAATACCAAGTAGTCCAGCAGTCAGTATCAGAAACTTTCCCTTGAGCCCCTAACATATAAGGGACTGACTGTACTCCACACTCCCAAGTCATGCGTGGAAACTATACCTTGCGAGGAGCAGCAACCAGGTCAGTGCCAAATGGGTCCTCAATGTCACCCTCACCATCATCACCAGCCCAGTCACCATGGAAGCCATCCATACCACCAAAGTCATTTCCTGAATCATCACCAAAGTCCTGGGAAGACATCCCAGGCAGCCCCCTTCGCCTCTGTCCATCTGCACAGGAAACATCCATCAATGTTACCGCAAGAAATACAGAAAGGAAACATAAATTGAAGAAGTTCAAAAATTCCGCATGTTGAAATAAAAAGGAGATATTTACCTGCAAGTTGACTTTCTCTCTTCCAGATACACTGCATGAACACGGTAGTCTTCAGTATACAGGTCACAAGCACTTGGAACTGCTGCCTTACCTATTTCAAGTTGTAAGAACTCATACAAGTGCATCAAATACCTTGTCCAAAGAGAAAGAAGTAGCCAAGTCTTACCAGAACAGATGGTCGAAGGAATAGATGCACAAGATTCAGCGCTTCATAGTGTACGTCCTCTGGGAGGAGACAATTAAAAGCAGCACCACGATGCACAAGAAGCGTGGATCGAAGGTCTGCAGCTGGCTTGAACAGTGACATATCAATTTCCGAAGGGTTTTCGAAGTCAAGCGTGAAGGGTTGGCGTTTTTTCCTTCTCACTTTGTTAGAACCCAAATTTTCATCTCCAGCCTGTCCACGTTGGCCATCTGCAAACTCACAACAGGCCCGTTATTCACCATAAGATTTCATGGATTCTATAGAGATGTAGTACATGTTCATGCTTACTAACCAGTTCATGCAACACATGCGAAATGTTACAGGTTACGAAAACGAACGTGCAGATTCCAATCTGAACAGAACAAAGACAAACACACAAGATACTGCATTCTGATGATTTTTAAAGTAAAAAAAGAATGTAAAGAACGTTGACGCAACAGTAGATAAGTACCTACATTTTAAAACAGGTAATAGAGGTCAGGGATGCTTTAAGCGATTCGGTTGCAAGGGATGCCACGTACCTCTAGGACATCTGTATTTCCAATGGTCAGGTCCAGCCCACGCGTTGGACTTATCCGTTAGTCTGAAGCCAGAGTTTATCCATTCAACAGTAGAATGTCTAGCTAAACTCTCATCTTCGGCATACTCCACTTCTCCCCCAAGAAGCCCCTGAAAGTAGTAATGCGACCGCAGAAAGATAGACAGTTAAAAACAGTGTCGCTCAGGCAACGTCTTTTCAGGAAATGTCAGACTAAAAATCTTTGTCATAAGAGAGTGCAGGTTCGGGAAGAACTCCAGTTTATAGGTGGAGTGGTTTTCTTTGGATACAGAGCAAGACAGAAGGTGAGAATAACAAAGAACAGATATGAAGAATCACAATATTCAAACCAGGTTCGAAATGAGGGTTGCTCACTTTCATGCCCAAGATGGAATGAAGAGGACCTGGACCATAAATGATAATAATGAGAACCTATACGAGAAGTTTGAAATGGTAGAATTGCACTGACCTCCTCGTCTTCTGTGTCTGGGTTCGGTTCAGGCATTGGATCCATACCGAAGTCATCATCCATTCCATCAAACCCTCCACCAGGATAATTCCCTTCTTGGTCTTCATTTGGATCAACATGGTTAAAAACGTCGTCAGCAAAGTTGTCATCATCTTCACCAGCATGTCCATCTTGCCAAGGTGAGATTATTTCTTCGTCTTCATATGAGTCAGAAGATTGCCTGGCAGCATCTTCTACTACGGTTGCTGCTCGATAAGGATCAGCCATCATTTTTACAATCTCGTTTAAGGAAGGCGAAATTTCATTCTCGTTGTGTATATTCTCCAGCATCGCATCAATACTGTCTGCGAAATCATAGTCCAGTACGCTCAGAGATATACAGGTACATGAGTCAATTAGCACCAGGGAAACAAGCCCACAGAACTTAATTTAGATAGCAACCTCTTCTAAGACACGGGATGACTTACCTGTCATGAAGGACATGTTGATCGAAGCATGGCGTTCATTATCATTCTTGGCCTGAAGCAACATGCTCTTCTCAGGCACCTCCCAAGAATCGAACACGATTTCACATCCCTGGTATACGGAAAGAGAGTTAAGGAGAAGACCTTTAGCTCCACCTTCATCGAATTGCGCTGATGTTTGCTGGAATAGAGGGTCCACAGTGAAAGCCACTGCACACTCCAATTTATCATCTTCTTTATAGCCGTCTCTTTATCACCAAGCTGCATTATGTCCAGGATCGGCATATTGACTAAAGTCCTTGACCTATATACATATCAGCACAAACTATGACGAATCACATGCTTACTATGATGATTAATAAAAAGGATCCGTACCATCAAATTTTTTGACGTTGAGGGAGTCGAATGAAGCTTCCAATGTGCTGGAGCTGCTCCCACTCTAGCAAACCGAGCATTGGTCATATTGTTAGTATCAAAAATCTAATCTATTTATAAAGTTATCTTTGATAGTGAAATTATCAAGGCAACCTATCTAAGCTAAAAGCCTGAACAATCCAATGTAGAAAGGTTTCTGGAAGACTTCGCATCAATTTTATGATTTTGACAAAGAGCTTACTGCAAGCAGGATATTCAGTGTCTAGATGTGTAAAGAATCTACACATACTTTCTTGCTGGTAGTCTTCTTGTGCTCCTCATCGGTGCCCACAACTTCGTTACCATCAGCATCTCCCTCACCAGCCATTTCTAAAGAAGGACGAATCATAATATGAGTCCTTTAGATTTGGGCATTAAGTAGACTTCTTGTCCAGCATCATAATAACTACCACGGTACAATGAGCTTTCAAGACACAGCGAGGGCTAACACAGTCGATATCACCTCCGTAAGTATTGAATTCCGAAGAGAAATATAAACCAATTGCGACCTAACTACCGTCTGAAACAACAAAGTGCTGCTGTCCACACAGATGATGACACTACTAGCTGCATTTGCTACAGAAGAAATCGTCAAAGGCTGATGATAAATTCATACGATTGCCATTGTCATCCCCAGCTGTACGATTAAGGCCACCGAGCACTTTGTAAGTCTCAGAATGCACCGAGTCTACTCTTGTTGAATATATTTTGACACCGGCTTCCAACGTGCAGCTCGCCTGTCACATTGAAGGAGAAATACCTGTCAAATCTTCGTTCTGACTTCCGTATTGTCGTCATGCTCATAAAAAACTTGCTAAATGACTACAAAGTTTCCTTACAAAAATCGCAATGACCATTATCACTTAAAAACAGAAAATTCAATGGCAGTCACATTGGCACCCACTTCGCTAGCAGCAGCAAGAAAACATGTCAGGATACTTGCCTTTTGGAAGTTGGTTTGGTCATCTTCGTCATCATCACCTTGGACAAGCGCACTAAGATGGTCGATCAACTTCAGGTCCCAAGTATTGCGTTGCGTAATTTTCTGCACGCAAGAAACACAGATTCAAAACACTTAAAAGGTACTAAATCGCTAAAGAGCTAAGTAATACTATGAGTCCAGTTTACTTCATCAATCTCATTTGAGGAAATTTAACAGAAACTTGCTAGAGAGTATCTTTAAAATATAAACCCAAAGCCAAAGGGCTGATGTCACTAAGCACATATGCACCAACCCCACTGTGCGCAAGTGAAAAAATTTCGCGAAGTAAGCACATGCTAAAGCAAGCACTAACACATGAATGCCATCTAATGATCAAAATGGCATGTTCATAGCTGCATAGAGCGCAATAAAAAACAGCTAAACAAATAACAAGCCGTCGAAATTTCATTACCGCTAAACAATTCAAAGCAAAAATAAACCCGAGATTTCCAGTCATTTCTCGCGGCGAGCTTGATACAAATATTTATCCGGAAAGCAAGCACAACATGCATACTCTTAATCATAAGTCCCATCAAAATGACAAGTTGATAGCAATATAGAGCGCAATAGAAGACCATTAACCAATTAGCTAATCTAACGAAAATCCTTGGAAACTTCAGTACCACCAAAAAAAAATTCACAGCAAGAAAATTGCTTACATTCTCCGCGGCGAGCTTGATACAGTTGTTGTGAAGCTCCAAGATGTGCTCCCGACTGAGCACATTGGACTCCTCCGTCGCAGCAGCAGCGGCCGCTGAAAACGATGCGCTAATGCCACTTCCAAATCCCGACTTGCGTCGCAATGCGGCGGCTCGTGCTCGCCGCACTTGCGCGCGCTCCGTCTCATCGTCGTTGGGTGTGAGAAGGAGCGCGTGGCCGGGCGATTGCACCCGGTACCTCAAGGGCGTCCCCATGGCAGCAGGGATTGCGTTCTGTCCGCCAACGCCCGCTTCTAACAAGAAGCGAAACTCCTAATCCGCCATAGCCGAGGGGGATGCGCGGACAGAGAGCAGAAACATGAGCTCCCGACTCGGTGCGGCTATGGCGGGCTCGGAATTTTGAATTTCGGAGACGACGGAGACGATGCTCCGACGTGGCTGTATTGTCCGAGTTGGCAATGGGCGTGTGAACCTACGTGGCGAATGATTCCATGGCGGGAACGCAGGATTGAACTTGGCGAGAGTTAACTTACGGGAGTAAGGCATACGACCCATTTGCAACCACTTAAGCAATTACACATATATGGAGCTTGGGATTCTTGAGTGGGGAAATTTTCTTGTGTACAGAAATAGAGTTGGGAAGGATTCCATATTTTTTCATAATTATATTTCTCAAAACATAATTACTATGAATTTTTTAGCTTAAGATTCCATTCGACCCATATTGGTCATATAGATTTCTGTATTTCCAATCAAGGGTTGGTTGCAATATTGATAGTCTTGTAGCCAATCATAATGTGCCACAACTACATTTGGAATTGTGCCACAATTAATCACCACTCATGACTGCTTGATCAAGAAGAATTGTAGTCTACATGGCGGAAATGGAGAGGGGGGGGGGTGATGGGAAAAGGGTCACCTCCCTTAATGATACATTCCCACTTGGTCTTAGAAAGGTTCTTACTCAGGATGTTGTAGTAGGTGTAGGATTTACAACGCATTCTCACCTTCGTTCTTTGGTATAGACCGAACCTACGTTGTGTGTAATGTGGCATAGAGGTAAGAGTAGTATTATAGCTATTAAATCATCTGCAAGCTTTGGCCTACCACTATCAAAATCATTGGTAACTTTAACTTTTATATCTTTTGAAAATGTAAAAGGGCACTAAAATATCTAAGATATTTTAGTGCACTCTTCTCTATTGGCTCTTTGGACACCCTATTACAAAGGACCGCTCTCATACGACCAGAGCAACAAAAGAAGGCAACTTCTATGAACACCATTCTTGTAGGTGTTGCTCTTATGGCAATAGTAACATTTAGATGTTTGTTGGACCCCTCCATCCATCAATCTAGATCTAGAGACTTTCACAAGCTCGTCTCTTGTTGTTGGTGCTCTAGCACCAATCACATATGTTGATTGGAATCTAAAACATAAGGTCATTGATAATCCGGTGTATGTAGGGTTATTTTTGGTGTTAACGTCGTTTTCTCTAATGTCTTCTATTGTTTTATTAGTGATTAGCACGACGGCTATGATTCCTTCCACTGCTGCTAGTTTGATAGTTACTACTACAGATTGGGTGACATGTACATTGTTTTGAACTTCATTTTGCCTCTTTTGTCGATCACCATTGTAGAGTTTGTGTTGTGGATCATAATGTTGCCAAAAGTAAAGGCAAAGGATTAGAAGTTGTGGCATCTAAGTCCTACATAAATGTTGCATGTATGGCCATAGTTCATCCATTAGAGAAACACACAATTCCATCAAATAACATGTCTAAAGAGAGTGGTTATCATCACTTTGCAAATTTTAGTTCAAAGGATTTCGCTATTAGTAAAAAGTGTAAGGAAAACATATTGTAATCATTCAATAAAAATATGATTAAAGAATGCATTTACATTGTAGCCAATTTCATGACTATATCTAACAACTAATAGATAGGTGAACCAAGCATTAGATGAGATTTAGGTGGTTTAGAAGATTGTGAATTCTCCTACATTCCCGGACTGTGGGGAACATTAAGAACTATGCCACAACAACTATCTAATGTGGTCAAAAGATGGCCACGTCAAATAATATTTTTAAATTAATTTTTAAATAATTCAAATAATAATAATATTAAACAAATTCATTTTATTCTTATTTAAAAAATCTGAACAAAATAGTACTAGCTAGTTCTAGAGCTAGGAACAACCTTGAAACAATCTCTTAGAAGCTTGAAAAAACATGTAATGGTTGCACTACTTGTTAGGTTAAGACAAAATTCATATCAATACCATATAGAGTTATTTCAAAATGTACAATGCATTTAAAAGATTCTCCACCCCACCCCCACTTAATTTTGGACACATGCACCAAACAAGATGTCATTGTCCAAATGTATGATTTTGGATAGAAAGCAACCAATGGCAAACAACTAGGGACAAAACATAATTTAGCCACTACTCAGGTGACCAAAGCAATGATCCCACAACTAGCTAAATTTCACTTGGTTGCTACTCAATTTCTTCATGCCCTCAATGTTAAATTCCCAAAAATCTTCCAAAAATGAACATTTGGCTAATTTCCCTGAACCCGTTTCTGGGAACGCTGGTCCAAAGTCAGTAGCTCCCTTACTTGGGCTCCACATTATGAAGGTGGGACCAATATTCTAATTTGTGGAATCAACTCAATGTCACTAACAGATTGTCAATTGTGATTTTCCCAATCCAAAAAACACAAAGTTGAAAAGAAATTCAATACAATCTCAGAAATGAATTAACATGTGTTCAATGTCAATCAAAGAATGCTTACCTTCACTGGTAAAAAATCCCCAAACTTTTCAGGGTAGATTTATATAAACAAACATCCAGTTGGCAAAGATTGTGAGAAATACTAATAATAGTGAAAATTTGAACAAAAGATAATATTAGGATAACTCTTTACAATGCTGTAACCACAGTAATATCCACCCAAATTGCAATTGCAATTGCAAGGGTTCACTATTAGTTTTTTAAGATTATAGAGTGACTTACAAACTGCACACAGAAGCTTTAATTTGTTAGTCAAGGTTGAATACAATGGAGATTCATCATCAACACCAAAATGGCATAAGCAACAAGCAATCTGACAATGACCTGAGCAGCAATAAATCTCACAATAGAAGTCATCTAACACTTCATCCCATGAAATTTCTTAAAAATTACCCAAACGACTTCAAATTATTACCACGAGTAATGCATCAAGCATTAAAAATTGAAGAATGAACCTCAACTCAATAAAAAAAAGAACCAAGTAAACACTATGTACTAAAATGCTTTCGTCATTATAACAAGTCCAAAAGTCTGTTCCTCCAGATACTTCCTGAATCAGCTTCATCAAGGCAAACCTAGCTTGCCCAACCTCCTAGAAGAAAATCTGCATATGTGTTGGCAACCGAACTACGGGCTGGGCAATTGCGCACATCTACACATACTGGCAAAAATAACATTAGGCTAATCGGCAACTCCCGAATCTGAATGCTAAATGAGAACACCACATCAATTGATCGGTACAGATAATCTCCTGGATGCAATCTCGAATCCGTAAAACAAGACTAAATATGTATGGTTATATGCTTCTACAGTTTTAGTAGAAGCTAAACATGTGAAATTGGAAAAACCAGTGGTGAGTAATCCGGAGACCACATATGGTCCAAAATGTACGCCTTCAACTCGTCCTGCAAAGAACACCAAAGAAACGATTTTGAATCAGTAATGAACTTCCCGGCTTTGACTGTCATAAGTTGCTGAAGAACACAGAACTGTCCTCGAATAGTTAACAACCTGCTTTGAGCAATTACTTGTATTTTTCATTAAACACGTGATATCAGAAATGAAACGCACATGATCTTGAACCAAACGCCTGAGTTCTTTGACATCAGTGTTCTTATATCCCTCAGCATTGTCTTCCTTGACCGCCTCTTTCACTATTGCGCATGCCACACGAGCTGTAATTTCCCGAATCCTGTTCAAATACACACAGAATCGTCAACGAGGGATGTCGAAGGCGTGAATGAAAAGCTAAGTGAGAATAAATATGCTGAAATTACTAATTCTGAGCGCCACTCCATAGACATAATGGAGCAAATCCAACAAACTCCTGCTGAATGAAGTAGATCCGCAACTTGGTTCAACAGAAGCAAAAGTTAAGCGCTGAACGGTCTCGTCTCAAGAGCATGATCCGCAATGTCAGCAACAAAACGCACATATTAGAGGTGCATGAACAGGTGAACTTACATGGGCACAGGTGGATATATAATCCCTTGTTGCAACTGTTCCTCAGACATAATTGCAGCAAGCCTGTTCAGAGTCCCACATTTTAATTCATTAATTTACTTCAGATTCCGAACAAAACCCCAGACCCTGAACTGCGCTACCATTCTCCTAATTATGCATACTTTAATCTAATCAAGAAGTCGGAATGTTTGGTTTTTTGGTTTTCAAGTATTCCAACAGTTTAGTTGGAATATTTTTAGTTTAGTTCTTACAAGCTAATTTTGTTTTCAACTTTAAGTCACATAGGGCAGATTCGCAGTAGTGAACGAAACACAAATCGCTAACCGCGATGCACAGATTCAAAATAGAATATCTTTAACATCCACCAAGGAGATGCTAAATAAAAACTACGACTTGAGCTTACTCTTCTGCAGCCGCCTGGAGCATACCATCCGAGATGGTGTGAGCACCTGCCATGAGGGTACCGAGACCAATTCTGCAAAACAATGACGAGTCAGGAGATCATGAGATCGTTACAATCGGAACATCTGAAGCAAGTCAGCGTACAGCCCAGATCGACAAGGAATATAAATTCACCATGTACTGTGGGCAAAGTAATTACGAGAGGTCTTTCTAATTATCATTATTCATAATCCTGTGACATTCATGACAGTGTCTTTCGCAATGTTCACCATTCACAAGCACTGTTCCAAAATTACTATGGCCCTCAATGAATTTCACCTACTGTATGGTGCATATGGCGTAGGTGCTCACGTTCACTTCTTGCTCATAGGCTGCTATAAAATTAGAACATGCAAGAAGATATTCAATGAATTACCTAGAAATCGACGGTGACAGAAAGATCATGGAAAATGAAACTTTACCCAGGAAAGAAATACATATTGTTGCCCTGATTCGAGTGACCAATTTTACCACCTCCTGCACATCAATATGTTGCTGATTAACACGTGAAAATTGCAGACCAAAACCAGCTAGCACTCAAATCAAGTGGTGACGAGTTCATACCAAGATCAACATCCCGGAATGGGCTCCCACTTGCAAATATAATATTTGGTCCAGCATATTGAAATGCTTCCTTAGCTGTGCACTCAGCTGCAAAGACATACAAACAACACAAATTTTGCTCACAGAAGAATAACATCTATCTGCAGATTCTATTAACCGTGGGTTTCAAAGATTGAGCAAAATAAACGGATGTACTTGATAGTGTATCAAATTGAAGAAGACAAATATTAAGGAAAATACCATTAGACGTGGGATTTGAAAGAGGGAAAATAGCTGGCCTTGGACACCCGGATTCTTTCATTGCCTCCAGAACCTACAAACATGACGAAAGGGAAGTTAAGTCTTGTATCCGATTACCTTCATATTGAGCAAGTGGTGTCATGATCAACCCCACTTTCTGAACAGCAAGAGTCTCTACACTGACAAAAGAAACACTAGTTCAGAATATCTGTAAAAGAGAAGGTCCAATCCATGAGACAGCACATGATGACATTAATAGTCCGAAGCCAGGCGAGTTCTACTCACCCGGAAGACCGTCTAAGAAATGACAGAAAACTGAGATGTCTCCAAAGTAGGTGGTGTAAAGTACAAGTGATCATGATTTTAAAGCTGGAGAACCAGGTAGTTTGTTCTATCTCTCTTTCGGAATTCATTCCTCGACTACGTCCAAAAAGTAGCCATGAAGAAATGTAGTTCGATTAATGTTGACTTGCAACCCTCTCTCCTTTCATTATAGTACACACATTTGATAATAAGAAACTTGCCAGTGAATAACAAGCATGAAGTCATTCAAATTTGAAAAACATACCTGCTGCGTGAATAGGCCCCCAACTCCAGAAAGTCCCAAAAGCACATCAGGTTTTACAGCTTTAACCTGAAAGGAAACAACAGAAAGGTTATATCAAAAGTTAACAAATTAGAATGCTTCACAGATTTGAAGAAATCACTATGGATTGATTTGAGGTTCCAAGAACTCTTATCCCCAAAGCATACAATCGATAGCTTGTATTTGGCAACACCGTGGAAGTGGATCTATCTCCAGCGGCACTGGACACGCTGATCACGATCAGAACAAAAAATATGACAGGGTAGATGTCTGAACTCTGAACTTAGAGCCCTACTGAACCATACAGTCTTTGGAACAAAAAGCACAAGGGTGATAAAACGTGTATGTCAAAACATAATAAATTACCACTTCCAATAGCGATGCACCGTCTTTTAAGCTGTCGCATCCTTCAGACTCCTCGACCTCCCTAGCATATTGCTCCACATCAGAGGCCAAACCATCTCGTGCTTTTGTCACTAACCCCTGCACAAAAGTGATGTAAGTATTTGCAGGTGGACATATACAACCAACTTGAAACTCTGATTGATTTAAGAACGAAAGGGTGTATCACTACCGACACATTTGCATAGTACTCTCTTGTTTGCGCTCAATCGCACCAAGTTGTGATATCATCTCGCCATCTCCATGAGAAAATTAAAAGCGCGGAGAATATACTTCATCCCACTAGTACTAACATCATATCAGACTGCATTCTGCAAAAACGTTAAAAAGGATTGCAAACTTAATAAACAGGGACACACAACTACTGAAAATCTTACATCCTTATCCAGGATCCAAAATTGATCGATGGCCTTCTTGTGTGTTTCAATCGAATGGCCTCCAAGCAACCTCTGCATCGCACTCTTGACCATGTTCACCACCCCGAGACCAGCACTGCAAGGGGGAAGACAAGAAAACACCATGAAGACACTATTAAAGGCTCAGGTTCACAAATGTTGGCTGGAACACAAAATATAAGACTCCGTGTAGCATAGATCATTGATTACGCATACAAGGCACAAGATACCTCGTATGGAGTGAATTGTGGGATAAATCATAGAGAACAACGGAAGCTCATAATAATAACTTCGTGCTGCCCAATCATTTGGTAAGAATGAGAGCTTGAGTAAGAACAAAATCAAAGTTCTAAGAGTGATCAGAACTGCAAAAATCGATCATGAGAAAGCAAATGGGTAGGATTCGTTGCAGAGCACCAGACCTTCCAGCTCCAACGACGACGATTCTGCACTTGACCAGATCTTCCATGGGCCTACCCATCGCCCGCACTGCCCCAAGCAAACCTCCAAGGGCTACACCGGCAGTTCCCTAATTAAGAAATTGGAGTCATTGACAATAGTTAGTTCGTCTTGAGAACTGTATAAGTCTTCTACTTCTCTAATCATACCCCCAAAAAATAGCATTGTGCATCATCAAACATATGCTTCTTTCGGTCGGAATAAACACAGGAACGGTATGAGAATCAGCAAATTTCGGGCTCAGAGAGGACGAAAAAATCTCACAGCCACTTCGAGAAAAACTAGAACGAATGTGGGCGAACTCCATTTCAGTCAACTATTGAAAAATCTAAGAGATGAAAAGACACTATAGTGCATTTGATGATCATAAAAACATCTGCCTGCAAGTAGTAAGCATAAGTTACATGTACAAAATTCGTTCAAAGGGAATAGAATTACCTGGACATCATCATTGAACGTGCGATAGTGATTGCGGTATCTCTGCAGCAACTTAAAGGCCCACTTATTTTGAAAGTCCTCAAACTGTTACAAAGCATGACAGCAATTAATATATGCATTTGGACAAATGAACACCTAAAGATAGAATGTATTCGGGGTTAATAAAAGTTATTGCATATCACCTGCTAAAAACTGGTCAGATCTCATTAAATATAACACGGTACCCGCTATCTGTGCGTCAATTATGACCCGCAGTGTTAAAAATATTAAACAGAAAAATCTACAGTCAACATTTGCTTCGTCACTGGTGGGTGTTTCACAGTCATGTCTCACAGTCAAGGGCACTTTCCCCAGAAAACCAGTAACTTACCTGAACAATCACATTGGGCCATCGAGTAAAACATGCCTCCATAAACTCATCGACGAGAGCTAAGTAGTCGTCACCCTCTATCCTGGGGTGTTGAATCCCCATATCTATAAGACATCAATATACACACAACATTTCCGTCAAAATTGTAATTGGGGTGATTACGATGAGAGCATTAATGATAACAAGGACAAATTCCTAAGATGCATAAAATAGCTTACACTGCGGATTGTCAAGCAGGGCCTGGTTGTTGGTGCCAACATCAATCATTACTGGTAAGACCTGCAAAGGTGCCATGAAAGTCCATGTGAGACCAAATGGGTCGCTATGCCAAGACCTTGTGCTTTTCCAGTGTTTAGAACTGCTCCATCACCTGTTCAACAAAAATGTCTTCTGCTTGCTATGTGCGTCTGCTACCACTGCAATATTTTGAATCTACTAACATGATCTGAAGAGCGATGATTGGGCCATCATTTTACGATTAAGAACGTCTTTGAAGGATGCACTAGTCACCAGTTACTTACACGCTGAGGATTGATGCCTGCTGCTGCAACATACAGATCAAGCTTTCCGATGGGTATACCAATGCCTTGCACACCCAAATCGCCTAAACCGAGGATACGACTGCCGTCTGTAACTACAATCATGTCCACCTGTTTGATATGGATGTTCAAATAGAAACATTAGAGTTCATTAGAGATACATCAACACAGAAATAGTCTAATTTATTTTAAAAATTAGTATAGCCTAGACGAGTCAACTGCTATCCATATATAAAAATGTAAATCGATGACCTCTCTATGAACAAAGTAATATCAACGCGTTGTACATAAGAACACGGCGGACCTCAATTTAAATTGCAACAAGGCAAAGTAATCAGTTTCACATCACAATGACAATAGTCAAGACAGAAAAAGTTGCAGACCTCTGACGATGGCCAGTTATAAACAATTGAAATCATCTCGCCACGATCTCTTGCGGTGAAGTACATCCCTCGGGGTCGTCTGTAAAGACCACTGTAACGTTGGCACACCAATCCGATGGTTGGGGTGTAGATTATAGGAGCAAATGATTCAATATTGTTGATCAGGACCTGCACTAAACAGAGAGTGTTTAAAACCAAAGCCCAGACGGAACCACTTCTCCAGTCAAAGAGTTTACTTTCCATAAAATCAAAATATATACTTGAGGATATGTCAAACATACGAGAGTGATCTTCAGTCAGAAAAGGAGAAGCTAACCCTATAATATAGAGTCTCATTTCTGTCGTGCAACCGATTGAGAATACGCCATTTTGCAAGAGCAGTCATATCTTCAGCTCCATCTTTCGTATGTTTCTCCAGAGACCGAAAGTTTCCCACTGCAAGCATACCAAAGCTGAGGATTAAAACTCAGACGTCTTGTGCAGTGTGAGGAAAGGGGTAGCAATCATTTTGGGAGGGCACTGTACAGAGGATTGCAGCAAAAGGCCTCAGGAAAAACTTGATGAGTGATAGAAATAGCATCCACTTACTAAATCGGTCATATTGCTGGTCGAAGGACATAATCCTTGGAGGTAACAAGCCACGTAGACCAAGCCGATCTCTTTCGGCAAGTGTGTATGCAGTGCCCTGACATCACCATGCAGCAGTAACAGTAAACCACTAGAATGTTCCAAAGTGAAGCAGCTTCTAACTAATCCAAGATCTAGGTCACAAAAGTCTCCCTCAATTTAAAGTAACTTGACTTGTCTGCAATATAGCATTGATCAACAAGGCATTTCTGGCCTCCTTACATTCCCTACAGTGCTTCAATTTCCACAAGAAAATCAGCAACTATAAGAACGCCGGTTCGCATTGCACACATGTGCCGGTGAATCTAAAATTCATCGGAACAAATCTATAACGCGTATATCAAGCACACGATTACTAATCCTTAGAAAATCGGATTGAAAACTTATTCAGCTACACAGTAGCAAAGAGGTACCTTGTTGAACCAGGGATCATGCAGAATATCTGTGCTGCGCTTGTTCACAATGGAAGGTCTCTTCATGATCTTGTGCAGAGATCGGCGACCAACATCAACGGTCGGGGACCATATCCATTGCTGCAAAGCTTTTGCAACAACCTTCCGGAGCTCACCCCTCTGCAGAGATTGGGCCATAGCTGGCCACAGTCCGGCCGATCACTGAGAATTCTCCTTGTCACAATCCTGCATATGCATATAGTACAATCAGATACTACCTCAGCAATCATTTCAACGAATTCACAAAGAAGAAACCGCAGGAAACTTTCTAGCATAACACTCAGACACCAGTCCCAAGAGCATACTGACTTGAGACCGCAAATCCATGGACAGTACATTTGCACGAAGCACACCTACTAGCTCTTCTAACGAAAACCGACCACTAATCCCCACCCCCGCGCGTTAACAGGAGCGTTATCAATTCCACAACCGGCTCCGAATTCAAAAATAGCGAAGAATAACGTCATCTACCAGACCGGACTACTGCAGCTCACAGTTAACCACCTCAAATCCGCACTCGATCCGTAACAAGCTCCTCCACTAAATCAGCGTCAATTAACAAACACCAAATCACACTTCTCACAATAACAGCAACAAAAAAAAGAGTAGTACTCAGTCCCAGAACCAACGAATCTACAGCATTGAGGTTATCTCCGTACACAGCCATTCACTAAAACAAGACCTCTCAAAATGCTTGGAACTACATGAACAGAACTCCGGAGCTTCTTACTTTCAAAACAACCAAGTTTTCCAAACACGACGCAAGCATAAAAACCACATTACCCCTGGCAACCACATCAACCACTCAACATGCTCAATTCCAAAGGAAGAAAATCGAACATGAAACGGACACAAAACAGAGTATTACTCCGTCCGCAGATCCAACCAATCATCAGGCAATGAGGTTATCTCCGTACACATCCATCCAACTCTAAAAACGCTTGGCACTTCAGGAACAGAAATACTCCGGAGCTTCGTACTGTCAAAACAGCAAAGCTTTCTAAAAAACGACGCAAACTTCAAAAACCACATTTTACCCCCGGCAACCACATCAATCACTGCTGAACATGCTTAAATTTCCAAAAGACAAAAAATCGAACAAGAAATCGACACAAACCTGTCCACCAAAACACCAGAAGCCGCCGCATCCGCGATTCAATAAAAATCCCTACACAAACCAAGCGCTTCAACTAAAGCTCCGAACGCATCTGTTCCTCCACCAAACGCGGCCGGCTCTTTGTTCACTGCGATCCTCTCTCTATTGCTCTCTCTCTCTCTCTTTCTTCCAGCTTTGAAAACGCGTTCCCCTGCACCGAATTAAAGGTGCACCTGAATGCAGCGACACGATCGAAGCTCGCGATCCGTGCGGCAAATGGGGGAGGAAGACAAGCTTCCCGTCCGTCAGCTCTGGCGCATGTGGAAATGGGAGAGAGAGCCGAAAGAGAGACACGGTCGGGGAGCTGCTTCCCAAAAGCACGGAGGCGAAGTTATTAAAGGGATTCGCAAGGGGTCAATTTCGATGAGGTGGCGACCACGTGGCGACCAAATGGAATCTGACATGGACGTCCGGGGTCGGGGCCAGTCATCATCATTCCTCCTGGTCCTTGAATTGCGCGTGGACTCGGAGGTCCAGACTCCGATCCAAAATATATAAGTTTTATTGGTTGTGGACTTCGGACCTTGGACCTTGGACCTTGGAGGTTTGGACTTTGGACCTTGGACCTTGGTTTGTGGACTTGGTCGGTTTTCCTTCTTTGGTCCCTTGGGGAAATGCTCCCTTTTAGTCAAATACCAGCAGAGTGGACTGGTTGCTGAGTTTGATGCACCCAATCATTTGTCTTTCTGGTGAATGCCATCAATTTGGGTTCAGGACAAGGAGGTAAGGTGAGTAGTGGGTACCCCTAAAACCGCCACTTTTTGCTATTGTACCTAGTTATTATTATAAATAGAATATTTTTAAGTTTTTATTGATTTCCTTGTTGGTGGCAAGTGAAAGAAGGTTCTAACTCACCAAAGAATGTGACATTTGGATATTGTATACAAAAGTTATGAAGGGTCAAAGTTTTTTTTATGGTAGATGTTTTAATTCTTTAGTGATCGTGGTTGATTTGGGGGGGCGAGCACAATTTTTTAATACAATTTTGACAAAGTGAAATTTTGTGGCCACTCTAAGGATGAAATCCTAGATTGGATCCTATCAATTGGTTCTATAGGGTAGAAACTTGAACCAAACAAAAAATGAAAGTGATCCAACTGTGCACATGCTTGTAAATAATCTTCAAAGATTGATATGTTGGAAACAGCCTTTAGCATTGGTGCTACATATGATCTACCACAATTGGGGAAAAATTTTAGTAAATGCTCAAAAAATCAATCAAAAACCTTCCAACTCATTTTTTCATGCATATAAGTAGTCATTACTTACATTAAATATGTATTTCTTTATGATATTTCATTTGTGAAGGCTTGGGACATTTAAGTTTGGATAAGCATAGATGATGCGTTTTAGCATGCACTCTCTTGAAATTGGTTTTGTTTGGAATGTATGAAGATACTCTAATTGTGTTGTTCCCTAGGTTTTTTGAAATCAAATGTTTTGTAAACAATAGCAAACAAAAAGTCCCCAAATCAGCCAAAAACTGATCAACCGGGCACTAAAGGGTTAAAATTGTTTCTTCAGCTTATGTACATATTGATTTTGGAGATGTACACAAAGTGATGATGCAATGGTTTTAAGCACGGTGCAATTTCGGGTTTATCAACCTTATGATTGAATTAACACCAATTATCAATTGTATCTAAATGTTAACATCTAAATATAATATGAACATGAATTTTGAAGGAAGACGTGGTAATCTAAGGGCCTCCTTACATGTTGGTTCCATCCCGTAATTTGTAGTAATTGAAGTAATGAGATAAGATAGGCTCCACTAATTATTTTGTTGGGAATGGGTGAGCAAGAAAGCAAGATTTCATGTTTCACCAAAATTGGTGAACAACCCCATTAGTTAAGACTGGTCAATCTTGAAGGAATTAGTACATGTGAAATTCTTAGTGTATCCCTCACCATCCATAAGGGCTACATAAAGCGGTGTAGTTGCTCATTTGGACTTGTAGTACTCCATGTGAAGTTTATCTACCAATAGAGCATGTAAGGAGGCCCTATTGAGAGCTTTATTATATATAGCATCATTAACGAGATCATTAATTCAACATAGAAAATAACTCACTTAATATATTATTATATTTTGATTGGTGTAAAATTAGAACTTGAAATTATAATCTCTGGAAGTGTCAATCAAATTTCCCTTTAATAAGTATTATTCAAATTTGAATGTTGGATGGCCAATATAGAGTCCATTAGAAGCAAGCTAAAAGACAAAAAAAGAAAAATACAATTTACCATGGCAAAGCATACTTAATAGCATCCTTGTTGAAACTTGCATATTGACCCTCCAAATACATCAGAACCCTTTCATTTTTTGGAATTTGTTTGAGTAGGTCATACAAAGGCTTTTTCGTGTCCAATTTTATTTAGGTTGAAATGAACACATGCAATGTTTTTCAAATATTCTAGTGATATAACATTTGGAACCTTTTTGAGTTATGTTTTCTACAATATGATCATTGGAATTGGTATACAAAGTTTTCAATAAAACTATGGACATTGAAATCAAGTTTAAGGAAGTAGTTAGAATCTGAAATTACTATCACTAGAAGCACATCCCTAAGTACATTGGTCACTCAAAATTTATTATTCCATGTCCACTCTTGACAAAAGACACTCGTGTAAAAATCATCAAAATTGTCAAAATTGGACATGGCATGGTTTTAAATGTCAAATGTCAAATTTGAGCTTTCTTGTATCTATAATAATTCACAATACTTTGGGATACGCTTCTAATGCTAGTAATGTCAAGTTATACTTATAAACCAATGAAAAATTAGTAATGTATTTGGAAGGCCAGTATGTTAGCTCCATTGATGACACCTTAAGGAAAAAAAAATTTAAATGTCATGGTATAGTTTTAAAATTTAGTTAATGGCATTCTCATCTAGAAATGGCAACCTAAAAGCGTATCCAAAGTCCAAAGTCCAAGGAGACCATTTAGGAACAAGTCATATATCCTGATTGTAAACACATCTAATGCTAATCCAATTTGGATAAGGTGTACTTAGAAAGGCATTGACAATTAACCATTGATTTTATTCTATTAATGTTGTATTTCAATTTTTATGCAAGGTGTTATTAGGCCCACTTTAAAATAATAAAAGTGAAGGTTCAATTAGCTAAAAAAAATACCTACATTATGAGTGTTATATGTCAATTTTCATTGTAAGAATGGCATAAAACATGGCATAAAATTGTCTAAAAAAAATTTTACTTCTCAAATCACATTCTAGAAGGCATCAAATTTTGTTAGCTATGTCGGGGTGGTTTCAAGAAAAAATATTTTCTTTCAACTTCAACCCCTATTATCTTGCAATCTATAAAGTCAAAGTTCTTGAACTTTTTCCCATTTATTCCAAATTTTTTGTCTCTAACTTTCTACCATTGGGATTTCCAACAAAAAAATGATCATTGCACAAGAAATAATCAAAAAATGACTAGTGTGTTGCCAATTCACTTAACCTTCTTGCATTGCAAGGTGATTTAGAATAACTTCTTTGCCTTCGAAATTTTGCATAAGTGTACCTAATAAGATTCAAAACTCAATGGTGGAGAGATTCAAATTCATCAAGAGAAAATTTTTACTCCAAGACTGCTCAAAGTCTACTAACCCCTTTTTGCAGGAATGAAAAAATAGCTTTTTTTTTCACTTCAAATGTTATAAACTTTCAATCTATGCAATGAAATGGGCTGAAATTTTTTCACCACATTTTCATAGCATTCTTAAGTACACTTTTTACAATTGAAGTTAAAAAAAAAATTAATTTCCCATTTTAGGCAATGCACTAAAAAAATGGCAATTTTTGACAATTTATCTTGAAAAACACCCCTAGTCTTTCAGGGGTTAGTCAAATTAAGCCATAGATAACTTGCTTACTTACAATAGTTTCAACAAATCTGAAAGAGAGACTTTCATCATGATGTTGTAGCTTGCTAGACAATGCAAACAACTACTGTATTTTGTAGAACAAATTGGTTCTCTATTTGAATAGGGTGTATTTCATACCAAATTTAATTCAATAACATTTCTTGCACAACAATATCAATGTCTTTTCTCCGAAAACATTTGCTTAGAAAATGAGTCAATTGGATTAAGCCCACAAGGATGCCCCAAACACGAAGTGTCTAATGGATGATAGAGAATCCTTCCATGTAAGACAAAAGTGAAAAAGTTCATCCTTAGAATTTTGTTGTGAAAGGGGATGTCTTGCATAGTAGTTTGACCCCCTAATGAGTGTTCTTGGATTTTCTTAAAGCAAATTATTCACACCGTACATACCAAAAAGGTTGATTTCTACAATAGCTAGACCATCTTTCTAGGCCAGGTTAACCCTTAAACAACATCCATGACGTTTTTTGTCTTATGGATGCCAAAGAATCTTCCTATGTAAGATAGAAGCGCAATTGTTCACCCTTGGAATTTTGTACAAAATGGAGAGATCTTGTATTAATAGTAGTTTGACCTCCAATAAATCCTTTTGGATTATTTTTAAGCAAATGATTCACATGGTATATACCAAAAAGGCTAATTTCCATGGTGACCCAAACATTCTTCTACACTAAATAGTGAAATTAGGGTGCCCCACACTAATTTCTTAACATTTGACACTATATAAATATTTATAGGTATTATACAAGAATTCACTACTTTTGAATTAGATATTGTTGTAATTGGGACTCATAAACCTCCACGTGTACAAATGGAAAAGTTTGTAGCAATATTTGTTGACTTTGATGGCTTGTAAAATGATTTTTGAAGGGTAAGGCAACCTAATTGTTAACCCCTAAAGGACCATAAGGCCACCCCATGGCTTCTGCAACTACATTTGTATAAAATTCGGAATGTGAACCTCACTAATAGTTTGTGACCAACAAAGAGACCCTAGATGATTTTTTTTGTTGAATCCATCAATACAATCCGATCGAGAAATGATTGAGTGAGCGATTTTTGGTGAATTTTTTGAGAATAGAAAAAATATTTTAGGCTATCACTTCACGTGCTCATATCTTTTTTTCTACACCTCAAAATGATTTGAAAAAAATTACACACCTAAATCATGATGATATGTACTTGTGGAAAAAAAATCAGAGTTTTTGGATCACTTTTGAGCATTCCGATTTCAACATTCCAATTTCAGCGCATGTGCAAAGTTCTGCCAAATTGGATATCTTTCATCAATTTTGTCAATGGTGGCATTTTCTCAAAAATTGTGCGATTTTGTTGATCTTTTTTTCGTAGGAAAGCTACATAAGTCTTCTTTCATTTTAACGGTGGTGATCATCAAAATCATATCACACATTTGAGAAATTATGCTTGTTACAAGAGCTAGTCAAGATAACAAGAGCTTTGCTCAAACACCCCCAGTCCTTTAGGAGTTAAGGCAACCTAATTTCACTATTACAAAATATCCCCCAAGGACACACATAGAAGGAGGAATCCCCAGAACATAGGAAGGGGACCTGTACAGTACAACTTTGATCATTTCATTGCTCAAATTTCTTATAATAAGTTAAAAGCGTGACTTTGAACGCTTCAACCATGATGAGGCCCTTTTCCAACACCTGCACTGCAGTAAGTTAAGTCATTTAGGTCAACAGACTCAATGAAACGTGCTTCTCACCGGTCCACCACACGGGGCCTTTCAAGGCTCCAACCACACTTAACTTAGGGCCGGCTTCCGTGCGGAGGTTTCCGGGGTCCGGTGATTGAAGCCCACCGATCAACGGTGGAATGGGAGTCTGTTTTTTTGGAGTCCTCAGCATTTCATCGTTGATCGATCCATGGTTTCATTGGTCTTGAATTCACATGGGAACCGGTCCTTAGAAGTAAGAATTATACCGGGTAGAATCTCTCTTAGTGCATGGTGTCGGGACAGTGCACTAAGAGAGGTTTATGCATTTGTAGAGGTGCATTAATGGCCTTTAACTAATATGGCACTTAACTACACTACTTTCCCCCAAAAAAAAATTCTTGAAATTGGGTCCACCCATGAACCTTTTTACTGCATATTATGCACTGACAAAGTATGTAGGTAGAATCTCTCTTAGTGCATGGTGCTGGGACTATGTACTAAGAGAGGTTTATGCATTTGTAGAGGTGCATTAATGGCCTCTAACTACATTACTTTGCAAAAAAAAATCCTTGAAATTGGGCCTACCCACAAACCTCTTTATTGCATATTGTGCACTAATAGTGTACACAATAAGAGAGGTACTACATGTAGTTTGTTTTTAACCCTTAACCATGTAGCGTTGTTGTAAACACTAAGTGTCCATTTGGATGACTTCACCTAAGTCTATAGGATGGAAACATAATGCTTTTTTTGTACAATTTTGTTTTTCTAGATGGACTTGAGTACAGTTTTAGAATATAGCAATATTGCAAATATTCCCTCATCATGGTAATATTGATTTTTTGAAGAAGAAGGAGAATAATGCCTTGATCTACAAATCCCCCTTGTAGTGTAATTTGGCCATTTGGCTTGCTATTTACTCTTGATGTGAATTTTAGCCATAAAAATGACACTTTTTGAATTCCAATTCAACTAATGAAATGAAATTTGTCAAGTGTAGTTTCTACTCCAATTGGAAAATTTGGAAAGTTCTATATTTTATAGCTATATGAACTTTGAGCCTATAACTATGGTTTGTTGATTTTTTTAATTATAGAATGATATGGTAACTTTGGTGTAAACTATGATGTTATACACTATAATATACATCTATGGTGAAAACTCCATAATTTTTACTATATTTTACATTGAGTGATAGGAATTTTCTCTTAAGAAATTCACAAAAATTTCAAAATTTTTTGACTTGTAGAATAAATATGATTTTATCCCTGAAAAAAATTTAAAAATTTCATTTATATCTACTTGCAAAGTGGTAGTCAATAGAGTGATGGATAGTGAAGCTTCGAAATAGTGGTCATGGATTTGTCCTTAACCCCTAATGACCCAAGGGAAGTGTACTTTCAAATTGGGCCAAAACTTCTTAAAATTTGAGCAATTTTTTGGCTCATTTTTTCTTGATATCAGATAGAATGTGACCATTGGATCTTGTAGTTTACATTGAGAGTGAGCACCTCAAAAAAATTTCAAATTATTTAGTAGATATTGAAGTTTGGAGTTTTATTTGGGACAATGAAAAAACAAGGCAATGCTCTTTGAAGAAGCAAATCTTTGAGTGAGAACTAGTGTACCTTGTGCCATTGCCGCAATAAAAAAAATAGAAATAAAAGTAATTGTTTAATTGTTTAATTCATAAAAACTTTAAAATTCAATATTTTTTTTGGTCATGAGTTGGAATGCCAAGCAACTAAGCCTATGCACCCCTCTTCAAAGACAGTTTTCCAATGGCACCAAGAATGCAACTAGGGAATGCACATTTCCAAAGATCTCATTGCAACAAACAAAACAAAACAAACAACCTCATTTAAAAAATGAATATTTTGAAATAATGACCATTTTATGCTTAGTGAAAGACAAGAGAGTGAGAATGCTCATCTGAAATTTCACATCATTCTAATCATTTTGCAAATTTTGGTGGAGCTTGCAATGCATAATGGTCACTAAAATGAGAATAGTGTTTGTAAGAAAAAACAAGATAGGGCACACTTGTCTTTTCCTTGTGCTCCTTAGATTTGGCCTTTTTGAGGTGGGCAACAATCACATTGGTTGGCTAACTTTTTAGTCTATGCCCAAATTGAACCCAAAAACATGAATTGTAAACTACACTACACCACCCATCTTTAAAAAATTCCACATTCAAGGTAGAGTTTAACTAAAATTTTGATGAAACTACGACTATTGAATTCATAATAAAGTCTATTTCCTAGAAACAATTTTCATTGAAAAAAGAACTCAAAATTTGAAATGGACTACTCAGAAAAGAAGGACAAAAACTAGAAAATGGTCACTTAGATCATTATGATAAATGTACCCATATTTGATCACTTGAAGGACATTGGAGCAAATCATCAACAATTTAAGGCACAAGAAATTTATCCTTTGTAGAGAGATAGGAAATATGGGGATTGTCATTTTTTCATAATTTTTTTTGCTGAAATTGAAAATAATTGTGAATTTTGGGAGCCAATAAGTGCCTGGAGCCTATAGCCAATGTCTAGACCCTTCCAATTCCGATCATTCAAGAACTACTTTCCACTCACTACTTCCTACTGTTTTGCTCACTAATTCGGGACACAAGTTGTGACCTTATTAGTCCCAACCTTAAGAAGGAAAAAAAATTCCAAAATTTGATTAGAAACTTCATCGAGCCTTGGTTGAAAATAGTGCCCCTTACAAGTTGGGTATGGGTTGTGGTTGACAATGGGTACATTTACCTTAAGGGTAATCATTCTAGAGAAGTAGCCAACTATTTCTTCAATACTCATGTGATACTTGGGTGATACTTAGTGATACCTATATAAAAATTAGGTGAAACCTAGATTAAATTGGGCTATTGGTCTTCATATACAACAATAATCTGGCAATTTTAACCAAAAATTGAAAATTTCCTTCACAAAAAATAGCCACCTTGCCAAATGGTGAAAAATCATGCATAAAAAAACACTGCATAGAACCGAGGTAATTTTTACACATCAGATACATAAATATCTACAGAAATTACACCATTGCACACCAGGAATTTTGCATAAATCTGACTTCGTTAAGAGATACGTAACTAAGAATGTGGTCATACTTTGTTGAAAACATGATCCAGAATTAGCTATTCTTAAAAGAGAGATATGCTCATTGTGCTTTTTCAACCAAGACAGTTTACCGTATGCATGAGGATATGAAGTTCTAATCTAAAAATTGGAATAACGTTGACAAATAAGGAAGAGCTTGGTCATTTGATGTTTTAAAAAATACAAAACTGCTGTGGAACATATCACAAATCACAATGAAAAAGGATCAGATATCTCTCTGCTAATACTGACACGTGGAGGTGAACTTCTAGGAAAACCCCAGAAACTCCAAGACCACTGGGCCAAGGTTACCAAAAGTGTTGCAAAGCCGAGAAATTACGCCTACTCCAAGGAAAACCTTCACTAAACCTACTTCTTTGCGTAAGAGATCTGCATGGCATTCGAGGGAGAAACTCTGAAGTTCTGTAATCCTTGTTGGGCAACAGTTGCTTGCATCTCGTCTCCATACTCCACGAAAGCAATTCCTGGTTTTGCCTCAATCATACGAACCTCCTTGAAGCCTGGGAACTGTTGGAACAAAGCCTGAATAGCATCGCTATTAGCATCATGAGGCAAGTTCTGCACAAACAGGATGTTGTTGGGCGGTGCCGGAGCCTCAGGCACCACAGGTCTGGGAGGTTGATACTGCTGCGGGGCCTGTAAAAAATAACAAAACGATTTCAGACAGATACACGCAATACAAATTGAAAACAAATTGATCAACAGGTGCGTTACTTTGATGCGTTTGTACTAATAAGATATCACAAGAACAAAGAAAGGAGAGCATTCTGAGTCAACGTATCTATTTTCATGAACACTTCAGTCACAGGTTTACATTTATATTGTCTCTCCAAAATAGTAGATCTCTTTATCTTTGTAGAGATTTGGTAAATAAGCTCACATGAGAAGGTACACCATAAGGTGGTGGATAGGCAGAAGGGGGAGGTGCAGTTGGCGCATCTGCTTGTTGCTCTCGGCGCTTCCTTTCAGCTGACAAACAGAACCAAGAGAATCAGTACAGCTTGCAAGTTCCACATCAGTCTGGTTACATGAGCAAATATTGAGAAACTTTACGACACTGACACGATTCTTAAGTCAAACAATCAAGAATGTGGAAATAAGGAAAAGAACGTACCCTTCTCTTCTTGCTTCTTCCTCTTTTCCTTCGGAACATAAGTTCCATTGGCTTTTGTAATTGCGTCAGATGTAGTCTTCGCATATTGTATTCTCTGGCCAATATCAAAAACAAAACACAGGACGTCAAATTGTCGGCTGGCCCGAATTAATAAATATATATTAGAACGATGTGGCTGCAACCATAAACAAACTACAGAAAATGAAAAGCAAGAAAGTAAGCACATGCGCATCTGCGCAAATAACGGAATATCAGTGACTCCCATCCCACACACGCACCACCTTTTGTCAAGCAATGCAGAAAACGTGACAATTGAACCACATTACCGGAGAAGGCATGATAGGAAAGATCTTAGCAGGTCTTCCTTTCATGCTGTAACAAGATCTAGGGATGCGAGGAGGACGATGACTTTCACAGCAGTACACGCTTTTCAACATCTAAAGAAAGCTGTGAGGAACACACCATAGGTTTGTCGTAGAAGGGAAACCCCTGCATCTGCCTGAGAGCACTCGTGGCTGCAGTTACATCGTCGAAGACAACCCATGCTTGCCCCCGCAGTTTCAACGTCTTGCACGCAACGATGTCCAGAATTTTGCCGAACTGAGAGAACACCGCATACAATGACTTCTTCAATTCTGCACAAGTTTAAAATCTCAGGCTGTTAGAGCTTCAGCTAAGGACTGGCAAATTTAGCTGGGTAAACTCAAGCTTCTTACGTCATGAAAAAAGCTAGTTTACATCAAGCTCATTCCAGGCTTCTAGTAAAGATCTGAGCGGGGAAATGGTGTCAACAGACGTTGTATTGACTCACTGAAAATTCCACACAGAGTTGCAAATTAACCTCAGTCAACCAACGGACACGGTTCATATGCTTGTCATAGCAGTCCACAATGATCCAATGTGAAAAAAATCATTGAATCCAAGCGTTCATAGTGTAGAACATGACGCGTTGTCGTCTACCTACAGAGCAAGAAAAGAATGGACTTGACACTTAGACCCACCTCACCCAACTCGCACAAAGACCGCATTTTGAAGCTAATGAGTATCACTCTGCACCACTGTCACGTACTAACCGAAAGTTTTGTGCTTCAAATTACATCGATATCACGACGAAGACAGAAGCATGGAAAACGATAAACCCTAGGAAAAATTAATGCGGTGGAATTACGATGGAGGATACTCCATGAAATTATAAATCTCGTTGACGCCCGGTACATCTAATCACCCACAATACACTGGCAATTTTTGCTGGCCTCTTCGTAATAATAAATTTCCCATAATCAATGTTTCATTGTCGCATGTGCCTTTCCTCACAGAAACTTGACCAATCTCTCTCAAATCATGTACAGCAACCAGAATAGCCCGCTCCGCATATACATTGATAAACAAGCTCGCAATAAGAGAGAAATAACTCCAACCAGGATAAGGTCGGCGTGAATTAAGAGTCTGTTTATCTTCGATCCCACGTCAAGCTCCGAAGTACTAGTACTCACGCTAACTAATATCCAGGTCTGCAACAACACCTCTTTCTTGGTAAACTGAAACCGACGTTTAAACCTAAAACCAAAATACGTAACCAACCAACATTGCTTTAAGAGACTGTGCTACTCCTCCCGCAACCTGCTCTCGCCTCGCCATTCCCCAAAACACGTAACCAAACGCAAAAGGGACAACTAGCTCCCCGCCTCTCCGTTCACATATCAGTTCCGTCGGTACCGCAGAAGAGGTACGGATTAAAAACTCCACACTCGATCACGAAAGTGGCATTCCAATCAAAAACCTAAACCCTCACGAAAACCCTACCTGAATTAACGAATTCAAAGAAAAACAAGAAACCCTTGCGCATCACAAAAACAAAGATATCAAACTGTAGCTGGTGCAAAATGTGACTGCAGAGCTTCAACATTGTAACAAGCTAAAACACCGGAAAAGAACGAAAGTTCGATACTTACCTTCTTTCTTGACTTTTTCATTGAGGTTGTTGATGTAAATGGTCTGATTCGGGGGTGTATCAGCCTGCATCATTTTGGACTCCCACTTGTTGTGCAAATCACCTTCGAAAGCAAGAAGAAGGGCGGAAAGCGAGGACGCCGAGATGGTAATGCAACCTCTCGCGCTGATCAATGACGAACACCTTGAAAAACAACTTCGATGGCAAAGGGTTCAACTTAAACCCTAAAGGAGCGCCAAAGCAAGTTCGGGCTTGCGGAAGTTCCCAGCTTCGCTTGACTGACGGGACCTTACATTGAGCATCCTCAATGTACAGAGAAAAATTAAAGGGCCCGGCAAAAATACCGTAATCTGCTACTACGGTACAGTATTGTAGCGGATTACGGTACGTATTGAGGGGAGGAAATTTTGCGTCACCTAGAAAAATTATTTTTTGTGGAAATTAGTTCAACATAGTAATATTCCAACCTGAAAGAATTCAAAATAATGTGGCTTTCATAAATTAGTGTCACAAGTACTACTAAGACAAATTTATATAGTAGATTTGACATAAAATAATTGTAAAAATAAATATAAAAATTTTAGGGAATTTTCTTTTAAATTATATTATTTTAAGTAGTGATTAAGAAAATCTTTGGAAATTTTTGAGAATATTGGCATTTGCTTGATTTCATTTTTTGTTTAAAATTTGGATTGAAAAATCTACTATTAGTACACTATGGTATTAAGATATGTGTACCTATAATCATCTCTAATTACAATTGAGCTTAGTTACTATTCTGAAAATTAAATTAATTTTATTGCATCTTATTGATAAATGAAAGAGGATTCCGATACACTTTAGTGTGCATTGTTTAGACATGATATGAATATATTACAAATTTTCAAAGTATTGTCTATAGGTGTACTATAAACCTATACTAGGATCTCATAGACTCATGTGTTTTCATAGTTTTGCACATCTTTAATAATCACGATACAAGTTTTGAAAGACACTTTTTGGTTCAAATGTGGGATTCATATTTTAGACAATGTTGATACAAGTGTATACATCTAATTAACTTAAAAGTGATATGGAATTCGAACTTGAAAACATCATCACTATTGAAACACATTGAAAATTGCGTAAGACAAATGTTATCTTATGCAAAATGTGAACTTTGAATATGTAAAATTGGACTTTGAATGATTAGATTAAGCGACATAAGGAGTAAGCTAAATGACCCAAATTATAGAGAGAGGTTGCCACAAGTCATGTCGAGAAAACAAACATTATACAAATGGCACCAAATTTTTCTTAGGCATGATTTGTTGTCGCCACTTTATTTTTTGTTTTTTAGAATGGGGTCTATTTCAACCATCCAAAGTCCAAATTCCAACTATTCCAACTATTTTTTTGATGTACATCTGATGATAGTAATCTCGAGTTTCAATTTCATTTCAATCATTTGATCATTCAAAATTAATTTTATTTGTTGGGTCATTTTGCAATTTGCAATGAAGATGCCTTGAGGTGGAATTATTTGAAACTCTTAATTTAATCCCTTAACCTCTACAAGACCAAGTGGTCAAATTTGTAATAATGGATGACTAGAAACACATCCCAAGTATGCAAAAATGCATTTTTTCATCCACTCATTTTTTCAGAATTTTTGTGTTAGTTTTTGAACTTTGTATGCTATAGATTCTAAATACTTTGCTTTGCAAATATTCTATTATTCAAGAGGTATTTGTAGGTTTGGCCTCTAAAAATAACCTTCTCAATTCAAAAAATGACCCTTCAAAAACAACTTGAATAAAAAAGTGAAAATAAAAGCTTCAAAAATCACTATAATTAAAACTGAATATTTGAACATCACAGAAAAAAATTCTTAAGAAAATCACATTTATTCATCTACAATCAATTTTAGAAGGAATTTCTAATTTGGGGCTTCAAATTTTATCGAAAAATATTGGTTTGCATATTAGTTTATCTAATTGTATGGATATGATCTATGGATCATAATTTATAAATCTTGTTTTAGAGTTGTCATTAAAATATTATTCTTAGTTGCCTTTTATAATACACCTTCACAAATTTGGAAATCTAGACTATCCCTTGTTCTTTAAGGGGTTAAAGACCAAAGGGTAGTCCCAACTTTGAAAATTGTGAAGATGCACTACAAAATGTAACTCAAAATAATACTCTAATGACAAGTTTCAAACAAATCAAGTTGTAAAATGTGACCCACAGATCATATCCATATAGTGAGGCCAACTACTCCAATATTGTTTAATAAAATTTGAAACCAACAATTGACACTACAAAAAAACAAGGGGATAAATGACTAGTCCACAATGATTATAGACAGTAGTCATTTCTTGTCCACAATGATTGCAAAATAGTCATTATGCAATCATTTTTGTGTTCTTGTAGTGTGAAATTTCTTTCAAAACTAGTCATACATTGCATATTTGTAATTTTCATAAAATTTTAAAGAAAAAATGTTAAATTCTAATTATGGTGATGTATAAAAATTCTTATTTATTTATTGGTTCAAATCATTTTTGAAAAGTCATTTTTTTGAGTGAAAAAGTTGTTTTTGGAGGTAAAATTTATCTCACCACTTAAATAGTTAAATACTTACAAAGAAAATTGGATAAATGTTATACCATACAAATGATTGTAGGATAACTAACACAAGGATCTACAGAACATTTAGATTTATGGGAAAAAAAATTCTACTAATTAGGTACATATTTGCCTTCATCCATTAGAACACTCAATCCTACAAGTGTTAAGCTAACATATATAGATAGACATGAAACCACATTTAGAGGATTTTTCTCTTTTAGAAAAATGACTTCTAAATTTTCAAATCATACATATTTTGATTTTTTTATTGATTTTCAAAGTCTCAACTTGAAGAATCCTTAACAAGCATATAATTAGAAGCATCTTTGAATCATCTTCAGAGACAATCAAAACCATTTATTGAGGAATCTGTTACTTCACAACTATATTGTGTCATGTATACTATAAAGTTGAAGACAATCTTAAAGGCACTTTAGGACAAGTTTTAAAACAAATTGTTAATAGTCTACTTTGAAAGCCCCCTACATGATAAAAATTGAGGTGGATTAGGGAGGGTAGGCAAGCAATTTTAGGTTATTCAAACTTCAAAATCCTTCACTTTCATTCATTTCCAAAATAGTAGTGACTTCAAGGCAATTTGTTGCAAACCCTTGTATTATGTCTTGACAACCATTGTAGGTGCTATATTTTTTGGCCATAGTTTTTGCATTATACTTTCAAAAGACTTCAAAAATTCATATGTAATTAAAGTATATACGACTAGTAGATGCATTTAATAATTTTAAAAATTCTATCAAAAATAATTTACTATTTGAAATACCTTCCAATTGGATGTTGACCTAACCATTGAAGAATAGGGGGTATACTATTTTTGACCTTTAAAAAATTGAAGCCAAAAATTGTGATTAGAAGTCATATACAAAGATTAGAAAAATTGATTGAATGGTTTTGTAAAATAGTATTTTATCCATTTTGCACATGTGTTCAAAATCTACTATCTTTGTAACTAATGCACGGATTGTAGAATTTTTTCTTCAAAATGTAACTAGTGGATTAGATGCTCCTTTTGGTTGGAAACACCACTTTCTTCTTATAAATTTTTAAAATTTTTCTTCTTATTTTCTAAAAATATTGACATGAAAATATCTATTTTCTTGAATTTTTTGGGGTCTCTTTTTTGTACATAACTTTTAGAGAACATCAATTTCTACCAATATCTCACATTTTTCTAAATGAATTTTTTCCCCAAAAAAGTTCATAGTATTGAGTATAATAGTCAAAATGCAACAAAAATCAACAAGTGTTTTTTGCAATTTCCTTTCAAGGCATAAAAGATATTCCTCTTGTCTACCAATAGCTATGAAGCAAATAAAAATAAAAATATTTCTAGAAAAACATTTGGCACTATAAAATACTTAGTGTGTCTTCCACTAATAATGTACAATCGAATAGTAAAGTTATATGTTGTTGCTAAAGTAGTCCAAATTTTCAAAAAGGTGATGATGTATTATGAAATACAATTTGGGTGTATAATTTAGTGACATTGCAACCCACATTATCTATAGTTTTCAAGCCAAAATTGTAAACTATAATCCATAGATTAGATCACATTAGTGGATCTATCATGTATGGTATAGAACACAATCTTATTTATAAAATTTGAAATTCTTCATACAATTGTTTGCAAAATGAATATTAGTGATTTTTACATTAAATGATTTTTTTTAAACCTTGGATAATTAGAATCATCTGTTCTATCTATAATGATTTTAAAGTATTCTTAATGCATTTATCTCTTGAGTCATTGTGAAAGTTCATTTTTCTAAACTCAAAAATTTAATTTTTGAGGTGAAATATATTTGTATGTTTTTACACTATAAAATATTGGTTGAAAAGGATTTTGAAAATCTATGACACTCAAATGTTAGGGAATTGAGAAAAAACACTCCACATATGAATGGACGAAAAATCAAATTTCTTTGCATACAAGACATATTTGCATTCATTCAATTTTCAAAATTTGCATGCATAGTCCTTAAACCTTTATGCACAATTTTTTCTAAGCTTTTTTGGGGTACTTTGTTAATATCTTTGTACCAATATAGTATTCATCTCAACTTCATTGTATTTTTCCTTGAAGCAAAGTTTTTCTTTAAGATTTTACTATTACTTTGAATGAATAAGACAATATTTGAACAAAACATCACCCCAAAGCATTCTAATCATCATCAAAAGTACATGCATGAATTCCAAAATACATGTTGCTTCACTAGTATGGAAAAAAATTGTTAGTTAAGGGACTAAATTTTTTATTGTTACAATTGTATTGAGATGTAAAGTATGAAATAAAATCTAATGTAGCCCGTATTAATTTCACTAAAAATTGGATTAGAACTGGACTAATGCAAAGTCAATCAAGAAGCTAGTCTCTAATTGTATCCTCTCAAAAATACTAGATACAACATTTTAGAAAGGTTGGCTAAGTGGCAAAATATTAAAATAAAAAATCACCTACTATGTCCCATTCAAATATAGACACACGGATATGGATATGAATATGGCTACATAAATATGAACACATTAGAAACTAACAATATCCGACAATTATCATTTAAAACTCCCAAACTCTCAATCATTGTACAAATGAATATCTGAGGTATGCTTGATTATTTAAAAAATGCATCTTGGTAAATCATAGTACGCAATGACCAAAATAACTCTCTTTATCTTGGATGGTCTCCTCACTTTTCCTTCAAAAACTATTTGACTACCCTACTTTTCAAAGTAGATCCTACTCTTGCATCAATTTATAATTATATTAAACAATGGTTTGTTCATTAGAGAAGTTGGTCTAGAGGCGAAATTCTAGGGTGACTATTTTGCAAAACTCATTTTCATGGTCTAACAAGACAAAAATGAATGAGTTTCTTACTTTACTCATTCAATTTTGATGATTTTAACAATATTTAACAATTATAATTAAATGTTTGATGATAAAAATCCTACGGACCGACACTTGTCACCAAGATATCAATAATATTGAAAATTCCAGTGTAGCCCACACTAATTGCGCTAAAAAGGTCCTGCAAAGTGGACCACTGCAAAGTCAAATAATTCAAACCCGTCTTCCCCACCTCGTCGGCTTTATTCGCTTCCCCTCCCCCCTCCTGCTTCTTGCTCCCCCCCGCCCCGCCCCGCCCGGCCCCTCAATGCAGCAGCAGCGCATCATTCTAGGGTTCAGTGCAAGCGCCGTGTAGATCTTCGCCACTAGTTTGAACTTCCTTCGTCCCCTTCCCCCTTCCTCTTCTCCTCAATCCACATCTAATTCGATCGCGGCGTCTTTTGGTGGAGCTTCCTATTTCAAACCCGAGCCAGCTCGTGCGACATTGTATCATGTTAGCGGTGTCAGAGGCGTGCGATGACAAGAAGCAGCAGAAGGTGATGGAGTCGTCCTCGTCCGCTACGAACGGAGCGGACGCCTCAACAGCAGGGGAGACTGTGCTGGCGGAGGTGGAGTATGTCCTGTCGGAGGATTTGAAGGACTTGAGCAACGTGGACGCTCAACTGGAAGTAAGTTTCCTTTGGTGACGAGCTCGTGTGATGTCTCTAGCTGTTGTGGAGAGTAATTTAACGATTGAGTCTTGCATTTTTGTCAAGTCGTGTTTACTTTTGTTTTAATGTTGAGAGTAGGTGAGAGGTTGAGGCGTTTTGATTGTAATGTGAACTTCTTGCTTGTTTGTTGTTAGCCAATTGAATGGAGAGGTGTCTAACTGTTCACATTGGAAAGTTTTGAGATGTAATCTACTGGTATCTTGCTACATGGTTTATTTCTACTATTGCGAGATGCACTGTGTTTTTTGTGTCGCATTCTGTTTTCTATTAGAATGCATCGTTTTTTAAAATTTTAATTGGTAATGACTACTGGGAGAAGGGAGTCCCTTTTACGGATGCCTTTTTCTGAGTACGTGATAAGGTGCGGTGTTTTGATTGTTATGTGAACGCTTCCGCTGAACGTTTTACTTTTCTGTTTTTAGCCATTTAAGTTGAAGGATGTTTAATTCAATTTTGCGTATCTTATGTCTAAGTCTTGCCTTGTCGTATCTTTTGCGTATGCTTGTATGTGGAGCAGGTGTGAGGTTTATCTTTTGATCGTAATGTGAATTGACATCTTACATGTTTGATTTTATCCAATTCAGTTGAGAGATGCTTTACTGTTTTTGTATGGAAATTTGCGTTTTAAAGTCTGCTGTTAACCTGCTCCATCGTTTATTTCAATTTCTGCAAGATGCACTAATTAGCGTAAACCATATTTCTTTTACTAGAATACATTTCATATTTTTTATTTTGTACTAACTGCTGGGAGAAGCTGAAAGCGTTGTTGCCTATGCTTCATGGTGAGGAAGTGAACGTTTTAATTACAATGTAAATTTTTCCGCTGGACGTTGCACTTGTTTGGTTTTCAGCCAATCGACTTGAGAAATGTTTTACTGTTCTCTTTGTAATCTGCTGGTAACCTGCTACACGATTTATTTCAATTCATGCGAGATGCACTGATTTATGCTTCATTTTTCTACTAGAATTTATTCTAATTATTATAAAAGGAATACTGGGAGACGAGGAGAGTGTCTTCTTCACCCTTCCGTCATTGAAGGTTTTTAAATGAAAGGAAAATTCTATGAGAAAATTGTAAGTAAAACAATTAGTGCGTAGCACAGTAATTGAATAAATGGTGTATTTTTGTAAAAACAGTTGCGGTGCTGATTAACTGCTGTCATTTTCCAGACGTTGCTGGAAAGGCTCGACTCCAAAGATTGGATAGTGGTCTTGGAAGCTCTTACCAACGTTCGGCAACTGGCTATCTTTCACACTGAGTTGCTGTTGCCTAATGTGTAAGCATAATTTCCTTCCTTGAAAGGATCTTTCACCAATTCTTAATGAGGTCTTGTGACGGTTGACGGTGCAGTAAGGATGTGTATTCTGTCTATGCCATGCTTCATTTTCGAGCTGCATTCTCAGGATCGGACCGTTTTCCTATCTTAGGACAGAATTACTTATATATATATTTTATTTTATTTTATTTTATTTTATTTTATTTTATTTTATTTTATTTTATTTTATTTTATTTTATTTTATTTTATTTTATTTTATTTTATTTTATTTAATATGATCATATTTTCTGATTAAGCTCTGAGGTGGCAGGGGTAAGATTGTTGCACTAGTGACCAAGTCCATGAAAAATCCACGGAGCGCATTGTGTAAGACAGCCATTATGGTATCTGCCGATTTTTTCAAGGGCTACCACGAGCATATAATTGATACATTGGATCCTCTGGTACTTGCATTCTTTCTTCTATCTAGAACTTAAGGGAATGTTCCTGAATATCTGTTCAATTGCATTGTTCGCTGTATCATATCGTCTTGAAATTATGATTATTTTAGGTCTCTTATACTCTCTGTAAGCGGTGCATGACTATCTGGTAGTGATCTAGTGTATTTTTTTAGGGAGAGATTTTGCCATGTTTTAGAGCTAGAACATTGTCGGTGATATAACAACTCCCAAGTCGCTTCGTCGTTTGACATGAGGAAATGGTTCTACAGCTGTTGCAGCTCCTGTTGAAGGCGTCACAGGACAAGCGTTTTGTTTGTGAGGAAGCCGAGAAATCTCTTGAAGTTATGACTACGTGGATGGCTCCTCAACCTTTGTTGCAGAAGTTACAGCCGTATGTTAAGCACTTCAATCCAAGAGTGCGGGCCAAGGCATCTGTGTGTTTTTACAATTCAGTATCCAGGCTGGTACGTTCTCACTTGCCTTGTTATCACTTTACATGGGTATCTTGAGAATCTTATCAGCAATTATATGTGTAACTTGTGTACATTATGCTTTCGACTTTCTGCTTTATATGGAGGGTTTTAATGGTGTATCAGGCGGAAGTGCAAGGAAAGATATACACTTCTGCGGTGGCTGCCGTGCAATTATTTAAGGGACCTGTCCATATCTTGACAGGGAATTGAGGGCATCGAGCAAATTGGACTCGAGTCTTTACTTCAGATTGCTGCCGCACAGTTAAACGACAGGCTCCCGGAAGCTCGAGAGGCTGCTCGCAAACTATTACTTCACTTGCATGCAGTGTATTGCAGAAATCCTCCAGAGGTCACTCTTCCAAATTTGTCAGACAATGAAGTTCCAGACTCTAAGCAAGATCCTTGGGAGCAGTATTGTTTTAATAGCCTTCCAGCTGTTACTGCACAAGCTGTTCTACGAGTCACGTGCGTTGACTCCTAAGACTTTGGAGACATTCTGAGTACATGGACGTGCCTGTAACTGGAAGCTGCCGCTGCTTAAATGGGGAATATGGTCCACAAATTGGCCATTGGGACTGAATCAAGCTGGTGTGGCTTCGAGAATGAGGAGTCTGGCTTGTAGCTGGTGGTTTTCGAGACAGGCAAGCATGATGTAAATGGAGGTTTAGTATGATCATTTTTTTGAGTTCTGATTGCCGTCTTACGCACAGCATGGTGATACTAGCCAGAAGATTGTAGTAGACCAGATTCGAAATGTAGATGAAGCTACAGGAGCCAATTGACTTGGAACAGTTATAAGGATCTCCATGTGTAGTTAGGAATACTTGATGGTTAGTGTGTTGAACAGCACCCTTCTAGTTGCTGGTAGTTACCTATTGTTGTTCCTTAGTTTTCTGCCCAATGAAGGCGGAAGTCACACTATCAAACTTTAAAACATCTTTAAAGACGTTCTGTGATTTTGATTTTCCTCTACAGATTCCCTGAGCAGAATCTGTTTGCTATTTGTCTGGAGAGGTGATACCATCCATTTTCCTTCGCATTTCTTGTTGGAAGTTTCTACGATAATGGATAGTGAATGGAATGTCCTCGCATTTTCAGGCATTAACCCTGTGAGGATGCTGCGGACCTTTTACAATAGTTCCAATTTATGTCGTCCTATTTAACTGAAGAAACAAAGAATGCACCTCTTGGTTCAATAAACATAGTATTTTGGTGACTACCTTGGTCTTTCTTGGGTTAACCTTTTTATTGATAGCAACAAGTAGGCTTGCTACTTACTAGAGGCTTTATCCCTGCAACATTGGTTTATCGACATCAAGTAGCCTCGCTACTACAGGCTTTGTCCTTGTAACATTGGTTTGTTTTGTTGAGTAAGATCTTGAACAAACTTTGTAACATTTAGCTTTAGCTAACACTATCAAAAATGGGTGTTTTTCCTACACAATTTTTGACATTTTTATGACCCCTAAAAAGCTGCAAAAAATTTCATTTTTTGGCACTTTGAGGGTTGGAAAATGTGTTTCAAGAAGTATCAAACCTCATATGTTCGAAAGAGTGTTGGAAAGAGTGTCACTCAATGTGGCTAATAAATACAAAAACATAAATACAAAAAGAAAAATTGGATATTTGGGATTGCCCAAATTGCTTAAGTTGCTTGAGTGGTTGAAGGCAACTAACATGTAAGCAATGGGGTTCGAACCCCTCACTTCATGGTTAGTGGTGGGAATCCTTAGTATCTTGCACCAAGTGTGAAATTGTAGATTATTTTGTAAATCACATGAGATGATGTATCTAGTTCACATTTCTTGTACCATTGATCTACTTTTTTCAAGGTGTACAATTACTCAAAATACTTCTCGGGCATGCAAGAAAAAGCCAAATCAAACTCAAGTTGTGTATTCTTGAACCTTTATGGAATTAGTTGTGAATATTCAAAGTGAAACATGATTTTTTCAAATAGTCTTTCTTCTTGACCTTTTTTTCTTACATTAGAATATTTTTGGCACCAAAGTGTTGTAATTTTTTTGAACTTCCTTTTTACACTTTAGTGTAAAAAAGAAAGTGTCAAAACGTTTTGAATTTCATGACCTCTTGTTTTTTGACACTTTAATGTCAAAAATGGTGATAAAAAAAGTTGTTGAAAAAAAGACAAAGAAAGTGTTGAAAACAACACCCTTTTGGGTAGTGTAATGCCAAGCTTCCTCCTTTTGTTGTCGAGGCAACAAATCATGAGCTCAAACTTCAACAAAATGGTCATTTAGCCTTGACTTCATATGTCCCAAGGCTATATTTTCTGAAACCCAATTTTTCAAGGAATCTGATAATTGGGCAATTTCATATTTGAAGTGAAATTTTTTTTGTAAAGATTTTGTTGAATTTGCTTCATCAATCATTCTATAGACCAAAATAGTATACCATACCTAATGGTTAGGTTTGACCTCTCTTGCCAAATATTTAATTAAAGTTGACAAAAGTAGTTTGACAATTAGAAAGAACCATAAAAGAAAATTCTTTTTTCAAAAATAAAAATGATAAAATTCTAAGCTTTTGTCTTGCCTTGATTATAACAATATAGATATTAATACTTTTTCATCCTCCCATTTGTAGTACACTACTAATGTACAACCCTAATCTTATGGAGTTGTTTGTACCTCATATTTCTTGTTAGGCATTGGATTTGGAGGTACTAGATGAAATTATTGTTTGTATGCAAAGAGAAGAATTGCTACACAATGAAGCGCATAGTATAAACAAACATATTCAACTTTTTTCATGAATTTCTAAAGAACTAAGAGAAGGCAATGGAGGAGTTTGGACTTTTGAATCAAAGGTTGGAGAAGGAACAAGCAATGCCAAAGGTTTAGGAAGTATTCAAGAGACAAATGAGAAGGACAAAGAAAAATAAAGAATCATTTTTATTGAAACTGAGTGCAGTCCCCCATGAAGGCAACAAGATAGAAGGTGAGAAACAATTCCTTCAATTGGTTCACTCCAACTCTCTAGCCTCCTATCTATTCAATAGTTCAATAATATCACTAGTGAAAGATTGACGATGCATGGAATTTCTTAAGGTTAGCCTATATATTGCTCAAAGACTTCAACAATGTGTATGATCACTATATATAGATGAGGCTCACTACTAGCGGCTCTATGTATTGATGGCTTCATGCAAATGGAACTTTAAAGAAGAACATGAAGTTTTGTATACAACTTGACAATTATTTTGCCAAGTTTGTATAACATGTTTAGTCCTTGCCAATTATCCTCTTCTTAAGAAAAAGATTTGTGGAGTTTTGAAAAAACAAAGAGGGCTTGGACAACCGCTATATGGAAGTTGTGTGCAAAGTCTTATTAAGGCTATCATCCCCTTGGAAAGAGAGCCAAATCTCTTAGAAAGTTTGAGTGGATTTGCATAAGTGATAAGTGAACTAGAGACTTTATCAAGGTTGAGTTGAGTTAAACTTACTAAGCTTCATTAATGGCATTAGTTAATATATATACCGAAAGACTATGAAGAATGAGGCAAAAGGTGACACAATCATGTGCCTATCTTGTCAAAATCCACAATCTTCAAGGAGCTTATTGTGAATAGAGACCACACATGCATTCACCTAGCTCCTACAAGAAAAACACAAACATGGGAGTCAAAGAATCCTAAATGAGTTATGGTTTATGGAGAAGAAGACAAAAAGACAATCACAACGGTAGTAACAACAATAGCTAGTGGAAGAGTTTTGTCATTTCAAATATTTTTTGAAGCCTCATACCAAAAAGTTTTCGATCTTCAAATAATGGGTGTATTGCTTGTGAAGATAATGGATGTTGGCACTTGAAATTTAGCTCAAATAATTGGTCTACTCTAGAGACAAGCAAAGAGTTCATAAGTAAGACTTTTAACAAGTTTTATGACATCTCAAATTTAGCAATTGAAGCGTTACTAAGTCAAGAAATGATATGGTAGATAGAATTTCTAGAGTGTTCACATCAAGGACTTTAGGGTATGGATGATGAACAAAATTCCTATGATTCACTTATTTTCATCCAATACATGCCATTTGCATAGTTTTCATATTTTAGCCAATTGATGTGATTTTACAATGATCTTTTAAACATGCATTCAGATTCAAGTTCAACAGCTACACTAAGGAGATACTTTTCAAATAGATTGAAGAATCATTGGAATCAAAAATACTAAATATGAAAAGGTCTATTTAGAAGCCTAAAATATATGCATGGTTATTCAATTTGAAACGATGGCAACATCTTACTACACACTAGATATAGTGAAGAAGGGTGGAATCAAACTAGATTACTATAAATTTTTCAATTAGAGTTTCAAATTCAAGTAATGATGGAAAACATAATTACACCCTTATTGACGTGCATTGAAGAAGAAACAATAGTAGACTCAAGTGACAATATCAACATTGAAAAGACATGTGGGGGAGTGTAGTTGGACAATATTTTTGAGGAATATATATCCATCCAGGGTTACAATACTTACAAATGGGACATCAAGAAACCAATGTGTCAATATTTTGTGGCATAATAAGAATGACAAGTCCATTTGCAATATAAAATTGAAAAAGCTATGATTCAACACTAGATTGCATAACAAGTTCAAACCCAATTGTTCAACTTCTACTCCAATGAACTAGGTATGTACATTTCTCTAACCCTATTCTGCCAATGAGATGACATTTATAGTTGATAGTGAACCACATACAAATTGAATGCAAAGATGACTATTAAAGATTAGAGGGTAGTAAATTTACCAGCTTGGTTCCTCATGTTGTAACTTCAATGACAACTCCAATTCTTCTAAAGGCAGAAGAGTGTGCGGAAAAAAGCTTCTGAATCAATTTTTGAAGAGTAGGTTTGCAAACAAAAAAATCAGTAAGCAAGTGCAATTCCTCATTCTTATTCATTTTTATCCCTTACTAAGAAATTTTCATTGATTGTCACCTTATGCTTTGTATAAATCTCACTCTATAACAACATCTACTATCAATCCACCTATGACAATCTCCAACTCCCTCCAAAACTAGCAAATTTCTCCTCCGACCAACTTGCTTACAATACAAACATGTACCTACTCTCCCTTTGTTGAAGCCCTAGGAGAACCTAAACCTTTGTCAAATCCTAGCCTCTACAAAGCGTAATTAAGGTTTAGGGTTATGTTTATAACATGTTCAATTTTTTTGACTTAACTATGGGAGGTTAAGTTCTTACTTATTCCATGTTGATTGTTGTACCTCTTACCTCTTCATGTGTATAAAGAGTTAGACTTCATTTTCCATATTACAAACATTGAGTGTCTTATAAGGCTTTGTAATACACATTTAGCCTCCTTTGCATGGCAAATTGAATACAAATTGTGTTCAAAATTTGAATTTTTTTTATTGAGTTTGAAATTGAATGCTAATAGATGTCCAACCCCACATTAGAGAAAGTTTGGACTCTCCGTAGGGCTACCAGGAAGTGCCGATAGGGACCCTCACTGTATTACATTTATTTTGCTTGAGGAACTTTTCCCCTATTTCTGCACTTCGTCACTTCCAAATGTTAGAGCATTCACTGTCAAGTACTATTAGTTAGGGTTGTGACAAGTGTTGTTTTGATATTTGAAAGAACCCTCGGAGCACCTCCCTTTGACAATTGTGGAATAGAAAACTGAAATATACTTTTGGAACTCCTGATATTCACACAAGGTGAATCTTTGTTTTGTTAGAAAATTCCCTCTCTTGAGTAGCTTCAATAGGCTCCAGAAATAGATTGATTTGTCAAACCCTGGCAGCCCTCCGGAGAGTCCAAACTTTCTCTAATGTGACCCCATCTCATATTCATTGTAGAAGGTAACTAGTCATGCGCTTGACATACTCACTCAAGTTGATGTTTGTTATAACTCCTCATTTAGGCATATGCTAGCCCCTTTCAATATATTTGAAGTTTTATAAAATGATTAGGTATATATCTATCTTCTTTTAATAAAAATATGTTTTAAACATATCAAGGAATTTTGAATCCAACTTACTTAAAATGTGCTCAAAATGTGACTCCAAATTATCCCAAATATGTCATTTTCTTAATGTGCACTCACTATAAGAAACCCGTGTTTTAGGTGATAGATTTTAGGTGACGTCCAATGTAACATCTTGATGTTATTTAGGACATTATTGTTGACATAAAAACATGGGTCATTACATTTGACGTCATCTAAAATCCATCAACTTAGACATAAAAAAACTTTGGTTTCTTATAGTGACTTTAGCCAAAACACGTGCATGTTTAACAATACTATTTTTATTTGGCAATTTGAATAACACATAATCAACTATATATTTTTGGAGAAGCAAAAACATCAATTTTCAATTAATATGCATCTCAAGAATCTATAATATTTTGTGAGTGTAATTTGACTCTTAAACTAGGAAAGAGGTTGCAAGAAAGACCGTCCATTTTTTTTAGCATTTGCCAAAAACTTTGTTTTGCATTGAGGCATATCATCCATTATTTGTGAGTTTTGTGTTAATTTTGTTGTTGTCTAATAATGCATTTTATAGTACTAATTGTTGTTATCATTTTGTGACAATTCTTGTTACATATTTGTACTATAGTAATATGTAATTGTTGAAACTACTCTTTTTTATTGGCTTGGAAACAATGACCAACAACTTTCCATGGGCGTTCATAGTATGTGATAGTGGGATTTGTTGGCACCTCTTAGACCGGCCCCTTCTAAGGACCCTTTGCAACCCTTGTTGCATTTCCTTTTTGATGGGCCAAGGTCCAAGTGCTCTTAGTCTTTGAATCACAAAACAAAAACAATGATTACATTAAGTTGTTACAAATGCCCAACATGATGGAAGCATTTGAACTTTGCACCAAGTTCTTATACTGGATTATAGTAGAGCTCAAAACTCAAAGGTGTGGCCATTCTCTAATGTGCAGCCCAACATCTAGAAATGGTTGACATTTTAGAGGATGGGAACTTCACCTCCAAGGCCAAACATTACCTGAGCTCATTCACAAGCATATCAAATTTCAATAGTTGGCAATTTGGAAGCTTTTCAAAGTTTGTAGAAAGAGAAAAAATTATAGTTCTTGTTCTTTTAAAGAATTGATGTGATATACACATTTGTACACTTTTTTCCATCAATCACTTGATCATTGCAAGCAAGTGGTAAGGTATGTATACGCATTAAGAACCTTCAACTCAATTGTGTCCCTATCAATATTTGCCCAAACAATTTAGGGACTGAAATAAAAGTTGAAATTGAATTTCCACATCAAAACTTCAAATATATATCATCAAATATCAATTACAAGATTGCATGTGGTTTTATTTGAAAAAAATTACTTCATTTATGTCAAATTCGACTCCAATCATGTAAAGTTATCATTAACCCTTAAAGGACCTCAAACCACTTTGTAGCAATGGGATGATTTCCAATGAGCAATCTAGATGAAGGAAAACAATTATTCATCCATCTTTTTTTTAAAGTTCTTTGAATGTCTTTTCACCATAGGTTGGTGGAAATCACTTCAATAAAATATTGTTGACTTGTCTACAAGAAAAGATGCTAAAAATATGGATCATGAAAGATGTAATTTTAGTTTATTTTTAAAACGCGTTCCTCTATGCTTTAGATCTTAATCGAAGCCAAAATAGATTGAAAAAAAAATTGGAAAATAACTAATGAAATGAAGTTAAGGAATTCTAATTTTCCATCTATGAACTCCCAATTTGTCGCTTTGGATTCATAGTTTTTCTTTTTTCCGCCTTGCGTAGATTAGAGGGTAATTAGGTGTAAAAAGTCCCTAAAAGAGCTTAAGGCCAAAATAGTTTATGACATGCCAAATTAGGTATTTGGTCGCTTTTAGGGTTATAGGTCTAGTTATCCCTTAGATGCCCACATGTACATAGGTTAGAACCACAAACGGTAGAAGTAAGTTGATTTAAGTGTAGTTGCTTTACTATGCTGAACCTGCTAAGTAGTAACTCTAGCCAGCTAAGAATTGTGCTAAGAGGAGCCCTGTGAGATCCCTAAGTAGGCTCCGTTTTCCCATCCCATGGTTGAAACCTTAGAGCCCAATTGTTAGTATTGTAGGAGTTACGATATCAAGACTGGCCAGTGGAGGAATCCACAAGTCTTGAGTATGGGATTGGGGTCTAGAGTGTGCGAGGGGATCAGAAGCGAATTCCCTTCGTCAAGATTCCCTCGTATACGTAAGATTCCCCATTTCCATGTAATTAGCGGAGGGTAGGATTTATCTTCCCCATACCTACATGTGCAAAGTAAGAATACGAGCTTGCATGACCATTGTAGGATTCCCTGAGAGGTCCCACAAAAAGTCTTGAAATTTTTTGACTTGCAGAAGTATTCTTTTTGAATGGTCAATAACCGAAACCTATTATGGGAAATTCCCCAGAGGGCAGTAAAATCTCACTAAAAATTGGGTTAGATGCTTTTATGTTAATAAGGCTCCCCAACAAGTTTCGTGACATTTTGATAGCGAAAGATGCCCGAACCTGAAGATCCCCTCCAAATTTAGAGACGTGGCAGTGCGGGTGGGGATTTGACCGGCGTCTCGGGAGTGTACGAGTTCGAAACGAAGTCGATGAAAGGTCTTTCCTTACCTCCTTGGACCTCCCAAATCACCTTGGCCACTCTCCTTATTCAAAAAAGGCAACACTAACAAGTTAAATCTTTAACCCTTTTTTGACGTGGATGGCATTGGGTTTCGAAGGGTTTTGCCACGGAAAAGAGGGAGGGAGGTTTTCATGGGATAAAAATGGCCTTTTGGAGCTAACATCGCAATCCGTTTGCCAATCGGAGTTAAACACTAAGAGTTAGAAGTGGACAACACAAAATCGGAGAAGTTAACGTGCAATTAAAGCCTAAATCTTGGAGAATTGGAAGGACGTTCCCCCATTTGGGAACAAGGTTCCTGGCACATGTGGGGAAGAGACTTAGGTGTCAACACCTCCACATGTGGGGGAAATCCCGAGACAAGCCTAGATAGTCAACGACTTACGTAGATTTGAAAATTGTAAGAAGTTTAGGTTTTGCGTAAGGTTCCCACGCTTGGGAACAAGGTCTTCGACATGTGCGAGGGAAAGACTAGTTGTCAACACCCTTGCATGTGGGGGAAATCCCAAGACAATCCTAGAATGATCAACATCTTACTTGAGAACAATTCTCATAAGAAAATTAGATTTTTAGAAGTTCCCTTCATTGAGAACAGAGTTCCCCAGTTTGTAATCTTGAGGGGAGCAAGGGTGCCCATTTTCCTATAAAAGGGGGCGCCCTTCTCTCCTCAAACACCCCCATTTTCTATTCCATTGTTACCCCCATTTTTTATACATCATTATACTTGGGTCCATTGGGGTCCACTTGTTGGAACTTTGGCGGTGTTGGTTTCCTTGTTTCTCCCTCTTGCTTTCTTTTGCAACTCTTGTTTTTGTGGTAGTCCTTTTGTTGTCATTTGGAGAAGTTTAGGTTGGAACCAAACTCTCTTTTGTAGCTCTTGTTCTTGTAGTGGTCCTTGGTTGTCATTTGGAGAGGTTTGGGTTGAAACCAAACTCTCTAAGTAGTTCTTGTCCTTGTAGTGGTAGTTTTCACTCCCCTTGCTACCCCCTACTCCATCTTGGGTGGTTGTTGCAAGTAGAAAAGGGCTATAGAGCCCTAGATCATGTGTTAAAAGTCCTACCTAATGGCGGAGCTTTGAGACCTTAGGAGCCTCCAAGTCCTAGATTTGGTGTTAAATCCAAATCGACGGCGGAGCTTTGACCCTAAGTACTATTCACCTCCAAAGTTTAGTACCCAAAAGAACCAGTCCTAAGTCCTAACGACCAAAGGAAGAGCATTCCCTAAAGCTCTACACCGATATATCCTACCTGGGGTGAGTATGGAGAGCTAAGCTTCCAAGGCAATTTTCTAGTGAAGGGAGGAAGACTCCCAACTCCCTTTTTGGCCCCATCCGCAACTAGCACCATCGCTAGCCCCAGTAGTGACCGGTACCAACACCAACAGGCCAGTATCGGTAGCCGGGTATTGGCTAGTACAGGGTCGGGGAAGTGGGGGTCTCAACTAGGGGGCTGGGGGGTCTCAACCGGGGGTTGAGAGGTTCGGCTAGGAACTAAGGGGTTTGCCAGGGACTGGGGGATTTCGGCCAAGGACTGAAGGGAGGGTTCACCAAGGTAGTGGGGATAGAGAAAATCCATCTAAGTAGAAGGAAAAAAGGTTTAGCAATTAGGATAGATTAGGGGGATAGAATTTAGCATTTAGGGTAGGTTGGAGCACTTAGGGTAGACTAGGGGAGAGAATTTAGCACTTGGAGTAGATCAGGGGGAGTAGAAGTTAGCCATTAGAACCGGATTGGCGAAGGGGAGACGAGGATAGCATGTAGAAGGGGGTAGGCCCAACTACTCTCCCTACTCATTCTCTCCACCGAGACCACAACAAGAAAAGGAAGGAAAGATGGGGAGCTAGGCTCGCCGACCACCTCCCTCCCAACCTACATTCAAGATGCATCCAATCCTACGGAAGTGACATGGCAACAAGGGACCTATTGAGGAGGAGTCTCGAGCATATAGAAGAGAAACCGCAAGCCGAGGTATGATCCCATCGTTAGCTAGTTTACGTCCACAATCATGAAGTAAAGCCGAGGCCTAGAAGTGGGAAGCCCCTAGGGTCAAGGGCTAGGCCCCACTTAGTATTAAAGAGTAGACATAGCAAGGGGCCATCATGGATGAAGTGGAGTAGAAGTCACGCGTCCCCGGGACTTGCATGGCGTTAGAAATGGCATGAACTGATTCCCAAGATGGTAGTAGTAGTCTTAATTCTCTTTTAGTCCAGCGGTCAAGAGTCCAAGCATTAGCTCCACAACAAGATAATTGGGTGTTACGGTGAATAAGAAGAAGTAGGAGGCTTAGAGAAGATCCACTGCTTGGAAGGCACAATGGACCGACGTTAGGCACCCATTGAAGTAGGAGTTCACCACCCACAACACAAGAACTTGGTTGTGATCGTGTAGTTGCCAAGGGTGGGCAATTATATACTCACACCATCCCATTTTTAAAAATGAAATCCTTGAGATTAAACTATTTATAGCAATTTCAACTTTGAGCCTATAACCATGGTTTATTGATTTTCTAATCATAGAATAACACAAAATTTTGGTTTACATCATAATATTTTAAACTATAATATATATTATTGGTGAAATTTTGAAAATTTTGGAACATGTATTGTATTTGATATGAATTTTCCTCACTTTTATTGCCAAAATCCATAATAATTTCAGTTTTCCATGGAAAAAATCCAAAATTTGTAGGACTTGTAAAAGACATGTGGCTTTTATCTCTCAAAATTTTTAAAAAGAATTCCACTCATATTAGTGAAAAAATTCAGCACACAAAGTGGCACATTCAAGATCAATTGAGGATGTTCACATAGTCATAGGCTTTGTCTTTCAACCCTTGAATGACACGGTGGACATTTTTTGTTTGAGAAATGATAAGAAATTCTCTTATGTAGGACAAAATTGCAACTATTCATCCTCGGAATTAGGGGTGGAAAGGGGAGATCTTCTACAATAATTTGACTCCCAATGAGTATTTTTTATTTTTTTAAAGTAGATGATGTGACACGGTTCCAAAATGGCTGATTTCCACGGTCACCAGCTTGGTGTTCAAGGGTTAATAAGGGTTAAATTAAAGACATCAAATCTCTTTGAAAAAACGGTTAGAAATCTAGAGAAATTGGAGTACTAAGCTTAAATAACTTAGTGTTGTTTTCAGTGCTTGCAAATCACATGATTGACTTCAGGTGTCCACGTGGCGTTGATCCAGTGGTGGCTTGCTGAATGGGTGTTAAGGCCACGTGTCAGTAAGTTACACGCTCAATTATTTTCTTAAAGATCTCCTCATGTTTCTGTAGTAAAATTTTAAACAGTTAAAAAATACAGTAAAAAATCTTCTACAGTAAAAAGAACTTAACGGAATGATCCTAAGCTTAAGCTCATTGGATACGACTGACCTCGTTTTCAAAAGCAGGCTATTGCGGGAACTGGAGTGCCTGGCTTGTTTCCGGAAACGACTGAGGAGTTCAAGTTCTGGAATTCTGGTAAGGCCCTGAAGTTCTGGTAGTAAGTTAAAGGCCTATTCTGGTAGTGAATAGTAATCTGGAATCAAAGCCATAATCAAGATGGTGGAAGTCATTTTTTAACCCTAAATGGGCCTGAATGCCCTTTGTGGCCATAGAGTATATATTATGTATATGGTAGTATTTGATCAAGGAAATATTGACCAAATACTTTTCAGTGCAAAGTAAATAAATGATCATTTGATCATGATAGTAAGTAAATAAAAATGTATCATAACTCATCTATGAAACCACAATTGAAGAGTTATAATGCTAAATACATGTTGTATAGAGGGACCCCAAGGGCTTTCAAGGGTTAAGGCTCTTTGTGGTTAAGTTATTGGAATTGGCCATCGAGCGCACCCATGCACCCACCAAAATGGGCAGCTCGGGAGTGATAAGGAATCCAAACTAACTTAGATTGAATTGGAGTTGTTTTTTGTTTGTTTTGGACATTGGGAGTTTACTATATCCAGGCAATTAACCCATATAGGACCTCTATAAGAAAACACTGTTTGAATTGATACGTTTGAATTTACTAACTGTGCTTGAATTGATAGAAAAATGTCCAAATTAACAAAAAAGATTGATAAAAAAATGTCCAAATTGACACGTCCGAATTGATATGAAATGTCCAAATTGACATTGTTCTCTTGTAGTAGACAGACCGGTAACCGTGGAAATCATCCCAAGTTTTGGAAGTGTGTAACATCATCTTCTTTTAAAAAAACAAAAATACTCATTGGAAGTCAAACTATTGTAGAAGACCTCCCCTTTTCACAACAAAATTCTAAGAATGAATAGTTGCATTTTTGTCTGGCTAGAAGGATTCTTTGTCATCCATCGGACACAAAATGTCCGTGTTGACGTTTAAGGGTTAATTGCAATCCAAATTGGAGCCCCATGGAAACCTTATCAAGGGTCCAAACCCACCTCCAATGTCAAAGTAACTTCAACACCCTTCAGAGGTCCTCAACTTCTTGAGGTCCTAGCCCTCCAACTAGCCAATGGAAACAAAACTCTAAGGTAAAACAATCCATAATGTCCGAAGTCTAGTTTTCAAGGCAAATTTGTCACCATTCCATTCGATAGTCGGAAAAACATTAGAACTAATCACGCATATTCTCTTTTTGCACCCTTGGATTTGCGAAAAGTATAGATATGGACATTTGTGATGAACTATTAGACTTGGCATTATGTCCCATAGTGCTTTCGAGTTTTCTAACTCTCGAGCATTATCTAGTCCATTTTGGTCAGAATTAGGAGTTTGCCCTCATGTTATTTATGAAATTCTGAATTTTTTTCCCCAAAAAAGATAAGTGTGAAAAACAGTGAGAGCAATTGAAATTATATTTTTTTGGACAAAGTATGAATTTGATATAAAATTTTGAAGTGAATTACCCAAAAGAGTCACTAGATTACCCCAAAATTAACAAGAAGTGTATCCATGATGGTCATCTTACTTACCTAAAACATTAACTAATATTTTATAACGTAGAAGGCCTAAAAAAGTCACTTCCTATAATGAATTCACTAGAAGAAAATTGTGTCTAACTTGTCAAAAACTCCGTTTCACTTGACAGAGACTATATTGTACTCAATAGAAAAGTGTGGGCTGGATTTTGTTGAGTTCTCCCTTCATAACCCACAATTTTGCATTTCAACATTTCAACATAGAATTTGACAAGTGAAATAAAGAATTTTGTATTAGAATGCAAAATTTTGGGTTTCGAAGGGAGATCTCAACAAAATCCAGCCCACCTTTTATGTTGAGTAAAACGTAGTTTTTGACAAGTTCAACATAGTTTTCTTCTAGTGATTTACACTAAGAAGCTTGAAGTTCCCAATGAGATCACTAATTACTCCATTACTCTCACCTAAGACATTGATTGTGACCCAAATCTTATTTATTGAAACAAACCATGATGGAGTCATTTTCTAGGTATTTGTCATGGGTCTTTTGACCTTAATGGGTTGTTCTACATTAAACCATTCCTCTTATAGGACACTAAACATGTTCCTCAAAGTGGACCTTGCAAGTTGAATTTTGTGTTGTGTAGGATAATTGTACAAAGGCCCCCTATTTTTGTGCCTTCATAATTCTATGTTTTTCACCTCTTGTAACTAATTTGGTGCCTTTGATTGCAAATACGAATTCAAAATTTGCAAATTCTATCATATGTGGAAAATAAAAAATTCTTGTGTTTTCCCTTGGAATAAATTCACCCTCCAAGGCCCACTTTGAGAGATGGATTTGGTGTGCTCCATTCCTCCTTGAAAGAGGGGTAATGCTTCCCTAGATGCTTGGAAAGGAATTCATTTATAATCTAAAGACAATTATTGGTTGACTGGAAAGTTGTTTGGCTAGGAAGTAGAGAATCATTGGCTAGTTGGGAAGTTGGCATGCCCAATTCCTAGAGGAGCAAGAGGGACTTCCCCAACCTTGATTGACATGGTTATATGAATTCAAGGTTTGAATAAAAGTACAACTTGCTTAGAGGCGACAAGGATCAATGGACCCCTTCATTCCCCCAATCAAAGGTAAATGTATAAAATTGCCCCCTATTTTGTGCCATGTTAATTTTGTATTTCTTCACCTCTTCTACCTAATTTGGGGCCATTAAATCTAAATATATGAATTCAAAATTTCCAAATTTTATCATGGGTCAGAACAAAATTTTTGTTTTTTTCCCAAGTGTAAACCATAAGGGACAATGAAGGGATCAATTCACCTTAGTCACTTAGAGGAGGGAAGACTTGGCTAGTAAGTCCAAGTCAAGAACTAAGAGTCTCTTCAATGGATCCATGGGATCAAATACAATATGAAAAACTTAATGGGGGTGGAGCAAGTTCGAAAGGGCATTAGGATTTTCCATCTAAAATTTTGTGCAAGGCCCAAGCTTTTCAAGCCCACTTCCTCAAAGAATAGACCTCTTTGGGGGTTTTCAAACCAACAATTGAAAAATATTTAAACCTAATATTTTTCATTTCATTTGATTATCAATGTAACTTATTTTTAATATATATGAAATTTTCACAAGATCATTTTTCATCTTATTAGAGAATTGAACCAAAATTATGAATTGAAATTTCAAAGCTATAATAATGAAATTATCAATATGATTTACATAAAGTTTTATTTATATCAAAAATGTCAATCTCTTCAGTAATTCAATTGTATATTTGTATAAAAAAAACCATATGATAATAGTACTCATACAAACAATTTCATCACTTTGAAACATTATGGTTTTAACCAAACACAATGAATCTAAATGTAATCCCTAAATGCCTTCAACACTCTTTGAATATGGAAAATTACCTCCTTCCATTATAAAATGCAACTAAAAAGGATATTTTGAAATTAAAAGATGTAAATTTTGAATTTTAGATTCTATCCAAACGGTTAGATCTATGATGGCAATCACCAATATTTTTGTATATAGGATTTGAAACTTAAAATTACTAATTCTTTTGTAATTTGATTAGGAAGAAGATATTGATTATTTGTGGATGACAATTGTTGCAATGACGCTAGCATGTGAGCCTCGAAATGAGAGCCTATGAGCCTTGAGCCTAGGTGTAAGTGGATATTTTACAACTATTGAAGGTGTTTATAACATATATACTTATAATATGAGTACCCTATAACCATGTAAGGTGCTTGTAACATAGGCACCTACAATATAAATATACTATAACTATGGAAGGTGCATATAACATAGGTACCTAAAATATAGACACCCATAATATAATTAGGCACTCATTATATAAACATCCTAAAACTATGGAAGGTGCTTATAACATAGGTACTTACATTATAAATACCTATAATTATACACATCCTATAACTATGGAAGGTACCTATAATATAGATGCCAATAACATAAGAGCCTAGGCTCCTAAGCTCATGGGCTCAAGATCCTAGGCTTACAAGCCAATAACTGTGAAATTTGTTGTGTTGTGTTGAAATATGATACTCTAAGTGTAGTGATTTCTGTAATATTTTGATTAACACTTAAACTATCCATATTTTATTTTAGTAAAATTTTAATGCTAAAATTATTAAATTCACCTAGAAAATATTCAATTTTTTTGGCAAACTTGACCATGTATATGTCTTCAATTCAACATGCCTTACAATTGTTCTTTGAAATTCAAACCTAAAAAATAAATTTAGAAATCATGTCTTTACTATAAGAAAGTCAAATTTTCTTAGAAGTCATAGTGAACATGATAGGATGTTTACTGTAAAGGAAATAATCAATTGAGATGCCACCTCAAATTTGTTATGATTAACGGGTCATAAACGTGGTAGAATCCAAAAAAACATGCCCAATTTGAGATTGTTTTTTTCTAACATCACTAGAAACATAGTCTTTCAATCTCCCCATAAAGCATCACGTGGATGCCACCTAGGCGAGGATAGCCAAGTGAGATTTTTTTCATCCATTTTGTTTATGATGTGGCACTTGATGTGGTAACCAATGATGATGATGTGGCATGCCTAGTCAATATACTTTTATGTCATTTGAAAATTTTAATGCTGCTTTTTTCATAATTCAAATTAGATGCCTAGACGTTTTTTGAGACATAAATTAGTACGTAACATATCCAAAAGGCAAGATCAACAAAAATTAATGAAGGAATTCCTTTGTTGAAAGTTAATAAGAATGAAGGGCACAAAGGTCATATTTATATCCATTGTTCGTCCATGTTGAGACAAAAGATATGGGATAATTAGAATATGGGAACTTGACCATTATACATCTCAACATTGTTTTAGACATCTAGATATTGTTTCACATATCTAGACATTGTTTTAGACATTTGACATTGAACATGATTCTTGCTTTACATATCACATATCGATTGTTTCACTTCCTACCACCCACATGTATGAAGATCATCTCCTTTCATCCACAATGCACATCCATCCATTTTCCTTGGGGAGGAAAGCATGCCATGTAGCTGCCCTTCCTCTAAATTTCACATATGGTCAACATTTTTTTATAGACCGTAGTAATTTTTATTGACTTAAGCATAGTCAAAATGGGTCTATTTGTTGACATGGTAGTCTAAGTTTTTTATGCCATTCTAATAAACATCAGCATGTCTTCAGTCATGTCAAATAAAATGTGAACGACAATGATAACATCAACTTAGTTTTATATTAATGCCCCAATGTTCCCCACAACGTCCACGAAAATCTATATTGTTGGGCCAATTACCCTTTGACATCTTCATGTTTTCTTGGACATCGTGCCTTCGTGGTCAGACACATCCAAAAATGTAGATTTCTTATAGTGCTTATAATAAATCTATGTTTTGTCCAAAGGCCCTTGACAATTTAGGGATTTAAAGAAGTCTACTCTAAAAGCAATTGTGCTCTATAAGCAATTATGATGTAGAGATACAATTTGTTTCTTCAATGAACCAACAATTTACATTTCAAAAGGTGGTTGCCTCTAGTGAACATTGCATTTCAACTTCAAAAATTTGTAACTAATTCCACAAAGGTCCAAAAAATAGGAAACAACTTGTATTAGATATGAATTCCATTTTTCTTCCTACAAATATTTACTGAAAATTATTTGAAAGACTTTAGCTTCCCTGAAAAGGCAATCAGTTCTTAAATGGTCAATTCTTAAGAGTAGACTACTTTACCTTTCAATGTGTTGTTTGTCATTTTTTAACACATTGAAGAATCATTTCTCCTTCATCATATGTACAATTTTATTGAAATTTGTTAGGTTAAACTCCAATTTACACCTAGTTTCTACAATATAGCTTTCACATCAATCCAAAAGTGTTCTGAAAATTGGCAAACATTATAGTAACAATTGATTTGTTACTAGACACCTCTCATTTGCTTGGTATAATTATGCAAGAACATACTTGAACCATATAAAAGGTATACATTCACTAGTTGAAATACATAATATTGTGAGTAGACACAAAATAATATTCCTTCATTAAATTGTAGTGCTTCCAATTCATATAGATGCCAAGCTATTGCCACTTGCAATTGCTTAGCGCCATTAAGTGGTGGATTTCTCACTACTTGTTCTCTATAACCTTGATCATGATGACCCCACAACTCAATGGACTCATCTATTTCATCATTTCTATCAATGACAATATTATGAAGTACACAACAAGCTCATATCAAACTCAGAACCCTCTTGAGATTAGGACTAATCAGAGGGTTCTTTAGAATTGTCCACATTCCTTTTAAAATACCAAATGCTTGTTCCACTACCATACAAGTAGATGATTGTTTGAAATTGAATTCATCGTATAGTCTAGGAAGATGTAGTGTAGTCCAAGGTACAAGGACATTTTTGTCGCCAAGATAACATGCATTAGCTACAATTAGTTCTTGCACATCAACACCTCCAATTTCAATTGTTGAGCCACTCAATTGAGTTCCTTCAAAGACTTCTTTAAAGTGATTGGACAATAAATAAACTTTAGAATTGTGTATTGATCATGGTATACCTACAAATACATCAATAAAGCAGGTTTTGTGGCCCATAATCAAGTTTGGATAATTGTCAAATAGTTGTGATCATGGTAATATCAATTTGTTGATCTAGCTTGTGATGGCAAATTGAATTTGACATGGGAAAAATCAAGAGCACCACAAAACTATGGTATGTTGTGGAGCTTTCCAAAACCAAGTTTCACATGAGATAGAGACTCTCCTTCAAGCCACTTCAAATGCAAAGGAATAGAAACAATCAACAAAGTTTTGATAAAATGCTTGTACATTTTGCTAGATGTAAAATTAGCCACTCCAAATAATTTAGCAATTGAGAGATGAGTGTCACGAGTTGCAAGCCTTTGCAAAGAAATTACCACTTGCTTAGGAACATCCATCAACTAACCAGTAATTTGAATCAATCCAAGAGTGGACTTTTTTTTGCATTTCTTCATAGACTAAACAACAAATAGATTGGAATGTCAAAATGGATAGTCAAAAGAATTAACAAAAGCGCTCAAGATCTTCATGAATCACCATAGTTGAATATTGTTCCCACTAATAAAAAGATCGTGGCTTTATATAATACTAGAATCCACTTGAAGAAATTTGCATTTGCCTCAACAAAATCTATATGACGTGATTATAGAGGTAAACACAAAATCTGCATTTTTCTACGTTTTTGAACGCATATTTTGTGTTCGCCTCAACAAACATGTCATGTAGATTTTGTTGAGGCAAACACAGATTTCTTTGAGTGATGTGAACAAAAAATCTTTTTCTTTCCAACTTTTTGAACATGAACTTGATAGAAAAGTAATCCACATTCCAATATAGAGAGAAGGATTGGTAAGATCTCATCTAACATCATTTTTTTTGAAATGCTTCAAAGATGATACAAATTGTAATTTTTATTTTGAATTTCCATCAAACAAGTCCTTTGTTGCCATTTGTACCATAGTACCAAGAGCTATGTTTACTCCTCCCATCATTGTAGCTACAACTACAAGTACTTGTTCTACCATGTTGCATGCCCTTCATATAGTAAAGAAAAAAATTGTTAAGATGAATAAAACCACCTAATAAAAAAACTAAATTGATGAACAAACATTATATGCTACATTTGAAAATCACCTACTAATCAAAACATCAATTGATTGCAAAGCAAAGCATTGCAAGTTGAATTTCAGAACAAATCCATCCACCTACTACTAAAAATTAGTAATTGAGTAAGTCATTGGTCAATCAATGTTAAAATAAAATAAAATTAGGCATTGGAATATTTATAAATTCAAAAACGAATAACATAAGACTTGACCTAAAAAAACAAGAATGAAAATTGCAATTTTGTTATAACTTTTAAAAACAACCATTTTCAGAAATTACATAGAAATAGTGATACATGTAATATAGTTCATAATTTTATATTGCTCTTGCAAGATTCTATCTATTTGCCAAAACACTTCCAATAATTTTCATAGCATTCGCTAAGCTCAGAAGAGCATCCATGTATCTTTTCCATTCTCTATAGTACTAGTAATTCTTAATTGCTCAAGCTACACCATATCACGATGCTTATGTTTTTCCATTTCCATAATTTCTTTGTGTCAAAGATTGTCACAATCATGTCCACTAGTCAGCTATAGCCTATATAAAGTCAATTCTAGTCTTGTCCATTGAGGGCAATGCTCCATCTATTGCTTTCAAAGATAAACGTCTCTTTTTGGTGGAATAATTGATTGATGATTCACGAACATCTCTAAAACATACGAATACATTTATTGGACTATATAATGGAGAAAAAAATATACATAATGCATGAGACTCTACTAATACATGTTGTAAAAAAAACTCATGCATTATAAATAGATATGTATATATGACTTGCAAGTACTTGTAATATTCAAAAAAGATAATTGTAAGTATAGGAACCATATATAATAAATACTCTTTGAAATAGGTCCACTATCTACTCGTAAATCTCTAGCATCCACTAATTATGAAGATTTTGGATACCACTCCAATATGGCCATGTAGAGAACTTGGTTTAATGGTGATTTTGGAAATCTATTGCATGGCTGGTTTTTTCTTTCTTGAGCACTTATGGCAAAATAACTTGGCTTACCTAGAAATATCCTTTTCAACCACACTCTACAAGGATGAAGAAAAGACATAACACATATCTCAACCTTGTGGGGGTAATAAGAATTTCAAGTATAACCATTGACAACATTTTATATTCCTCAAAAAAATAAGAGTAAGTTATAGAATGGAAGAAAGACAAACCCCAAGGATTGAACTCCTTCTTAGGTTTTTTATACCCCTCATTGTTGTATTTCCATGCCAAATTAGAATAGAAGGTTTCTCCAATATAGGTTAAAACTTATGAAATATTAGTTTTTATTGTACTTTAGTGAAAAATACGAAGAAGACAATTAAGTACTTATTGGTAATATACTTATATTCAAACTAGTGATAATTGTAGATGGATATGGGTTAATTTCCACTTTGGGTTTAATTGATATAGTTGTCAATGTCACTTTGAGTTAATTGAACAACTAAACTAGCATCATGTATGTTAGAAGATGCCAAATTGTGTACAATCATGTCTTCAATAATTCAAAATGAATTAGAAGAAAGCAATGAAGAAATTGAATTAGAAGTTGAACAACCTTAGTCTCCTACTACATATACTTTGGAACATGCAATCTTAACAAATATTCAGTCATATTTACAACAACTTAGTGATACTAGTCTTTTTAGTCTTTTGGTTAGTAAGCTTAATATGATTGAGAAGGATATTGAAAGTCTTCATTGTTGTTTTCAGTCCCATCAATTGACTTTGACTTGATTCTTTCACTAAATTTTACTATTTACAATCAATTATATAGAATCACTTCATAATATTGTAGTTCATTTATTATGACATAGTTTGGATATTGGTGTTTTTTTTAGTGATGTGAGCATATCCTTTGCTTCTATAAAAGTTATTTGTTAACGCATGTATACTAGTTATGATTTGGTTGCTTTCAACATAAATCTCTCACACCTTTTTTATTTGAATGACTTCACTTTTTTGCTCTAATCTAGGGACACTAGTGGGGTTAGAAAGTGGCTAGTGGTTGGTCAAACAACATCAAGAAAGTACCCCCCCAAGTGAAACAATATTGTTTCAATGGGTTCATAGTCTAATATTGAAAATGTATTGTTAATATACAAAAGTCGCACTATAACAATATGGTTTCAATGGGATACATTGTTCCCACTAAAAACTATATTGTTGCAATATTGATGTTGTACTACAACAATACACTTTCAATACTGGATTGTGAAACTATTGAAACAATATTGTAGTAGTATAAAGACAATGGGGGGAGGGGTATTTCCCAATGAATGTTTGAACTTACAGTAAAATGAATTTTCATCCAATTTTTTTATAGAATTCACTGAGTGTGTATAGATTGACCTCATGGAAGAGGAAATTCCATGATTGAGGAAGCTAGTATTTTTTAAAGAAGATGACTAAATCTAGGGATTGCACAAGATAGTTTTCAATGTATTTGGCAACTCCTCCATTGATTTCTCTTGAAACCTTGTTGCAATATTGGAGAAAGGTTGATGGCCATTCAAGGCCTAAATATAGATGGTGGAATTTGAAAGGGATTGGATTTGGAATTCCCTACCTTAGTGTCAAGGTTTTACAAGAATCTACAAGGGTTAGTAGACTTTAATTACTTATAGAGTGAAATTTTTGCACTACACATGGAATTTTCTTAGAGTTGCATCCTATATAATGATAGTTATCTACATACCAAATTTAAGAAGTAGAGGAGGAGTTTTGCACATGTTGACCAAAGCTGACCATAGCTTGAAAAACTTCAAGAAATATAACTTCTAATCCAGACACTTGATCTGGAAATAAATGATATTCCTTAAAAGGCGGTATATGTATACAACTCTTCTCAAAATTTCAAAAAGAGTAATTCAAAATTGACTTTTTAGGACCCTACTTGAATTTTCAACAAGTCATTCAAAGACCTCTTGGTCTTTTAGGGGTTACTAACGTGTCTAGACTATGTATTACAATCATTACTAATATGTCTTATGTTGTTGCCAGAATATAATAAAATAAAAATGAAAACAATTTTCTAATTTTCTAATTCACAAAAACTTTGAAATTCAATATCTTTTCTGTCACAAGTCAAAACATGACAAAATAAAAACCCTTGCACGGCTCCTAAGAGAGAGCTTTCTAACAATTCTATGAACACCACTAGGGACACAATGTTCCCAAGATCTCACTGTAGCAAACAAACAAAACAAAACAAATAGCCATAACAATTTCATTTCTATAACTTAAATTAGATTGTTTTTTTTGTTTGTTACATTGAGATCTCATGGACCGTGCATCCCCTAATCACATTGTTGGTACTATAGGAAAGCCCTCAACGAGGAGGGGTGCACGGGCTTTACTTCGTGGTGTTTGGACCTACGGTGTGAAAGTTATTGAATTTCAAAGGTTTTTTTTAATCAAAAAAATTACAAAATTACTTTTACTTTATTTTTTGGCTATGGCAATGGCACAAAATATACTACTCCATACCTTCAGTTAGGCTATTTGTTTGTTTGTTACAGTGAGATCCTCTAGACTGTGCATCCGCCAACCATGTTCTTGGTATTGTTCAAAAGCTATGTGCGAGGAGGGGCGCATAGGCTTTGTTTCATGGCATTTGGACCTACAATGTGAAAGATATTAAATTTCAAAGTTATATTTGAATTAGAAAATTACTTCTACTTGCATTTTGACTGTGGCAACAACACAAGGCACACTACAGTAGTATGTATAATAATAAGATTAGAACCCGGAATAAACTGAACTTCTACAATGGTGGGCCAATCGGAAAAGGCAAGAGTTATAACAACCGTCCAAGTCTTGTCTCCCTTCTGCTACCCATTTTAGCAGTGTCCGACAAGGTCATTAAAAATTAGTACGATAGAAAACAGCGCCGATTTCCAGTTTAGATTTATTATATTATTTCCCTCCCACTTTGGGGGAAGGGCTCGGCGGTCCCCTTCCAGCTGCAATGACCACACCCTCGCTATTTAAAAATGGCTTCCACCATCTTGGTTACGGCTTTGATTCCAGAACACTATTCACTACCAGGATAGGCCTTTACCAGAACTTAAGTGCCTTACCAGAATAAGACTTTACCAGAACGGACGTGCCTGTCCAGAATTCCAGATTCGCCAGAAATTTTACTCGTTTCCGGCCCCAATTCACGCAACAGCTTCATTTCGAAATTTGAAAACGAGGTCGTGTCCAATAGGATCGTTCTGTTAAGTCCTTTTCACTGTACAAGATTTTATAATTGCGTAAGATTTTAATACAGAAACATGAGGGTATCTTAAAATAATAGAACATAAACACATGGCCCTTGCACCCATTCAGGAAGCCATCACTGGATTTACGCCACATGGCTGGCGTAAATAGATCAAAAATCTCACTGGACAGTCCTAATGAAGCACACAGCAGCAAGTGCACTCATGACTAATTGAACCAATCCTCTTCTCATGCCTTTGCCAATAATTTACAGTTAATTTATGCGACCCTAACCCTCAACTAAACTACAGCAAATTGCACGGAGTTGTAAACCTGAACGTAAGCGTCTCCTATCACCCCACGGAGCAATGCAATTTGAAAGAAAGAGGAAGAGGGTTTAGAGCTGTACCGCTCATCCTGTCCTTCTCACACTCTCGGAGAACCCACGATCTCCAAGATCTAATGATCCTGAATTAATCTAAACGACAGGGTTACCTTCAACAATCTTGTACTAGAACTCGACCATTTCCTGTCACTTTCATTGCCACATAGCACAATGCTAATGCAGTTTGAAGGAGGGAGAATGATTTAGAGTAATAACCCCCAACACTATCAGAGAGGGTTATGTCCGATAACCGACTCAGAGCTCACAGCACAGAACTCAGAACTCTGATTGAGCCATAGCGCATAGCTCTTAAGGATCTAATGCTCATGGTTTAGTCTAGAGCAGAGTGTTGATTCCAACTAGAATCAGTGAAGACTGTAATGTACACTTTCGAGCATATCAACCAACTAATCTTCCCACTCATCAACTCACCAATTCATCCCACCACCACCAACAACTACCAACCGAGACCAAAGACGGGATACTACAGAGGGTTTTGTATCAGGATATGGAGTTGCGCCATCTTTGCACAGTGAATGCGGACGACACGGAATGCGACCTACGGCGCTGTTCGGGTCCGCGCTGCTTGGAAGGTGCGCGAGGCGTGCTGAAATTGGAGTGCGAGATATGAGCGGCGTCGCCGGAAGCATGCGTCGGGGCCATGGAGGCGTCGTCATCTTTGTGCACGTACTCCAACTCCGATTTCGAACCGTGGAATAAGCTCGGCGGTTTCAACGTGCTGCTCAGCTTTCTCCACCCGGACGTCCAACCCGAGGAGGAATGAGCCTTGGGCTTCGCCTTGTTCTCGACCTGCGGAGACAACATTTGTTGTATTTCCAATGTCAGGGATAACAAATCGGAAAGCTTAAGGTAACCGCACCTTCATACAAATCTTTAACCTCAGTTCTTATTGTTAGACTAACCAAAAAATTATTGATCCTTGTTAGGAGCTGCCAGGGGACTCCGGTGCACCAAACTACGCCTTGCTTGGATAGTATATGCAGAAGTTACAAGCGTTCAAAGTTTTAATTAGTAGATGACGAGGTAGTATATATTGTCAAAATCAATAGGTCCTCATCATGCAAAATTTTAGGATGCTGCATTTCAGTCTACGTTGCAATTAGGTATTTCTACCTAGTTTCATGCTTTAAGTGGAAACGAACACTATACATCAGAAGATACACAAGAAGATACAGCGTGGATATAGCTTCTGTAGGCACAATTAACCTGAGGCAAAACATGGAAAAAAAAAACAGGAGAAGAGAGGAAGCAACGGGCGACAGACCGAGCGCGAGAAATGAGTTTAGTTACCTGTTGCGTCAGGGACTCGTGTTCGAGATGAGCGTATTTGGCTTTCATTCTTTCCATATCTTGCTTGAGGTGCTTGATGTCTTGTCGTGCAGCAAGCCAGCTTTCACGGAGGGATTGGCCGTCGGCTTCCGAGTCGTCTTGGCGAGAGGTGGCGCTCTGGCCACCGGCTTGCGAATGGTCGCGAGCGGAAGGGTAAGCGCTGCCATCATGGTCACGCATTTTCTTGGAAGAGTTTCCGGAGATGGCGTTCCGAAGCTTGACTTGCTCACTGAAGAGCACCTGCAGGGAAACAAACATGATGTTGGTAAAGGTTGCAGCAGGATGGTGCATTCAACGACTTCGGGAAGTAGAGAGTTAAACTCTATGAGGAATTTCAGGTAACCTGGACGACAACGCGAAGAGGGAGACGCTCGTTCTGAGCAGCATGCAGACAAGCTTCAATGGACAGTCGCTGGCAATCCATAACACGGCATAGTTTCTTCCGCTCGTGCTCTGTCATAGTTGGATGTGCCTGTGGAGTTTACAGAATCAATCGTCTTAGAAATTCATGTTCTCTAAATAATTAATTATTTCAATCGCTCTCAAAGGAGGAACGTCTGGCCACAGGTCGACGTGAAGGCCATAATGTACCTTTGAACGAAAATACGGTTTTCCATAGAGCAAGGTTTTTTCAATAGAAATAAGTCGAAGTAGGGCATGCCTTAAGGTATGTATCAACAGCTCTATACAATCCGTCGTCGGTCGCGCGCGAGAATTGAGGCAACGACTCGGCCAGGTTCTGAAACCTCGCCAGCGGCAGGTTTGCATCTCTGGCAACTTCGGCTAGGTACGCATCCATGAGCTTGGCTACTTTCATCTGAGTCATGCTCGGGGTCATTAGCGGTTTACTGACGCCGTTCTCGAAAACGTGAAGCCGCTTACCCGACTTCACAGTCGCCGCAGTGGGACTGACAACGCCCGATTGGTCCTGAAGTAGTACAACACAGAATGATCACCACAATGAATTCAACCGCAGCCAAGTACTGTTGCCCCTCGACCAATGATATGTTTGGGAAGCCCTAACTTCAAGGTTGCAAGCATGGATTGACTTGTCACATGAGCATTCCTTAAAACAATAATATCGCCATATCATGCATTGTCATAATATTATGAAAGTTAGACTGTACTTTTAGGTTTAGGTCTGAAGGCCCATGGACACTTTTTCAGATCATGCATAGATGTAGACGGAAACAGACCTTCAGTAAGAATTGTTCTAGAATGCGTTGGGCGACGTCGAGATCATACATCGTCGGACTGGACGGATTGGAAGACGGAATCAGAAGATCGCTCAAGGACGCATGCTCAAGCTGGCAGCCAACCCGCCTCTCGAGCTCTTCTCTGCACTCAGTGCTGACGCCAAACACACACGCCGCGCGCAGCAGGTGGAACAAGAAGCTGCAGGAGACTCCGTCCTGCTGAGCCGGCAACATGGCAACCACACCTTCCACCAATGCCCTGTTCTCCTCCTGGTCCAGACACTCATACAGGTTAAGATCATGAAAAATTGACCAGTCTGATAATAGGTAGAATTCCCAACAACAAAAATTGCGATTTCGTGCGACCATCCCTTATAGTCAGCATGATTAGTTCAAATACTGACGCCTACAGCTAAGAAGCGAAAGCCTACAACTCTCACCTCATGCGAAATCTCAAATGAGCACCTCAGAAAAAATTACACGGAAAGTATCCCGATGAATAAATTCTCACTCTCCCCAGCAATTATTCTCAAAAATCGTCAATTACAAAACAAACACAAAAACTGCGCCTGCTCTTCTTAACAACCTCCTGTAATCTACCGAATCGACACTTCAAATTGTCACTTTATCACATGTCAGCAGGTGTACATTCGTCTAAGAAATTAAAACGTACTAATCGTAAACCAATATCTATCTTGAAGAGATGATACAAATACAAAAAAAATCTTTCTTCATAACTCGAATGCAAATAACGAATTCCTTGTCACATTGCAATCCTCCTCGTTCATTTGAAACCAGAACGAATATACAAAAAATTGAATAGTCTTATAATAGAAACTCTGCGATTTCCGGGGAATCTTCGAGTTCCAAACTGAATCAAATCAGGTGAATTCAAATCCAATCGCAAACCTGAACACGGTGTTCTAGGAAACAAGATTTCTAAAGAACGAACGACGCAATGAAGATCGAAACAGCTAGCGACAGTACGTGGCCGGAGAATCGAATCGAATCGAATGTGATGGTAGAAGAAAAAACGTACGATTCCGATCTTCAAGTTGGAGGAGAAGCGACCGAGGACAGGGCGCTCGGTCGGAGCCTCCTTGCCCTTGGCTGCCTTGGGCGGCATGGCGTCACGCAGCAGCTGGAGAGTGATGCTGGCGATCGGTGGTGAATCTGTTTGCGGAAACTCCAAGTCGACGTTACGTTCGCGGTGAAGGCGCCAGTCGGCCAGTGAGTAGAGAGAGAGAGAGAGAGGGAGGGATAGAGAGAGAGACGCTCCTGGGCAGCAGTGCCAGTGAGACAAAACAGGGAAATCTGGAACGCCCTAACGTCCACAGCAATGACCACGATGGGGGTGGCCGGCGACCCCGGGACGAACGAGAATCTCTGGGTTTATTTTTGTTTTTTAATTTTGAAAAAAAGCGAGGGAACCCGGACTGCGTGGAGAGCCGGCAGCTCTGGGGGGTTTGTCCTCTCGTCCAGAGGTCAAGAGAGACCTATGACTGACTTATTAGCATTCCTTGACCGTGGAAGGAGGGGCCTATCACCGAGGTAGTTAGCTAAAAATGATATGATGCATGAATGAATAGGTGTATTCTTCATTTCTACTAGTGTATCATGTGCCATTATATCACAATACAATTTAAAAAACAAAAGTAGTTTTTTCATTTGTTTCATTTTTGAAAAAAACAAGGGAGTCCTGATTGCGTAGAGAATAGCTTTGGGTTTTGTCCTCTTGTCCAAGGGTCAAAAGAACAATGATTGACTTAGCATTCCTTGACCATGGAAGGAGGGGCCTATCACTGAGGTAGTTAGATTTGATGCATAAATGAATAGGTGTATTCTTCATTTCTATACTAGTATACCTTGTACCTTCATATCACAATATTATTTTTTTTTAAAGTAATGTTTTAGGTTTTTAATTCATAAACACTTTGAAATTCAATATCTTTCTTGTCATGAGTCAAAATGACACACAACAAAGTCCATGCACCCATCTTTTGAGAAGGCTTTTCAATAGTACTAACAACTTGATTAGAGGGAGAACAAATTTGGAGATCTCAACGTAATAAAAAAAATAAAACATAAAGAATGTCTAATTGAATGTATGTATTAATTTTTTAAGGGTAGAAGTACCCTAAGAACATTGTGGGTCTTTAGGATGGTAAATTAGGCTTTGTGCATATTGAAGAATGGACAATTTTCATCTGATTTGTTGTGTGCAACTTTATCAATACTATATTAACATCACGGAGTTGACCTTCAAATTTTTTTGACTAGTGCCTTTGAGGTGTCCATGGCACCTTGAAGGTAGAAGCTCATTGTTGACTAGTGACTTTAAAAAGCTACATGATGCCCATTTAAGAAATATTTTTAAATCCAAGTTAGGACAATCCTCCCACAATCTCGGATGTTATTTGAAGAATAAGGTCAAGACATTTTAGTTGCTTTTTACTTTAATGGAGTAGTTTATAAAATAAATGGTACACTATCTAGTGTATTTCAATACTTTGGGCTTTCTCCTTTTAAAACTGATTTTGACATTCCAAATGATTTCTTTAGGATTTGAGCAAATCTAAATAAAGCTTTTGATGTGTAGTTTTTACTCCACTTGAAAAATTTGAAAATCTATAGTCTTGTTTTGAAATATTTAGTGAAACAAAAAATTTCTTTGTACCATTGTACAATGCTCTACCATAATTTACTTTTGCTCTAAAAATTTTAGATTTTTTGATAAGAATTTGTATTTGATAAGAATTTTTTAATTTTTTCTTCAAAATTCATGGTAATTTGAAATTTTCACAAAAACATTTGAAATTTGAATGAAAATATTAGACATATAATTTATTTTTTGAAAATAAAACCAATAAATTTCAATCATAAATAGCAATAAATAGATAATATATAGTGATAGACTTCAAGTTTGATTACATAGTCATAGACTTTGTCCTTTAGGGTTTAAGAAAGTCATTAATAGGAAAACTTTATGCCTTAAAGTCAAAGGCCCAAAGTTTATGAATTACATCTTTCATAATGTCTTTTAAAAAATTTTAAATTATAACGAATTTTTGATGAAAAAATGAAAAAAATCATAAAATACAAAATACATGAAAAATCTGAAACTTCTACTATAGATTCACATTGTAGTGTAGAACATCATGGTATAAATCAAAGTTGTTGTATCATTCCAAAATTAGAAAATCAAGAGACCATGGTCATAGGCTCAAAGTTCTCATTTCTACAAAATATTGAATTCTTCAAATTTTTCAATTGTAGTAGGAACCAAACTTGATAAGTTTTATAACAAACTTGATAATTTCATATCAAGCAAAAAAGAGCAAGAAGTGGCTAAATTACACTACAAGAATAATCTCTGGACCTATCACCAAGGTAGTCAACAAAAAAATGATCCAATTATGGAGTGCATACCATAAATGCATTTGTTATTTCTATAGAAATCTAATTAGTTATGGATCAACACTTTTGTGTTCCTAGCACTATATAGTTAATTTTTACATGCATGGGCATTCTAAGAAAATTTAGATGTGAAATTGTAATATAAGACTATCTAAAAAGAATTGGCATACATTTGTTTTGGTGCTATAGAATGACCATCCATGCATATTTGGAAATCCATGTACTTCATGTCATGTTGGGATGGGAATTTTTGTTAGCTTACAGTGAGCAATAGTTTTTTACTTAATTTTTTTCATAGGATTATGGTTGGAAAAATGAATTGGAAAAGAATAATCCACAATTCATCTCCAAATACAATCTATAAGAACAATTATACATAACAATTCCCAAAGAATGTTGGGTCACAAGGATTTGCCATCACCACCATATATCTTTTCTAGTTTCCTCTAACAACATGATAGAAACAATACCTCTAGTCTAAATCTATTGTTCTAAAGAATACCTCAAAAACATAATAAAAATAAAATATATTTTCCTCTAAACCTTAATCACTATGCACATAAATTCCAAAACATTGTACTCGTCAAACTTCAAACTCATTTTGCTAACATAAGTAAAAAGCTTCACTAATTCATCAACTTTACCTCTCTACCCCTATCTTGAAGTATTTTCATCTCAAGACTTCCAACTTTTGATCTCACACAATCCTAAACACTTGTGACAACATCCAAAACATGCCACATAATACAAATCATGAATCTTCAATTTTTTTATCAATTATTAGAATTATAGGCACAAATGGAGAAAAAAATTTAGTCATGTAATTTTGAAATTCTATTATTTTCATTCTAGCTTCATTCTATCATTTTGTCTTGGCTTTGTTTCATCATTAGTGTCTTGGATTCATTTCATTAGATTTGTCGTAGCTTCATTCCACTATTTTTGTATAGGCTTTATTCCATTTCTTCAACTTAGTCAAGGCTTTAACTTAGTTGTGGGCTTGTGGTCTCAAAAACCCCTCATGGTTGCAAAGTGGAACTTATATATGTCAATACAAAAACCCCAAAGGTCACTTCAAAATTGACGAAACAAGTTCCAACCTAAAGGTGGTCATTGGAATATTTTATGTAATTTTACTAACCCATTATGTTCTTCCCAAACACAATGATTATTTTGAGTTTTATCCATAAATGTTTCTTGAAAAACAACATTTGTAGGGAAAAAGTCCTATATTATACACATGAAATATATCAAATTTTTATAAATTAAGATTCCAAACTATAAATTCAACCTCATAGTAGCAATTGACTTGCATATCATTACTAAAGGTGTATTTGGTGTAAAAAAAGAATAATTATTTGACTAATTTTCACACTACTCTTATAATCATATTACTAATAATCCTTGATGAGGGTGAAGATCAATATATATTCAATTGTTACAATTGTTTGAATAGGCTTATAAAAGTAAAACCATTTTCCATTTTTTCTTCGACAAGAAAAAAAATTCATTTATCACTGATGATATTTTCAAAATAAAATAGAAATGCTCAAGAATCAATTGTATCATATGCTAGAATATATGTATGCTTAAAATACTTTGGCTATCTTTTTGAGTGGAAAGTTGGGTGGTGAGACACTATGAAAGCACCTACTTTGCTATTAAAGAATTGTTTATTTGGTTCATTATTTGAAATGGCTTTGTAAATAAATTGATATTTATTCTTATCAAAATTACTCTTCAATTTTAATTACTAATAATTCATTATCAGAAAGAGCTCTTTAGAACTTTTCAATTTCTTCAAAACAAACTTTTCAACATCTACTTCACTTTGCTTCAAAATGAAAAGTCATTCATGAGGGGAGATTCGAGTTCCTGCGAGGAACGTAGGAATTAGAATAACTTTCATCCAAGTAGTTAGGAGGATGAAACTAGGATTTCAATCTTTTCATCATCAAGAAAATGGACATTGGAGCACTTAGGGATTAATCCAAGTGTCCCACGAGGTTGTAAAGGAAGTGATAACCTTAGCATTGAAATACATGAGGTATTTGTATTTTTAAAATCTTTTTTTTTTAATGAAATTCATTTTTATGAGGAAAATATTGAAATAAAGACTTTTCATCTATCCAATTGTTTTTAAGGTTCTTGTGGCATTTGACTTACAATTGTACCACATGGATCTTGAAAAATAAGATGTTGTGAATATTTGAAAATAACTAAAATGATTTATGTCAAGCTTCATTCTTAGTAGAAAAAGTGAGATCTTAAAAATGAGTTCCAAAAATAAATAGAATTAAATAATGGAAGTGACAAAATCTCATTGTGCATATTATTCTAAATGCAATACCAGAGGGAAAAAAAATGAAAGATTTCTAATTTTGTGTTTTTTTATGTTGAGATCTTAATAATGATTTTTGCAAATACATAGAATTAAATAATGGAAGTGATAAAATCTCATAGTGTATATTCTTCTAATTGCAATAATAGCACCTAAAATGCATCAAAATGAGGGTTTGAACATGTTTCCTATTATTGAATTATAAGAGCTTGTTAATTAGGGTCTTGTTGGTAAGGGAAGTCTAGAATTCTTTTTCAGGACTCCATATGAATGAACAAACTTTGAATTTTGAAAGTGTTAAATAAAGGTATGCCTAAAATTGACACATGAACTTCATGGGACTATTTACACAAACAAGTCACAATGAGGTGCTACTATCTAACATTAATCCCAAATATGGGGACTAGTTTGGTGTGTACCACTATACTAGCTCAACTCAATTTCTAAGAGGACAATTTGTTTGTTTATTATTACAATTGCAAGAATAGGAAAATACATGATTCATACTACATTGTGAATTAATCAATATCTATTGCCACATCGTAGAACTCCCGGAATTAAAAAGTCATCACCATGTTGTCATGGATTCCTCATTTCTGGTTCTTTGCTACACATTATGAAATCCACCTCAAGTTTTGAGTCACTTGCTTTCATAGTATCATGTATGCAAATAACACCACATAGTGAAACAATAAAATAAAGTCTTGCACCTGTCAAAAGTGAAAAAGCATAATAATCATTGAGGAAATAGACAAGACATTGTCAGTACAAAATTCACTTACAAAAACAAGATCTTCATATGAAATTCGCTCTGTTTAGTACAATGCACAAAAGACACAAAAATAAAGTACTACAAAACTTGTAAAAGAATAATATGTGGAGCATCTACAAGAGTCAAGTTCGGTCAATTGTGCAATTCAAAATAAGAAGGGAAACAAATCCAGGTCAATTAGAGTTACTTGTTGTTCAAACGACATGGTCAACCTCCTCACCTTCTCTTCATAGAAAGCCTTATCTAGCATATGACTCTTTGCAAACAACAACTTTCTAAAGATTGCTTGATACGGAGGGTAATTTTCCGTAGCTCCTCAGACTTGTGTCATGACTAATACAATTTAACCATGAGTACATTGCACTTGCACAAAAAAATATTCTTTGACAAATTTCAAATCTCACCATAGAAGTGATAGTTGAGTTGCAAAGAGAGATATTGAAAGACATAAATGAGAGTCAATATACATTGAACTACACCATCAACTTGTGGTTGACACAAATATGAATAACAAGATTTATGCATTCCACTTATAACCATGGCACATACTAGCAACCAAGTTCTCATCAACAAAATGAATAAAAAATATAAATTTGTATCAATACCTTTGAATCCTATTAAAACCTTGATAAAAGATTCTATATGTACAAGAAGCTCTGAAATGTTGCAAAGACAACCAAACCTAGGAATACGAAGTTCAACATAGGATGCCCCAACTACTTTTCGACGATACCACAATTGTTGTAAAAATAAGTGATACCTTCCTCCAATGACACCATGTCCACCAGAAGTGCTATTTTGAGAGCCTGGGAGCTTGAGAGCTTGCAAGCTTGAAATTTGTGAGGTATTAAGTAAGTTGTTTGGGTTTGGGACCTATGATTGTGGTTTAAGAATTTAGGATTATTATAGCTAGTAAACTTAAGAGGATATGTCAATTGTCCTGAAATAGACTTAGGACACTCAAATTGTTCTCTAAAGTCCAAACACCTTGTCCAATTACCTTGTCTCTTTTTTTCATTTTTATTTTATTTTCAACTCCATCACTTCCAGAGAATCAAACACCTCTTGAAGGATGTTAGGGTTGGGACTCTAAGAAAAAAACAAATTTTTATCAATTTTTATTATCATGACTTTGTCATCCTTGAGAATCCCCTTGAGGGGTCTAGGATTTGGGTATTGTCAATTTGTTTTTGCTTTTAATTTTTATTTATTTATTTTTGTCATGGGTCTATCACTTCCCCTAAACCTCTCTTGGTACCACAAGGCCCCTTTCAAGTTTTGAGGTTTGATACTCTCAAATCTTTTATCTACTTATTTTTCTATTTTTTCTAAATATTTTTCAAGACTCCAACACCCCCAAAAAACTCTCTTGATCCCAAGAAGCCCTTTTGCGGGATTCAAGGTTTAAAATTCTCAAGAATTTTTTTTAAATGTTCATTTTTTTATTCATTTTTTTTGGTTGGGAATTTCACGTCTCCAGAGTCCCCTTGGCAGTTTTAGGGTTTTAAATTCTCGAAACCTTTTTTTCAATATTTTCTTTTTGTTCTTTTTTTCCATGACTCTATTAGCCCCCTAAATCCCTCCCAATACTGAAAACCCTCTAGAGAGTTTGGATTTGGGGGATTCTAAAAACAAAACCATTTTTTTTCAAGCTTCTATCCCTAAGTAGGCAAGTACCATTTCTTGGGGGGAATAAATCTATAAATATGTAAGATTCTCAATATTTTTGTAATATTGAGAATATTGTCATCTCTCTTCATATATATTTTTCTGTCTTGTACTTGTTTTAAGTAGTTGAGAGAGAGATTTTTTTGTCTCTCTTAGACAAGATCTAATCCCTATGAATATGATTTTATGGTAGGTGGTAATATTTACTACCAAATTAAGGTTTAACTAATTCTACTAAAATAACCACCAAATAGATTTAATTGGTGGTAGACTTCACCAAATAGTGAAATTAGGTTGCCCCCATAGTACTTTCATGACATTTGACACTATTACTTCAAAATCTTAGAGCGATATTGAGTGAAGGAATTGTTTAGGAATTGGGATATGATATGTTTTCTTCTTCTTAGAATATTACAAGCAACCAAGTTCTAAAAAGATTTTGATGATTGTTGTTGATTAGGATTATAGGATTACACCTTGCATACAATTTTCTAACTTCATTTTTTATGTTGATTACCATAGGTGCACATGAGGCTCACAACCTTGAGAAAAATTTGAACTTCATGAAACTTCAACAATCCTCAACTTAGTTTCACTTTGAACTTGATAGAGTCTTTGAAATTCCAGTCACCCCAGAATCCTCTATTGATACCGCCACACCCCTTTGAGGGTTTGGAGTCTTGGGATACTCTTGAAAAAAAATTTGAAAGTTAAAAAACATAAATGAATTTTTTTTGACAATTTTAATTTTAATTTTTTTTCCATGACCATGTCACCCCAAATACCCCTCTCTGTATTGAGAGCTCCCTTTGAGGGTTCAGAGTCTTGAGATTTAAAAAAAAAAATTTATATATATAATTAAAATTTTTTTTTGGCATGACCATGTCACCCCAGATACCCCTCTCGGTACCAAGAGACCCCTTTGAGGGTTCAGAGTCTTGAGATTCTCTAGAAAAAATAAAATTTAAAAAATGATTTTTTAAAATAATTTTAATTTTAAGTTTTAAATCTTTTTTGCATGACCATGTTGCCCCACATACCTCTCCTGATACCGAAAGCCCCCTTTGAGGGTTTGGAGTCTTGAGATTTTTTGGAAAAAAATATAAACAAATAAACAAATCTTTTTAAATTTTTTTTTAAATTTAAATTTTTTCTTACATGACCATGTCACCCGAGATATCCTTCTCGGTACCAAGAGGCCCTTAAGGGTGTTGGTGTCTTGCGACAAAATGAGATAATGCAAGGCTCGATGCATCGCAATCTTGAATCTTCAAACAAAAACACGACGCAACTTGAAATAATGTTGCATGTCATTTACAAATTTTAAAAGTTGATGATACCTGTGATGCCGTAGGTTTGTTATCTTGCCTTGCAAACGTGCCACCGGTTGCACTAGTCTGTCTACACTATGCACCTATTCTGCAAAGGAGAGTATCCATTTTAGTATACACATTGTTTGACATAACGATGGTGAGTTGATTTCAAAATACAAGATTTGCAACAAATCGTGAAGATCAAAAATAATGTTGGATAGAACAAGATTACAATGTAAGTGCACAAAGAGAGAGTGGTTCCAAACTTGCAAAGATAGGGTTCTTCTCATAGTGAAGGCAAGTTGTAACGTTTGAAAAAGCGCTTTAGTGGTTTAGGTTATTTGTAGTCATGAGAACTCCACTACCATTTTGGGTATTCAAATTTGCAATAGGGAGCCAAATTCCAATAGGTTCGCTTACTCTAGACTACCAGTTCATGTTGCAATCAATCTACAATTGAATGAGCTGCCAAGAAGAGATTAGTTGTTATATTGCTAGCACTAGCTAAATTTGTGCTAAAATGTTGTTGATTTTCCTAATCCTGCGCGGCATTATGATCTAAACAGTATGCAAAGTTTAAGTTAGTATGGTCAGTTCAATTTCATTGACTCCTATAATATTATAATAAATTGCCCAAGGGCCAAGGTGGTTAAGCCGCCACTTTTGGGGTTCAAGGTCGCCTTGCACAGGTTCTCATTTATATTCACCATATCTTCTACAATTGAATCTACAATTCTAGCTAAAGCAATGATGTCTCTTTCTTTACTAGTGTATTATTTGATTCATTCCAAAACTTAAACTCTAGTGTTATATACTAAGTGACCATTGCAGCATCACTTCCTTACTATCTAAAATATTCATTTTCTTTGTTGTAGAATTGCTACATCGGATCCACTGAATCCATCAGAATGGCATATATCCAAGTTGATGGTCATGAAGTGCCTTTTGTTCTGTGTATGAATGCTAATGGACTTGTCGAAGTTCCTATCCATCTCCTTTATGTCCAATATGGATTTATTGAGTCATCCATCTACATAGAAGAAGAGATTTTGTCAAACTCATGATCACTATTAGAATCTATTCTATTGTCTAAGACTATCAATGAGAATGGTCACTTCTGGCTTCTACTTGCGGGCAGTATAGAGCGTATGGTTTGCCTTTGAATAGTATGGTAGCTTCTATAGAGAGGTTGACTCCCATGTTGAATACTTCAATTGCGTGAGGGCCATTTCTTAGAGCAGTGAAACTTGAACCTAAAAATCCTTCGGGTTTTGGTAACTAGAGCGTGGGCCTTCATGTGAGAATTCCTAGAGAGAAACTTTTAAGTCTGATTGTTGAGTTATCCAATGCCTCAAAGGGGGAGGCAATCAGAATAGGTCATCATTCATTCACACCTCCCTATACAATGGAAACGTGTATGACTATTGGCACACCCCATTCTAGTTATGTACATAGTAGTAGTCCCAATACTTCGAATTCATCACGCCCTCCCCTCTATCCTACAGACCATGAGTTTCTTAGTATATTGCAATCTTTCAAGAAATTAGCTTCTATTCCTGGGTTAAGGAATGAATTGGCTAACATAGATTTTGAGTCTATTGAACATCAGAAGGTCCACTTTCTTCCATCACAGTTTCATGGGAACATTGTCTTTGAATTGCCACCATGCCATTCTTCTTCTTCTTCTTCTTCTTTAGCCATAGTAAAAATCATGATTCATTCATTGGGAAACTTTCCTAATGTATTTACTATTGCTAAAAATCATGTATAATAAACCCTTACTTTTGTTGTGGTAAAACTACACCCTACTTATTAGGGGACCTTATACGGTCTTGTTTTTGCCCTTGATTTATTTCCCAAAAATTTTCCAAAGTTTGCACCCACATATAAATTTCTGAAAATAATCCTTTTTGTAGAATAAAGGCATTATTTATACCATCCCTACTAGAAGCATGAGAAATATTTTTTAACAAATAGACCTATACACATTGGCTATCTTTTACTTAGAGATGCTATAGGCACTATTTTCCCAGTACATCCACCATATGTGGTGGCTTATGTAACGGTACTGGAGTTCTCAATAAGCCTTCCAAGTGGGATGTACCTCCCACCCACCCTCTACTATGGGTGATTCATTTGAGTGGCTAATACCTACTACCTTGGGGTAAATAATTAAGTGTGAATCACTCATTATGACTACCTCTATGGTTCCCCCCCCCCCAATTTCAAATTAGTAAGCTTATAGTTGCTACTTTGTTATATTTCCTTCCTCTTTCACTGTGATGATTGCATTTTGGGGTTGTGGTGCATTCTTCTGTGTGTCTCTTGAACTTCAAGTGATTACACTCTACGGGAATGGCAAAGGTCATTGGGTTACTTGTTTGATGTTGAGGATTTGCTTTACATATACATTTCTTTGCTTGTTGTTTTGTAATTCTTTATGCTTCCTTTTGGTTTTATAGATTTGTGACATAGATAGCAATTGGCTACAGCTTAAGATACATGTTACATCCCCACTAAAATAACATTGGGTTGTTTTGTGTATTGGGACGGGTACAGGTGAGGTTGTGCCTTCAGATCCTAAATTCCAAATTTTGGATTTCAAGAAAGAAGACATTTTGCAAGCACTGGACTTTTAGTCTTTTCATTGTGCTTTTATAGATACATGTATTTGGCAAACTTCTAGAAGTTTACATAATAGTGTCTTACCTTGAGACTATTATTTGTACAACTTGTGAAATGCTAACTCTCGTTTATTCTATGCACAACTTGTGAGTTGACATGGCATATTCTATGTAAGCTTTTGGAAAGATTTGATTAGATTCTTGTCTGGATAAAGTTTGGTGGTGAAAAGTTGAGGCCTTGTTTAGGGATGTTCAGTCTTAGTCCCTTCTTCTTTAATTATTGAACAATTCACTCATGTTCAATCATTGAAAAAGATGTTATTTTTTATGTAAAGTAGGCCCTTTGACCACAATAGCCTATGATGTGGAAATACCACACCTTAAAAGGCTCTATATAATTTAATTTGCCTTTGATGCATTGCTTGATTTACTTCCCATCTTTTCAATTTTCACACCTATTTATAATTATAAAAGGAGCCTTTTATGACTTTTTTTGATAGCACTATGCTTCTATGATATGATTTTATATCCATATTCTTACTAAGCATAAGAGTGAATTTTTAAACCTATACAAATCAACTTTCTTTGTTGAGAAATACTATAGGTATTTAAGTCCCATTACATATACCACATGATGTGACTTGTTTTATAATACATGGGCTCTCATATCCAAATTACCTCTAGGTGGATTGTACCACCTTCCCACCCACTAAGGGTGATGGTTTAAATGGCTAAATGTCCACCACCTATTTGGTGTAACTACCCCCATTATGGCCATCTCTATGTGCTTTCCCTCCCATTTTCAAATTAGTTAGCATATAGTGGCTTCTCTGCTTCATTTCTTTTCTCTCTCACTGTGACAGTTGAATTTTGGGAGTGTGGTGTTTACTTACTTTCTTGCAAGATTCTTGAACTTCAAGCAATTGCACATCATGGGAATGGCAAAGGTCATTGGGTTTCATGCACTTTGCTTAGGATTTTTGGCTTTACCGTGAATACTTATCAATTTGTGATCTATTGTTCTCCTTTTAGGTTTTATGAATCTGTGACATAGATAGCAATTGGCCATTGCTAAAGATACCTGTTACATCCTCACTAACATAACATTGGATTGTTGTGTGATTGGGACGGGTATAAGTGAGGCGTCTCGGGTACGCAACTCCCATATTATATACACGGGTCATTGGCATTAAAATGGCTTAGAGGACAGCTTTTGTAAAAATTATATAGAATTAAAACAACCAAAAAGTTGGGTGAAGACCAAATTAAATTAAATAGTTGTAGAAAATGTTGGGTTGCATATTTATTAAAAAAAACTTCATAAGATATATGAAGAATGAAACACCTATTTTTTTAACCTTGTAGAGTGCCTTATGGGGGTGTTCGAAGAAGATATTAGACTATATTTGCTAAAACTACAGGGGCCTTCCAAGGTCTCCCTCTTTTGGAAGGAGTTGCAGAAATTACAGATGTAGTACACTCCTCTCTACTTCTAACTCCACTACATGAGCCTCTACACTTCATCTAACAATCCACATACTTATCCAAGGCATCACGATCCTCTACAGCCAACGTATAAATGTCTTTATCCACATCAATGACTATTGTAACAATGCATACAATACTCTCCAAACCAATGAAGTCGCATTCAGCTCTTTCATAACCTCCATATGTTTACTACAATCCTACAATGTGCTTGTAATACTTTGGCAATATATTGATTTTCTCATCAGAAAGTGAAACACTTTGAACATAATCCACTTGGGCTCCTTTTTCTCCAACAGCCTTGACTATTTTCTGCACCCTTCCAATGTCCCATAGCAACTTCCCATTACCCTCATCAAACAAAAGCCCAACATCATCAAATAATCCAATATGCACTTGATCATCATCATGCACATAAGCATCTAGATTTGTACTTTTATATCTTACACGCCTCAACCTATCCAAAGGCAACTTCTCAAGGGAGTATATGTTCAATTCAGAAATTAATCTCATCTTGTACACTTGACCTTTACCTGGTACTTCAATTGAAGAAGAGTGTTTTGAGCTTGCACTTAAAATTCTACTATCTAAATTATCACTTTGCTCAGTATGTAACAATATTGATTGTAAAACTACTATAGCTTCTCTAAGAGGCCCATCATCAACAATATGATTGTTAGTTATTTTTGTATAATTTTCATGTGTATCATGAGTTAATGATTCATGACTAAAAGAATGGGGCCAAGGGTCAATCCATTTCCCTAATGTTTGAAGTACCTCCTTCATGGCAACCCTCTCACCCCTATTCTGCGCCATAACAATGCCTTCACACCAAGCCTTCTTAAGATTCTCATCAGTCATTGAGGCATAATCACACAAGTTAGAACCTGCCAGTTAGGCATTTGATGACCACCATATATTCTTCCTTTGGCAGGATTGAGCAAATGATATTCCATCATCAGAATATTTAACTTGCTCAGTTCTACAAATGTGAGAACATCTTTCAATAGCTTCTCCAACATAAAATGTATCTTTATTCTTCACTTGTTGTCCAAGGAGGGAAAAAAAGTCCTCACAACAATCTGAACCAATGTTACCTAATGGGCATGGCAAATGAGGGTAATTATTTCTCATCATTCAAACATAGTTAATAGCAGCATGACAAGATATGAGGCAATCGGTGCGAGTCTCTCTACTCATCCAATTGCCCTCAATGGTATGACCATGCTTTTGATGAAGGATGTACTCTGTTCCATAATAAAGCATATGAGAGACAAATGAAGCAAGCATTATCCTCTCATACATTGTTCCACGTCCATAGAAAATCTCTAAGAATGCCCACAATACTTCTAAATGAATGATTGTACCCAACACACATTCCTTCCTAAAGACCCCTTTTACAACTACTCCTATATGTAATTTTTCTAAACATGCTCTAACTTGAGGAAATGAAATACGTTGTACAGCTGGATAATTTTGCTTGTCCTTGACATTTATATCTTCATCCAACAAACCATGCTCATCTCTAGTAAACAATTCCATAACCAATTCCAAATGGTTTTTGTGAGCCAAAAAATGACCCCAAAATATTGTCCTTCAAGGACTCAACAAAGGGTTTCGAAGTTTCTTACCTACATGTATTGGATCTTGTACCATGATTAATGGATGTCTATCAACAACCTCTGACTTCATCAAGAAGCCATCTTCATTCAGCCCAAATGTACCCTTGTAAATGCTCTCCAATATTAGTTTTCTCCTCCTTGCATCACCATCACTTGCATGCCCTCTAAGAGGACCAACAACCTCTTCAAGATGCTTCTTGTGCAAAGCTGCAACACGTGTCCATTGCAACTAAATCTAGGTGGCATCAAACTTATTGCATGTGATTAATATTCCATAGATCAGTCTAGGCATTCCTTTGACCAAAGGATTTGCCACTAATACACGACACATGTTGCCAACCTCTAAGCTTGAAAAAACATCTGTAATTGACTCAAAACTAGCAGCTGAAGGTTTAGGATCAAATGAACACTTATGAGGAGTTTCAGAAGAAGCTTTGGTTCCACAAAAAACATCTATGAAGTCATTGTGCCTATTTAGAGTTGCTAGTGCAACACAAGTGGTTTCATCTTCAGAGCATTCAAAAGGAATAGGGCTTGAAATTCCAAGTTTGGCTTTGCACTTTATTAGTATTGATGACAAATGAATAAATGTTTCTTCATTTAAACCAATTGAATACAAAAATCCCTCACTTTTATATATCTTTTGGCTAGTGTTTATAACTGGTCCTAACAAATTGGAAGAAATAAAATTGTGTGTGGAAGCCCCACCAAAATTGTGAACTACCTCAAATAATTTCACAATGCTTGGATGGTACCTCTTTCCATGGCCATCTCCACCACATTTATGAACTAATAGCAAATTAGAGGTTGTGTCAAACAAAAGATTATACAAAGTGGACCTTTTTTGGAAGGCCCCAGAATCTGCAGCCTTCCTAAAAAGCTTTGCTATTTCAGGGAGTAAGCCTTCAATCAAAGTAGTCTTCAATTTCCGTTGAAGATATTGATTAGTTGTTTTTGCTCTAGTCAAAGCCAAATTCAACATAAAAACTTGGCCACTATATGCATCAGCTCTCTTCTCCCACTCTCTAGTTGAGGTGATCAATTCTTCATATTGAAGATAATCAAAATGTGTACCCCTTTGCATGGATCGTTCTCCTCTAGGAACTAGTGCATGACTTGAACGCCAAGCTCTTTTTCTGAAGTCATCTAGTTTTGGGATCAAGGGACACATTTTACAAAACATGATAGAACAATCAACATGCCTAAATGTCCCTTTAATGTAGAGAGTTTCATTGTTTTTCTCAATACATTGAGAATAATGTGGGTCAGGGTACCACAATGTTCTAATATGAAGATCGTTTAGTAATAAGCTACAATATACTACCTCATTCATTATGACTAATGACTTGTTGTAGAATCCATGGCAAACGTTTTTTTCAATGTAACTCAATAACACATGATGTGGAATATCAATAGGATTAGGGATAAAAAATGGAGGATACTCAACTACTCTTCATCTAACCCCCTTTGCTAGAGAAGCAACAATGGTAAGTTGGTTACCTCCCCCACCAGCAACATCCTTGTTTTTCATTGATTGTATGTGTACTGCTCCTTTCCTGTGAACAGTAATTGTATCCCCTTGCCCAAACCTTCCCTTGTAATCACATATTGTGCACCTCCAATTATTGTCATCAATCATTATAGCCCTTGAGATATAACCATAGAAACTATCATTAGAATCATACATGGGAAAAGAAAAATACTTTGTCCAAAATTGAAGGGAATAATCATAATTACCTTCTGAAGCATGCTTCACTATCCAAGATCTCTTCTTCAATTCAGTGAGTTCAATTGTTGTAGTAGCTTTCAACTTGGACTCAGCCACTCTCCTTTGTTCCAACAAAGCCATCTCATGCTTTGATTTATCACTAGGGACTCCACGTTTGAGAGATAATTTGGATTGGAGATGTATTTCAAAGTTTGACAAGTTAAATGACTTCCCTAGATTAATGCACATGGGTGATTGCAAGAAACACCTGTCCTATTTTGCGTCACACTTTCAATGCGGTGGTTGTTTTGTGCCATAACTATTTGAGAAATGATTGAATGAACATGAAATTCAAAATGTAGGTTCCTCTATCACTGATGAATGAACACAAATTAATCTGAATTTTTCAAAATTATTTTAGGGTGTGAAATTGAATTTCATTTACATGTCACATTTGCGGTTTTGATAGTTTTTAGTACTATCGAGTACCTTTTTTGAAGGATTACATCGTCAAAATTGGACAGTGAGCTGCTGTAGTGGAATTACAACTTTTGTGGAGAGGAATTTGCAAAATCATGTTTCAATTGCCTTTGGCATTGCTCCAATGTGTGCGACGTTCACACAACATTTTCTAAGTAATACAAAATGTTTTCCAATTTCTTCTTGCTCCATTTAGTAGTTCTCTCAGTTGGCAATAATGGCCACTTTTAAATTTATTTTTCCAAAATCATTAACTATTTTTCAAAAATGGGAAAGTTCGAGCTTCATTTTCTGGGGTAAATCGAAGACACTGTCAGAAAATAGTAGTCCAGGGTATAGTGTAGGACTCCTTAGTACTGGGCGGGGCCCACTATGCCTGCAATTTTGCCAACATGGATGACAGGGATTGTCCCAAAACATCAGCCTTCCCTGACATCTCCTACTGTCATCCACTACCATGCGTCCACACATCTTCCCAGTATTTCATCTCAATTCCAATCAACGGTCTACCTTTCATCTCCCGTACCCTTTATAGTACTCGCAAGACTCGTAGTACTAATAGGACTGACGCAGCAAAAACCGAAAACGCAACAAATAGGACAAGTGTTTCTTGCAATCACCCACATTTCCTTTTGACATGGATCACACCAAATTATCCAAGTTGACAAATCCTTCTTCATATCCTTGGAAAGGCAAGGAACAAAGCTACCAAAGTCACATTCAGGATATTTCTTCACTAATAATTCCCAATTCTTCTGCAGCTTTTTAGGTATGCCAATCATATCAACCTCCAAGCTATTACTAACACCCATTTCTATGACCTTACAATTAGTGTCACTCATAGGAAACTCCAATTTAACCTTAGCAAAAGGAAGTGGAGTACCATTGACATTAGATGAACCATCATTTACTTTCAGCATCTTAGTTACAGGTTCTTTCAAACATTCATCATCATCATCCATCAATATAATATCACCCTGTGATGAAAGAGTAGTGTTTACAACAAAATTCCGTGTAATTTGATGTAAACATGATGGTGAGGTTAATGGTGGAAGCTGATGTAACGATCTGTGGCACCCACATGCACCACATTTACAGGCATTGGCCACATTAGCATGAAACAATTGGCAACCATCAACCCCACCATTGTGTTTCTTTACACAAGCACCACTACTTGGAGGTATATCAAAAATTGCATGGTGAAAGCTTCTATGACAAGAGCAACAATCACAAAGCAAGGGGTTTTCATCTGAAGGATCAAACAACAAACAACCATCTCCATTGCAACCTATGAGACGCTTGCACTCTAGGAATTTAACACCATCCATCCTCAACTCTTTGGAAACCTTATTTCCAAACAAGAATGAGATTTGGTATGTTCCAATATAGCCCAATTTGAAGAGGATCACCAAATAGCAACACACCAATAGTATCACCACATTTGCATCATGAAAAAAAAAACACAGGAAATTAATAAAACTTCTTTTAAAACCTCTTGATAATAAGATATGCTTTTTTTGTATCCTAAACAATATCAATTTCTATAGCCATGGGCTGGACTTCAATCCCTATAGGACCAAGGATTAATGGTTTCAAAATGGCAAATTGAATGGATCATATTGTAGAAGAAATAATTCAGATGGGATCAAATTTTACTTGTGGTGATCCTAAAACAAATACATTTGAACAAGAAGTCTATATAGGACATACTCAAAACTACTATAAAACATAAGGCCTATAGTGAGATTTTTCATGCAACCAAGAGGCTCTAGAGAAAAAGAAGAAAACAACCACTTCAGAAAAAGTTCTTGAAAAGGGACAAGAATGGGACAAAAAAGTTCTTAAGGTGGGCTTCAGCATTTGAATGTAGCAACCTCTTGAAACTTGATAAGAGTAGCCCCACGGCACACTTGTGAAAACTACACGCCAGATTTGGTTTGGTGTGTGGTTTTGTAGACTGGGTAGTGTCTGCTTTTGCTATGCCCCACGGCGCACTCTCCAAGCAGACACGCCAAGTGAGGTTGACAATGCCAAGTAATTTCTTTTTGTAGAAATCAAAAACTAAAAAAATTAAAATTCGTTTAGAATACAGATTTAGATCTGCTTTGTCATCATCCATGCCCATTGACTTTGTCAGGATGTTTAATTAGCACAACTTTTAATGTACTGAGAGTCAATTAAGACCTTGGAAAGTGGGTTGGAAGGCTGTAGCGAGCCACATGCGTGGTGCACCACTTGCCAGTGCCCTCGCCAAAATCTGGCACGGCCAACCATGTTTGCTCATGTGGCATGCATGCCGTGGGGCTCCCTCCCAACCCGGGCTCGCCCACTGAGCGTGTGGAGCCAGTCTAGCGTGCTGTAGTGGGGTTGCTCTAATGATGCAGTAACTTTAAAATCAATGTCTTTTGTAGATCAAACAATGCAGTAATGAAAATGTAGAATGTTCTAAAAAATCAAAAAACAATGCCAATGATGAGTTACCAAATCAACACATCCATCAACACTTCCATCAATAAAAATACTAAATAAAAAACTGAATTACTTAGTCATACTTAACCAATCAGTTGGTCATACTCTGGACATCAATAATTGAGTAAGGATTCAAGTTCAAGTTCCTACTTGATTCATTGATTCAAATCCATAGCTAATCAATTTCCTAATTGTTCAAATTCCTTCATTGTCAACTTATATATGTTCATGTCTATTACTTTCTACATGTTGTAGTACTTGTTTTTGGTGAAGCCATATTTTTTTTTAGACTATGCATGTGTGGGTTTTGTAAGGCCTACGATGAAGAAATAGATACCTATGGTAGAATTCTTTAGAAATTCGTAAGTAATTCAAAAATGCTTCGAAAAATATGAAACCACTTGGGTTAGATTCCACATCAATTTTTCTTCAAGTGAAAAATAAGAAAAAATAATTTCGTGCATCTAAGAACCATCGAATAGGCTGACCAGCCCTTAAACGCACAGCTTATGAGCAAACTACCTTAGCTAGTACTGAAGTTTCACATGGGCTTGCTTACCTAATAAGATTCTTGTCCCACAAATCGTTGACAGTAGCAATCAATAGAATTACAATCTCTCAGACACCTTGACAAGTAGAGTTAAAATTCTCCAATCAAGCTAAGCTCCGTTTCCAGCTGCCAAGGCCCCCTACAAGAATGAAACAACAATGGAAGCCTAAAATTAGTTTAAGTTGAAACTGCACAACATCGACAGAGGATCATGTTTGTTAAGATTTACAAAAGTAAGCATGAGATTCAAGTGCTAGGAATAGAGATCTCAAACTAACACAGATCAGACTAGACTCACTAGTTCAACAAATGGTTGACAAATATTTTAATCAAACATGATCATGATCATGATCAAGTTCATAATCATGTTCCTGATCATGCTCCTCATCACGTTCTAAATCAAATCAATAATTATAAAAGTGGAAGTAGAAGTGTGGAACAGAGAAACCAAAGTTGCATAGTTATCCTAATCACACTCTAAAACAAATCAAGAATCATGAAATTGCAAGCGAAACAGAGAAAAAAAGGAATGCGATACTGCACATTGATCAATAGGTGATACTATAGTCAATGTGCAATAAACGAGGATTAACTAACCCTGAGAAAAAAAAATTAACCACGCCAACTTTGCAATCTCTACTCCACAAAGATGTCAAGAACATCAAGCAATAGGCTCAGCTTAGAAAAAATTTGAACTGTGTACTCCTTTTGAAATGCTCAGCTTCAATGACAACCAATTCCAAACAATGCGGGGGCAATATGTTGATGGCACTCATAAACCTCAAATCTAATCTGAAGTAGATCTAATCTTCCTTGGGAAGTATATACCAATGAGATTTTTATCAAGGTCATGTTTGTACCAATGGGAAACAACACCAGACCCAACAAGCTTTAAACTCCATCTTTAAACATCAAGTCAACAACAAGACAAACCCAAATATGGAACAAACCAATGTTCAATGGACCTAAAAGCACAAGATTGCAACTTTAAAAGGAGTGAGAAAAGGAGCATAAGAATTAGGAACCCAAGAAGGCCAAGTCAATCAATACCCTCATGCAATGCTCGATCGAGACTAGCCACAATAAAGCTAAAAATCAAAGCCAAATAGGCACGCCTTAGAAACAGTGATCCAATCGGCAAATGTAAAAGTTGCACAAGTTGGTTCAAAAACACAAACCTAAACCCAGAGGGGAGGACAGAGATGGAAGTTTACGCATGAGATGCAAATCTTTGAGTTTTGATCAAGAATGTGAATGCATGATCACCAAACAGGATCCTCCAGAGTAACACTCTATGGCAATGCTCCAAGTGTGATCTTCCACAACAATTGCCAAATAGAATCCAGCCTCAAAAAATGTTGGCAACACCCTTCCAAATCAAAGATAGCAGTCCACAAAAAAATGGGAGAATGATGATAGAGAAATGAGAGAGACAATGCAGTAGTAAAACTGAGCAGAAAAACACGGCACGAAAATGGACAAGAGAGAGAAGAAGACCTAAACAACAACAGCTCTATCGTTTAGAGTACACCTGTTGCTCCCTTGGAATAACCTTCAACTACCTAGGGTCCGTTACTGCTAGCTATCATATTCTTGAAATACATTGGATACGATGTGAAATATTTGGTCATAAATAACACCTACCTCAACAATATTCTAACACAAATGAATAATCTTCTAGTTCAACCATCACACTCAAAAGTTCCCTATCCATAATTTTAAAATATTAATTCAAAAAGTTCCCTCCAATTAAAATTAAAATTCATTTTCAATGAATTATTTATAATATAAAATCTTAAATTTTTATTAGAAAGCCCCCAAAGTTGGGTAGCTCGGCCTATGATACATGTATTAAAAATACTCACATAATTAGGTTTTTAATGCTATTTTTATCCTCAAAAATACTCCTTTCATGTATATAATTACATTTTTGGATTCCTTGTTGAAAGGGCTACAAGAGTTTTCTACATTAAAACAAATTATATCCCTTGAGATTGTACTAAAATGCATTATAAGTGATTATAATCATGGCCATATAATATAGGAGTTGTGTACCTAGGTGAGGTGGGGCCTTCAAGTTCTAAATTCCCATTTTTGGAGTACTTAGAGCAAGTTTTTTCTAGCACTTAGACATCTTGTCAACTTTTTGTGCTCACTAATATGGATATTTTCATTGGATCACACTTGGATTTAGAAGCTTAAAAATTGTTGTACCAACACCAAAGTGTCATATCTTGACACTTTGGGGACTTGCCTAGATTTTAGATGTTTTATTCTATTTTTACCAAGGTTATGCTTGGATTCACATTTGGCCACAAAGCTAGATTTTGGAAAGTTGAAGCCCTGTTTCAGGGATGTTCAGTCTTAGTCTCTTCTTCTTCTAAGAATATGAATGGCAAGGATAAGTGCTGTGATGGGCACACTTGGTGCCGGACAATTACCTCTAATATTCACAATTCTCTAGGTCTGAAATTTAAAAAGTCATCATGCGTTGGTCACTTGTGTTGCAATAATGTCTCATGTGACTATTTCAAGAGGTTAGGGAAGCAAAATGAGACTAAGTGGTCGGGAAATACAAGCACTCCATTCTCCTTTAGACAAATTCCTCCTAAAGACTCTACCCTAGTTTACAAGGTTTGTAAAGTTCCTCCTAGTTGTGTCAATTTTTGTGATGGAAGAATTTACAATGTTTTTTGTGGATTAGAAATGATAAGGGCTTGCATTCATCTAGGTAGTCACAACCATGCTCTCGTAGATGGTTTGTGTAGAGAGTCCCAAGACACTATATCAAATATTATTGCACAAGAAGTAGAGAAGACACCTATTGCTAAAGCATCTACCATTGCTTTGGTTGCTAGCAAGGAATTTTTAGACACATTCCTTGTCCACTTGAGAGATGGGCCTAGAGAAATGCTGCAGGGAAAGTCTTGGGATGATGTTATGGACAAATTCCAAGTCTTGAGCTCACCAAACATCCGAAACATTATTGTGGCTTCTCGAACTAGCAGCAATGGAGGAAGAGAGATAAATCGTTTGCTCACCACGAAGAAACAAGAAAAGATTGCATTCATTCATGATAGCTTGTTTCTAGGCCAACAGAAAGAGAAAGTTTATCTTTTGAAGACACTTGTCGAGGGTCAAGGAAGCGGTGTTGATCTTGTGAGACGTATGCAACCGGGGGGAGATCTTCAAAATTGTTGTTTAATGTTTGACCATGTTAAGCATATGAAAGGGTGGACCACTGTTGCTTGCCACGTATATGACTCTGTGTATTGCAAACCCATGACTATTGCAGTGTACGATACGCAATTTGAAGACATTGATGGTCAAGTCATCATGTGGAGTTATCTTAACATAGTAATGGAGAAGAATGGCGTGGCTCACCTAAACTTCAAAGGCTTCATGGGGGATAGTGCTCAAGCCAATTGAAATGTTGTTCGAATTATCTATGGCTCAAGCGATCCATCCTTAAAGATGGCTGACTACAAGCGTACTTGCCTCTATAATTGGGCAACCTCAATGAAACAACAGACGAAGAGGCTCATAAATAGAGAGTTTCAAAATTAGCACATTAAGCTTTGTAGAGACTACAAAGACACCAAGAATTTAGAGGAAGTTGAGAGCAAATATTTGCAAATTAAAGCATGGTGGTATTAAAGCAACGGAGGAATCTCTATAGGAGTTTGAGTTGTGGTTAGCATTCTAGCACTTTAGGTATTGTCAATGGGGTACTTTTATGGAAATTGTAAGTCTCTCAACCTCCTCTCTTTTATCCTATACTTCATCTAGTAATAGGGTTCATAATCTTCTCCTCTACATGTCATATTTGATATTACATCTTTTAGGATCTATCATTGGAAGAATCACTACAACAAAATGGATGTTTTATGACTGCAAAAAATGACTGCAATGAGTCAAAAAATTTGAAAATATGACTCATGTAGGAATTACTATAGATGACGCGCAACATGACTAGGTCTAGTCATTACCGACTAGTCGCTTCGGACATGAGTCATATTTGTAGTCATCGTATTTGGGGGGTATAATTAGCCATATTTTGCCAATGTGGCGTATATGTTGACTATTCTTGGAGACTTGACTTTCTCTTGACCTGCCCGGGCAAGGAAAAAAAGTCTACGTGGCATGTGACTGCTTGTAGTCATATTTTAAGTTGACGTGGACTATGACTATGGTGAGTCATATTTTGGCGGACGTGGAGTATGACTATGGTGAGTCATATTTTGGTGGATGAGGCATATGACTTTTTGTAGTCATATTTTGGTGGATGAGGCATATGACTTTTTGTAGTCATATTTTGGAATGATGTGGAATATGATTTTTGTGAGTCATATTTTTTGTCGATGTGAAAAACGACTCTCATGGGTCATATTCTTTGCATGTTGATGTAGAAAATGACTCTAGTGAATCATATTTTTCATTGATGCGGAATATGACCTTCATGAGTTGCTTTTTTTATTGATGTGAAATATGACTCATGTAAGTCATATTTTTGGCTATGTAGTAGTTCACATGGAATGTTACTAGTAATTTTATGATTGAATGTAGTTATATTTTTAAAAGTATAGAGTCACATTATTGGCATGATTGTGAGCATTATATAACAACAACAAGTGATATTTTTATTAAGATATATTATAAAACATGACTCAAGCAAGTGATATTTGTAACTAGGTGACTTGAGGTTTATAGTAATTTTTGTCATAAATTGTAATCACATTTTTCATACACTCTAAATTGACATGAGGCATTCCAATCGTGCATGAATATGGTTTAGTAGTTGTATAAATAACTACATACAATAAAAAATGAGTAAATATGATTTTTGAGATACACAAAGATAATCATATTGAAGAGAGAAAATGCAAGAAAAAAATGTGATTCTTTTCAATGACATTTATTAGTCACTAATAAAAAAACATATCACAATGACAGTCTATAAATATATCTTCCTACACACTCTAGGACTTATAATTCCTTACAAAAATGTGAAGAAGTTGTCTCTCTAGTGTTGTAAATAGCCTCCAATAACTTCAATCCAGCTTTAAGTGCCTACACATAAAATGAAAGAGGTTAATTTTTAGTAAATGAACAATATAGCTCAATCTTCAAAGATTTAAAGCAACATAAAATGTGAAGCACAAGTTTAAAGTAAGAAGAATCCATAATCACTATATCTCTAGAAAACACAAGAAAATAAGAGGAAAGAACAACAATAGTGATAAAAGGAACAAAAACTAGAAGACGACAAGTGCTAAGAGGTAATAATAAGCGAGAAGTAAGATGTAACAAAAAGAAATAAGAATTAAGAATTAAGAATTAAGATGCAATAAGAAGCAACAAGAAACACAATTTAAGATGCTATAAATAACAAGAAAAAAAAAATTCAGATACAACAAGAAACAACAAGAGAAACAAGTTAGGATGCAATAAATTGCAACAAATAATAAGAAAAATAAGAATTGAAAGGCAATAAGAATCACAAGTTAAAATGCATCAAGAAGAGATTAAAAGCAAGAATTAAGAAGCAATAAGAGACAAGAATTAGGAAACAAGAATTAAGACATAACAAGAGGAAACAAGAAGCAAGAAGCAAAAACTAAGAAGCAAGAAGAGGCAAGAATTAGGAAACAAGAATTAAGACATGACAAGAGGAGACTAGAGGCAAGGAGCAAAATTTAAGAAGCAAGGAACAACTTCTAAGAAGCAATAAGAGGAAAGAATTAGGAACCAAGAATTAAGAAGTAGAAAGAAAAGACTAGAAGCAAGAATCAAGACGTAACAAGCAAAAACTACAAGCAAGAATTAAGAATTAAAAGATAAAAAGAAGAAATTAGAAACAAGAATCAAGAACTAAGAAGCAACAAAAAGTAAGAACTAATAAGAAAGAAGAAGCCAAAGCTACAAAACAACAAGAAGCAAAACCTAAGAGGCAACCAAAAACAAAAAAGAAGAAGGA